>JAQNBH010000013.1:18208397-18435897 GCA_028752905.1 Cladorhizidae sp. MBARI D1340-BT2
TCTGGTAAACATCCATCACGAACCATCCTCCATATCTCTGAGTGTAAGCTCCTATTCCATCTCGACAGAAAGAAGATGGATAGTACTGATAGTCCTTGAGGTTGTTGGAGCCCGACACACAGATTCCTACTGTTACACCAAAGTAATTATAGCCTATCCTCTGGATTACGTTCCCACATTTGCTGACTGGCCTAATTCTTTGGCTTGCATCATCTTGGAGCTCAGGAGCCGTATTATCAAATGATCCGAGTCTACGAGCATTAACATTCAGATACCAACAACCTCGATACCTCAGCCCTATACAATAAATATAATAATTATGGTCAACTAAATAAATTTGAGTACTAACTCTGTTAATTTAACATACTGAGACTAATTTCTGGCTAAGGGACATTCAGTATTATACCTCTGAGTTCAGGTTCTGGTACACAGTCTTCGGTGTTACAAGATTGCTTTTCTGTTTGACAGTTGAGTGAGTATTGTTCACAATTACGCTCTCTGTACCTTGATCCTCCACCACACTGGGCTGAACATTTAGTCCAAGAACTCCACTCTCCATTAGGTTTTGGAGCTGCACAATAATGTATACACATGTATTCTTACATATATTTCATACATATGATGGGGTATTAATCAGACTAGAACCATAATTATCATTGAGACATAAATCTTCATACAAAAACTCCAAAGTTCTAATTATATGATGCTTTTTCTATATTCATTTAATGTTAACATATAATTATTTTAATAGAGCATATAGTACCTCGACTAATACAAAGTTACTAAAACTTTCTATTACATTCTAAGGAATTTCATGCAGTAAAGTCAGATAAGTGCATGTAGCAGTGTGGTAGTTTCGTTAATGACATCTTGCATGCCTAACTTACTCTCACAGGGGATCTTCGTATTGCATTCAGTACTGTTGACACTTTTTCCTGGACAATTATTCCCATTTATACACCGACGTCTTTTTTCCTGGTAACCTCCTTGGCACGTCTTACTGCATGAAGACCAACTACTCCAAGATGCCCACACGGGAGCTATTTAGGTGGAAAATGTAATCATGATAATCATACATGGCTGTGCAGTAGATTCCATTCACGGTATTAAGAATATTTACACTAAATACAGCACGAAACAGAAAAAGTAACCTTTATTAGAGTGTTCTACATGTTTATCCTAAATGCAAGCTCTCCATCAGCTACTTACGTTGTGGACAATTCCACATGCTGCAACTGCGAAAATCTGTCGATTTCCCAGAACAAATGTTGCCATTCAAGCATGCCCTGCTCATTCGCTGTCTTCCTCCACCACAAGTCCTAGAACAGTCACTCCAAGAACTCCATGCAGACCACGAAGGTGTGACTAGATATACAGATAGTATTCATAATGTACTGTGGAAGTACTGTGAAATGTTTTGCTCATTCAATTTGTTAAAAGCTGGATGTTGAGAATCAATAGCTCTCTCTTTAAACTTATCATGCAATGGTAAACTAAATATAATATCATTATGACACTGGCTTGTATACTATTGCTTACTAGGGCATGAGTTAGTGTTGCACTGAACTTCATGTATGTTGCTGCCTTGACAAGTGGTTCCTCCATTGCAGGTCCTAATTCGTGACCTGGTGCCACCATTGCAGGTCCTGCTGCAGCTAGACCAGGATTGCCATGAAGCCCAAACGGTTGATACCCCACCACCTGAAGATTATTTAAGAAAGTATTTCAGAGTCAATATTTTACCACAAACCTTAGATTCCACTTACTTACTAGCATTCGGGTTGTTAAAAAATGGAAACACTATTTTTTGTGTAACGTTAATGTTGTCACGATGCCATAGCTAATAAAATGGCTTTAATTATTGGGATGTCTTGTAATTGTGTTGAATATCAGAGTATGTCATATTTGTAATTTACTGTGGAGGGTACAATATGATATAGGGAATGAGAAATTATAAAAACCAGCTTTACTGCATTTCAAAATATGTAGATAATGAAGATCTCTTCACTCACCTCCACAATATAGTGTTTGCACGTGTTGGAGGTCCATTGCTGAAAGACCATTTCTCTGACCAAGCGACCTGGGTGAGATCCTGCTATCTATTGGTAGGATTGTGGGTTGATCATTCCGACTGAAAGCTCTAGAAGAATAATGCATGATGGATCCAATGTCGTAAGGGATTCCTTGGGTAGTCACAAAAGCTGGGTTCGTTTTTTCAAAGTTGCTCTCAGTTCCTATAATAAAAATGAAGGTCAATGATCATATTTTTGTTATATCATGAATAATTCTGTAACTTATGAAAAGTTCACATTAGCACATAACAAAAAGTCAATAATTAAATCAACAGCATAATAGCAACAACTGCAAGGACACCAGTAGCAGCAGCTACAAATCGAAAGTGTACTATCAAATTCAAGGTGAAGGTGTACTGACCGGTTTGTATATTCTCTGTCAGGATTCTAACATACTGGTCTCTGTCTGGTCTGCTCTGTTCATGCCAGCGCCCAAGGGCATGAAACATCTCATGCATGACAATGCCCTTGTATTCACAGCCTCTACCAATGGACATGTCCTGAGGACCTCCAATTCGGCCAATGTAGGAGAAGCATCTACAAAACAAAAAATATTTTATATAACCTTTACTGCATTTATATTAAATACCCAATAACTACTAATAAATCTAGGACATGTAACTAATACTTACCCTCTTCCAGGGAAGATTCGTATATAGTCAGCCTCATTTGTTCGTGGAATAAACTCCACGCAAGTTCGCCCACGATAGTCTGCAACTGCATCCGTGATGGCTGATCTTGCTTGACCTAGAATAGAAGTCGAGATGACCATTACTTGAATTATTTGACTACATACCAAATATGAGAATCTAGTCTTAGTTTATTTACATTTCATTTATAAAAGTTTAAGCCTGGCAGTAGTTATCTACTGCTAGGCTAGGCTGCGACCTGTGATGTCGCCACCATTACAATACAAAATGTACAGTATTATGAATTTGACTACATCTCATATGAATCAGATTAACACGTCAAGAATATTTCAAGCAACAACTACCTATTGTAATTTCTAGAGTACAGCCACAACAACAATACCTGATGTTATGACATATACCTTTCATTAGTTAAAATTACAAAGCAAAGGAATTATTTTCTAATCTTCTCTTACTATTCAGGCTGCTGTCCAGCACGTAAGGAACTATCGCACGTGGCCAAAGTGATCGAGTATTCCGCACTACAGCATTCTGTGGTGCAGTAGGGTCATTAGGATTAGAGAGTGCTTCATTTGTAATGACTTCCTGATTAGTCAGGATGATGTCTCCTTCGAAAACACCTAAAATATTCAGAACAAAGTAGGAAGTAATTTGTCTGATGGAGCATATCAGGCATAGAGTAACAGTAAAATCATGGCAATAGTTAATTGGCTATTACTTTCGATGAAAATATAACACTCGCATCATTTACTCAACTAAAGTAGATAGCATTCAGAACATTACCTGGAATATATTCAGATTGACTTGCGACCTGTGATGTTGCCACCAGCAGAAGTATTAAGCTAAACCACAACATGATGCTGTTCCAATATCTCTAGATAATGAAAATTGCAGCCTAGGAGAAAGCAGAAAAGATCTGGATCACCACTCCTTCTACTGTGGAGATTGAGAACCCTTCTTACTTCTCAAGTGCGTAGTTGAATAGTATTCTAGATGCTATCTTTCAGCCCTTTTATATACGAGAACTTGCTACCTAGCGGATGACAACAGTTACACTACTCCCACACAACCTATTGCATATATGGCTGCTTGCATGTGCATAAGGTCTACTAGAGAAATCATCATATTTGTGGTCCTCCATATAAATCACTGAGCTATGCCTATAGATAAAGTTTGATTAGGCAAATGAGTGGTACTATCCAGGCAAAGAGAACAACCTTTATTTATTACATCCATTTCTTTCTACATTTTGGAAAAAATGTATATATGCGGCATAGATTCCACATTTGGTTCAAAGGTCATACAAAACTCTATGGCAAATGTGAAGGGCTTGTGATGAAGAAATGCGAAAAGTGGTGTTGGGTATGTGTGGCGAGGTGCGGAGATAGCAGGGGTTTGGTATTGGGTGTGAGATGGAGAGGGAGCTACGGGCATGCGAAGAGAGACAGCGAGGAGGAGTGGGGAGGGAAGTAGCAAGCACAGGTTATTTTGTAGGCACATGCCAACCATTATCTGTAATTTCTCTTTGCTCACAAAATATGGCTCGCAATAATGATGGACTCTTAAGACAACCCATGAGGAGGTCATATTATAGTGAACCCACATTAACATGTATGTTAAACTTCCACAGTAAATACATACAAATATATGGTGCTGGAATACAAAGATTTTTTTTTTTAACCGAGTGCTCTTAACATACTGGTTACAGCAATCTGTTTGGATCCTCTGCACAAACCACTGGTTGTAGTAGGTACACTATCCCCATACCATGCAAATCACAAATTCTGTAATAATATTTCATTGCATGTCAAGTTGGAGGGTGACAGGTGCAATCAAATTTTCAAGCATCTCAAATAGGGTGCAGTGGATATAATGATCAACCATTGTCGTCAATACTGTCTGTAAAATTTTGCAGTGGAGCATCTGGATTTGGGAAACTATTATTAAGTATGTTTTTTTGTAATAAATATTTCAATAACCATGATAATATTAGTAATAATGATAATGATGATAATAATTATAATCTCTCAATGAACTCACAATTAACATAAAGAATTACTCGATAATCCAATGTTTCAGCTACATGTAGCAGCCTTTATCAATCATTGCAATAATATACATATCTCCTCTTGTAATCTGCATTTTTATTTCTCCGCTGACAGTCCTACATTGCCTATATACCATTGATAAAATATTCCTAATAGCTACACTGTGTTTACTTCTATTGAGCAGTTCTAGCCACATAGCCACAGCCGAGGCTTACTATGGAGGTGAGGCTTGTTTATTATTTTTTGTCTGTAGGAGTATTTCCTTTCCTGAGGATGAGGTATGATTAGCGAGGGATTAAGTCATCCTTCTACTAATACAACCTTGGCTTTATGAGGAAACGTTCAGTTACATTATCCTGTGAATAGCAATGAAGTTGCTATAGCTTGAAAGTTGTTATAATAAAGATGACATATTTTTTCTTCTGATTTACTCATGCATCGAATTGCACATGGAAGAAAGAACATAGTGTTTCAATGTTTGTAATTGTTCCATTAGGAATAGTTCTGTCTTACACACCATTTCTCTAATAGGAACAGATAGATATTTGTGTGGGTTGACTGCCAGCAGCAATCTTGTGGAACTCATGTACTCTCATAGTTGCGAAGCAGAGCAAGCCCTCATGGAAAACTTGAGTAGAGAGAATTGGTGACCACATATAAATATTATGGCCACTAGTATGTAGGAGTGACAATTATGTCAACTGTATAGGCTAGGTTAGTATGACCTGTCCTAAATTTGTTAAAAGGTATCTGTGGACAGAGTTTTTGAACCTTTTGTTCTATAGTGCTCTTCTTCAAATATCTTTGGTTTTGCCGACCCTCTGTGGCAAAATAAATTATTTGGAGTAAGGTGTATTTCCATGAATGGTTAGATCGCGCTGCACCTTCACTTACCTACTTATGAAATGACAAAATATTAAATCCTGCATGAGATTTAGATATGGAGGCATTCCCTTTACATAATGTCTTCAATGGCAAAATCTCTAGGTATGTTATTTGAATAATACCTGATTACACAAACCCTTCTCATTTGGACATAGAGAACTGAATTATAATGAACGAGATCATGTAGATGTTAATATGTACTTGTGAGTGTCACTCATAAGCTAGTCGAATTTCACATCATGCATTTAATTCTTACATGCTTTTTGTACAATTTTGGTCTGATATGCATGCACAATCAATCCACTACCTTATATAAAAAACTGAGCTCAGCCAGTCTAATTGCTTTCAAGTTTGCAGACAGGATTATTACTCAGTTGTAATAATTATAAGGGTTCTATTTTGCCAACTCAAAAAATACCTTATTTGAGCATGTGATGGAAGTGGTAGAGGTCTTATTTTTGGTCAACCTGACATCTTCATTAATTTATACTCATGCTTCTTAAGGCCACTGGGCATCACCCAGTCACTTCCTGAGGTCATGTTTATATTATACACATAATTTTAAGATTTGACACAACTGTAGATTGATCTTTTATCGGTGAAAAATAACAAAAAGCTGATTGAAAGAATACTCTCTAGTATTATATATAATTATATAGCTGCAAGGGCCATTAGACTCTGTATCACCAAGACAAAAACAAAACAGAAGTAATTGAGGTATAGCTAGCATGTCTGGCTGCCATAACAGCTTGAAAATGTGACAGTTGCCTATTAGGCAGAGTCCAACTGGTGCACCCAGTAGCTGGGCTGCTCATGAAGTTGGGCCTTGGTTCCCAGTAGCTGGGCTCCCCACAAAGCTGACCTAGAAATCCAGTAGCTGAGCTCCCCATGAAGGTGAGCCTTGGCATCAAGTAGTTTTGATCCCCATACAGCAGACCCCAGGCACCCATTCTCCATGAAGCAGAATCTAGGCAACCTATCATTTATAGCTAGTCGATTTATTTGGTATTGTGATGATGCTGCTCCCTATAAGCTTAAACATTTCAGCAATTGCAGTGTTTAAAAAAAATAGAATAAGGCCTTACTAGGAAATTGCTTTCATTAATTGAGCTCAGCTAGTGTAGTTTGTTTAGCACTGTCATTTGTGTTATTTATGTGTGTCATCAGGAACCACACCATAATCTAGCTGACCAGCATGGAGCACATACCATGATCTAGCTGACCTACATGGAGCACATACCATGATCTAGCTGACCTACATGGAGCATGGAGCACAAACCATGATCTATCTGACCTGCATGGAGCACACACCATGATCTAGATGACTTGCATGGAAGTACACACCATGATCTAGCTGACCTGCATAGAGTACACACCATGATCTAGCTGACCTACATGGAGCACATACCATGATCTAGCTTACTTGTATGGAGCGCACACCATGATCTAGCTGACCTACACATGGAGCATGGAGTAGACACCATGATCTATCTGACCTGCATGGAGCACACACCATTTTTCTCACTCTTAGCTGGTTCTATATAAATATTCATAAGCCAGGCTCATGTAGTAGAGGAAGGGAGTTGGCAGTAGAGAATTAAGAGGATTCATCAAAGCAATGTGAGAAGATATGTATAATTTCTTCAATTCATAATAATTGTGTTCAAATAAGACCCCCATTACAACTTAGGCACTTACTTCATTGTTGAGTCTGTGTAGGTTCAACGTCACAACTTTCCGAATCATGAGCCAAATATGGATTATGTCACTTCTAAAAGAGGAGATTTTTAAACCTTAGAAATTAGAAATACAACTTCATTGCTTTGAATTAACTGCAGTAGCCTTTATCAATCATTGCAATAATATACATATCTCCTCTTGTTAATCAGCATTTTTATTCCTCTGCTGATTGTCCTACATTGCATTGATAAAATATTCCTAATAGCCACACTGTGATTACTACGTCATTGTGTAGTTCTAGCCACAGCCAAGGCTTACTACGGAGGTGAGGTTTGTTTTGTCTGTGGGAGTATTTCCTTTCCTGAGCATGACATGATTAGCGAGTGATTATGTCATTCTCCTACTAATACAACCTTGGCTTTATGAGGAAAAGTTCAGTCACGTGCATCTGTGAATAGCAATGAAGTTGTTATAACTTGAAAGTTGTTTTAATCCAGATGACAATTTTTTCCTTCTGATTTACTCATGCATGGAATGGGATAGTAATCCACATGGAAGAAAGAACATAGTGTTTCAATGCTTGTAATTGTTCCATTTGGAATAGTTCTGTCTTATGCACCATTTCTCTAATGTGAACAGATATGGGTTGACTGTCAGCAGCAATTTTGTGGAGCTCATAGACTCTCATAGTTGCTGAGCAGAGCGAGCCATCATGGAAAACTTGAGTAGGGGGAAATGGTGACTACATGTAAATATTATGGCCACTAGTATGTAAGAGTGACTGTTATAATTATATGATAACCATCATTAATGGCTAGGTTAGTATGACCTGTCATAAATTAGAGAACAAAATGTTAAAAGGTATCTGTGGACAGAGACAATAATATGAATTTTTGAACCTTTTGTTCAACAGGGCTCTTCTTCAAATATCTTTGGTTTTGCCGACCCTCTGTGGTAAAATAAAATTATTTGGAGTAAGGTGTATTTCAATGATGGGGCTAGATCGCACTGCACCTTCACTTACCTACTTATGTTTCACATGAAATGACAAAATATTAAAGCCTGCATGAGATTTAGATATGGAGGCCTTCCCCTTACATAATGCCTTCTATGGTAAAATCTCTAGGTTTGTTGCATGAATAAAGAATATTAATACCTGATTACACAAAACCTTCTTTATGTTCTCATTTGGACATAGAGAACTGAATTGTAATGAACGAGATCATGTGAGTGTTAACATGTACTTGTGAGTGTCACTCATAAGCTAGTCGAATTTCACATCATGCATTTAATTCTTACATGCTTTTTGTACAATTTTGGTCGGATATGCAAGCACAATCAATCCACTACCTTATTAACAAAACTGAGCTCAGCCAGTCTAATTGCTTTCAAGTTTGCAGACAGGATTATTGTATTACTCAGTTGTAATATAAGGGTATATTTTGCCAACTCAAAAAATACCTTATTTGAGCATGTGATGGAAGTGGTGACATTACACAACTTGATATAATTCCCATGCAGACACAAACTCTGACATCATTTGCATGTTTAACAGTGTAGAGGTCTTATTTTTGGTCAACCTGACATCTTCATTAATTTATACTCATGCTTCTTAAGGCCACTGGGCATCACCCAGTCACTTCCTGAGGTCATGTTTATATTATACACATAATTTTAAGATTTGACACAACTGTAGATTGATCTTTTATCGGTGAAAAATAACAAAAAGCTGATTGAAAGAATACTCTCTAGTATTATATATAATTATATAGCTGCAAGGGCCATTAGACTCTGTATCACCAAGACAAAAACAAAACAGAAGTAATTGAGGTATAGCTAGCATGTCTGGCTGCCATAACAGCTTGAAAATGTGACAGTTGCCTATTAGGCAGAGTCCAACTGGTGCACCCAGTAGCTGGGCTGCTCATGAAGTTGGGCCTTGGTTCCCAGTAGCTGGGCTCCCCACAAAGCTGACCTAGAAATCCAGTAGCTGAGCTCCCCATGAAGGTGAGCCTTGGCATCAAGTAGTTTTGATCCCCATACAGCAGACCCCAGGCACCCATTCTCCATGAAGCAGAATCTAGGCAACCTATCATTTATAGCTAGTCGATTTATTTGGTATTGTGATGATGCTGCTCCCTATAAGCTTAAACATTTCAGCAATTGCAGTGTTTAAAAAAAATAGAATAAGGCCTTACTAGGAAATTGCTTTCATTAATTGAGCTCAGCTAGTGTAGTTTGTTTAGCACTGTCATTTGTGTTATTTATGTGTGTCATCAGGAACCACACCATAATCTAGCTGACCAGCATGGAGCACATACCATGATCTAGCTGACCTACATGGAGCACATACCATGATCTAGCTGACCTACATGGAGCATGGAGCACAAACCATGATCTATCTGACCTGCATGGAGCACACACCATGATCTAGATGACTTGCATGGAAGTACACACCATGATCTAGCTGACCTGCATAGAGTACACACCATGATCTAGCTGACCTACATGGAGCACATACCATGATCTAGCTTACTTGTATGGAGCGCACACCATGATCTAGCTGACCTACACATGGAGCATGGAGTAGACACCATGATCTATCTGACCTGCATGGAGCACACACCGTGATCTATCTGACCTGCATGGAGCATACACCATGATCTATCTGACCTGCATGGAGCACACACCATGATCTAGATGACCTGCATGGAAGTACACACCATGAATAGCTGACCTGCATGGAGCACACACCATTTTTCTCACTCTTAGCTGGTTCTATATAAATATTCATAAGCCAGGCTCATAGAATTAAGAGGATTCATCAAAGCAATGTGAGAAGATATGTATAATTTCTTCAATTCATAATAATTGTGTTCAAATAAGACCCCCATTACAACTTAGGCACTTACTTCATTGTTGAGTCTGTGTAGGTTCAACGTCACAACTTTCCGAATCATGAGCCAAATATGGATTATGTCACTTCTAAAAGAGGAGATTTTTAAACCTTAGAAATTAGAAATACAACTTCATTGCTTTGAATTAACTGCAGTAGCCTTTATCAATCATTGCAATAATATACATATCTCCTCTTGTTAATCAGCATTTTTATTCCTCTGCTGATTGTCCTACATTGCATTGATAAAATATTCCTAATAGCCACACTGTGATTACTACGTCATTGTGTAGTTCTAGCCACAGCCAAGGCTTACTACGGAGGTGAGGTTTGTTTTGTCTGTGGGAGTATTTCCTTTCCTGAGCATGACATGATTAGCGAGTGATTATGTCATTCTCCTACTAATACAACCTTGGCTTTATGAGGAAAAGTTCAGTCACGTGCATCTGTGAATAGCAATGAAGTTGTTATAACTTGAAAGTTGTTTTAATCCAGATGACAATTTTTTCCTTCTGATTTACTCATGCATGGAATGGGATAGTAATCCACATGGAAGAAAGAACATAGTGTTTCAATGCTTGTAATTGTTCCATTTGGAATAGTTCTGTCTTATGCACCATTTCTCTAATGTGAACAGATATGGGTTGACTGTCAGCAGCAATTTTGTGGAGCTCATAGACTCTCATAGTTGCTGAGCAGAGCGAGCCATCATGGAAAACTTGAGTAGGGGGAAATGGTGACTACATGTAAATATTATGGCCACTAGTATGTAAGAGTGACTGTTATAATTATATGATAACCATCATTAATGGCTAGGTTAGTATGACCTGTCATAAATTAGAGAACAAAATGTTAAAAGGTATCTGTGGACAGAGACAATAATATGAATTTTTGAACCTTTTGTTCAACAGGGCTCTTCTTCAAATATCTTTGGTTTTGCCGACCCTCTGTGGTAAAATAAAATTATTTGGAGTAAGGTGTATTTCAATGATGGGGCTAGATCGCACTGCACCTTCACTTACCTACTTATGTTTCACATGAAATGACAAAATATTAAAGCCTGCATGAGATTTAGATATGGAGGCCTTCCCCTTACATAATGCCTTCTATGGTAAAATCTCTAGGTTTGTTGCATGAATAAAGAATATTAATACCTGATTACACAAAACCTTCTTTATGTTCTCATTTGGACATAGAGAACTGAATTGTAATGAACGAGATCATGTGAGTGTTAACATGTACTTGTGAGTGTCACTCATAAGCTAGTCGAATTTCACATCATGCATTTAATTCTTACATGCTTTTTGTACAATTTTGGTCGGATATGCAAGCACAATCAATCCACTACCTTATTAACAAAACTGAGCTCAGCCAGTCTAATTGCTTTCAAGTTTGCAGACAGGATTATTGTATTACTCAGTTGTAATATAAGGGTATATTTTGCCAACTCAAAAAATACCTTATTTGAGCATGTGATGGAAGTGGTGACATTACACAACTTGATATAATTCCCATGCAGACACAAACTCTGACATCATTTGCATGTTTAACAGTGTAGAGGTCTTATTTTTGGTCAACCTGACATCTTCATTAATTTATACTCATGCTTCTTAAGGCCACTGGGCATCACCCAGTCACTTCCTGAGGTCATGTTTATATTATACACATAATTTTAAGATTTGACACAACTGTAGATTGATCTTTTATCGGTGAAAAATAACAAAAAGCTGATTGAAAGAATACTCTCTAGTATTATATATAATTATATAGCTGCAAGGGCCATTAGACTCTGTATCACCAAGACAAAAACAAAACAGAAGTAATTGAGGTATAGCTAGCATGTCTGGCTGCCATAACAGCTTGAAAATGTGACAGTTGCCTATTAGGCAGAGTCCAACTGGTGCACCCAGTAGCTGGGCTGCTCATGAAGTTGGGCCTTGGTGTCCAGTAGCTGGGCTCCCCACAAAGCTGACATAGAAATCCAGAAGCTGAGCTCTCCATAAAGGTGGGCCTTGGCATTCAGTAGTTTTGATCCCCATAAAGCAGAACCCAGGCACCCATTCTCCATGAAGCAGAACCTAGGCAACCTATCATTTATAGCTAGTCGATTTATTTGGTATTGTGATAATGCTGCTCCTTATAAGCTTAGACATTTCAGCAATTGCAGTGTTTTTTCTAATAGAATAAGGCTAAAGGAAGCCTTACTAGCAAATATTGTTTGCATTAATTGAGCTCTAACACAGCTAGTGTAGTTTGTTTAGCACTGTCATTTGTGTTATTTATGTGTGTCATCAGGAACCACACCATAATCTAGCTGACCCACATACCATGATCTAGCTGACCTGCATGGAGCATATACCATGATCTAGTTGACCTAACAGAACACACAGCATGACTTAGCTGACCTGCATGGATCTCACACCATAATCTAGCTGACCTAACTGAGCACACACCATGATCTAGCTGACCTGCATGGAGTACACACCATTTTTCTTAAGCTAGGAAACTACAAGCACATGTACTAGAGGAAGGGAGTTGGCAGTAGAGAATTGAGAGGATTATCAAAGCAACATAAGCATGTATGTATGATTTCTTCAATTAAGAAATAAGACCCCCATAACAACTTAGAAACTTACTTCATTGTTGAGTCTGTGTAGGTTCAATGTCACAACTTTCCGAATCATGGGCCAAATATGGATTAGGTCACTTCTAAAAGATTTTTATACCCTAGAAATTTCTTCACTAGTGACACTCATGGGAGACAGTAGACAGTGCATTACTAGCATGCCATCATGTATAGTGTTGTACATTAGAACCCTCCTGCACTTATTCAGCTAGTAACTACAGGACTGAGTGAGGTCCATCCACTTCATCAAGCCAAGCCATTCTGTCTCACTCAGAAACTCCCACACCGGGTCAAGTATACTCTATAACTCAGGAGGACACACTACACCACATCAAGTGTACTAGCTGTCTCCAGAACTCGGAACACACTACACTGGGTCAAGTATACTAGCTGTCGCTATGATTCAGGACATATACACCACACCAAGTATTCTAGCTGTCTACAGAACTTGGGACACACTAAACCAGGGCAACTATACTAGCTGTTTCTATGACTCAGGACATACAACACCAGGTCAAGTTTACTATAGTAACTGTCTTTATGACTCAGGACATACACCAGGAAAAGTATATTAGCTGTTCCCATGAGACTAGGACAAACCACATCATGTGAAGTATACTAGCTCTACAGGACACACCACATGAGGTTGAGTATACTAGCTCTCTTCGGGACTCAGGACAAACTACACCAAGTCTCTCCAACTCAGGACATATGTGTACCAAACCAGGTCAAGTATACTAGCTGTCTCTGACTCACGACATACTACACTAAGTCGTGTATACTAACTATCTCCTGGACTCGGGACATACATATACCACACCAGGTCAATTATACGAGCTGTCTCTCTAGTCACAGACTCCACACTTGTGGTGTGTAGTGAAGCTATTGTCCTATCCTCAGACCTGAGCAGGTACCCCACTAATAATTTTTGGTGTGTCATGGTGTCATGACTTTTGTTTAATTGGATTTATAGCTACCATTATTGTACATGCTAAAAATAGTTTTGCTAAAAATAGTTTTGCATTGTGTGGAGTTAAAAAATTTGAATAACTGGGAGAGTGAGAATATGACAAAATCCTTCCCCCCACCCATCTCCTGTCGACTCTATTCCCCTTGGTCCCTAGATGTGGCAAGCAACAGTATGTTGTCTTTGTTAAATAACGAATGTGATATAATTGAGGGGGTGAGGGTGAAGGGGGGCACACAAAAAAACATCTCCACCCAAGGTCCTCTTGTGAAACATTAATGGTTATGGAGGCCATAAGTAGGTAGTCATTGTTGTTCATGTAAACATGATTGTATGTACTCTTTGTGACCTAAATGGTAGTTCTGGGAGTGGGTGGAGGTGGGAAGGGAGTGGATGGTGGAGGTGGGGAGTGGGTAAAGGGACTCAAACAACTTTCAGCATGATTTCCCATGGCACAAGAATGCCAAAGAGAAAGGTGCTAACATGGTACACATGATCTTCAGCAGTGTTAATTGCATTGCTATATCGATACCAGACCCTAAAATCCTAGCCTTTCTCCAAGCCCATACATTATTGCCTTGCTCTAGCCATTGCCTTCCTCTAGACATTGCCTTTCTTTAGCTAGCCATGGCCATGCTCTAGCATTGCCTGCACTAGGCATTGCCTTGCTAGCCATTGCCTTGCTCTAGCCAGTTCTAGCCATAGCCCTGCTCTAGCCATTGCCTTGCTAGCCATTGCCTTGCTCTAGCCATTCCCTTGCTGTAGCCATTGCCTTGCTAGCCATTGCCTTGCTCTAGCCAGTTCTAGCCATAGCCCTGCTCTCGCCATTGCCTTGCTAGCCATTGCCTTGCTCTAGCCAGCTCTAGCCATTCCCTTGCTGTAGCCATTGCCTTGCTAACCATTTCCTTGCTCTAGCCATTCCCTTGCTGTAGCCATTGCCTTGCTAACCATTGCCATGCTCTAGTCATTGCCTCATTGCATTATTATAGCCATTGGAAGGCTCTAACCTATCCACTCTGTCCTGGGCTTGATCCTAGTTAATACCTACTATGACTCTAACTCAAGTCATTGTCCTGACACTAAACACTAGCCACTGCCCTGGCCATAACCCCGTCAATACTGTGGACTTGACCCTTTCCACTGCCCTGGACCCACTGTCCTGGCCCTAACTTAGCCATTTCCCTGGCCCTATTTTAGCCACTGGCTTTTTCCTTAGCCTGGCCACTGGCCTAACCCTAGCCACTACCTGTGCTAACCTTATCCACTGCCCTGGCCCTAACCTTAGCTACTGACCTTTGCCTGAGCCTAGCCACTGGCCTGACCATTTCTGCTACCCTAATTCTAGCTAGCTTCAACCCTAGCTACTGCCATGGATCCCAGGATCAGATGGATGTTCAAAGTTCTCTGCTGTTGACTGACAATTCTGTGCTGAAGCTGACAATGATTGAGAATCATCACTCGTGGGCTCATTCTATTTCTCTGCTCAGTCAGTGTCTAGACTTTAGCATGGTTCAAACCAGGCTCCCACAAGCAAGCAGAGACATATTCTCCTCCTATTTTACTCAGTTTGCCGTCTGACAGGCCGAAATTATCGTCATAAAATTCCGTCAATGCTTCCCTAGAGGTATACCTAGATGCCTTCAATTCAGCTGCAATTCTGGTATCATTTTACCTAACCAATACAGACTAAGGATAATCCCCAGCTTCTTGAGCTATGATTTGGGCATGCACTGACCTATTAAGCTAGGGCTACGTTCAAAAATGGCCCCCGAGATACAATGGAGTTTCTTGATATCGTCTTCAACTGCCATATGGTTATACCAGTGAAGGGGTTGAAGGAACAATTTATTAAGCACTAAAAGCTGAATGGGTGTGGTCTAAATCTTACAAGTCTTTTTTCCCATTGTTTGTAGATGCATTCTGATGTATCAACTGTTTGAGATGATGCTTCTATGTAAGTAGTAAACACAATAGCAACAAACATGCCTCCATCTTGTTGGAGCGAGGGAGGTGGGCTAAATGGTCAAGCATGCATGGGCAACATGTATATTATAATTATGTTCCATCCAATCTATGAATCTGCCCAATCTATAGATTGTGCAGCACAATCCATGAATGCCAATCTATTGTCTGGCAATCAATACACTTCAAAACATTGTAGCATATTAACACCCTTTGCAACAGAGAACAGAGAAAGTGATGATTGTGTAATGATGTAGAAAAAAGTACTGAGAAAAAGTTCCACATGGACTTGGCAGATAAAGAACTACTAGTGACATGGCAAGTGTAGAGCAAAAAAAGATATTTGAAGAATATTGCTCTGTCAAAAAAGATATAACGCACAGTTTGTAATACCCACGAACACTCGCACAACTGCTAAATGTAAAGAAACTTGCCTCAAAAACAGCTCTTCTCCTTTCTTCTCTTTTCGTGGGAGTAGTGTGGGCTTTGTAAATTCCCGTCGACTATCCCATATTGTATGGGTGGGTTTGGATATTTGGCTTGCACACTCGCTCAGTATAACTAGCCGATAATAAGTATTGGTCGATATGTTCCATCCAATCTATGAATCTGTTGCAAAAGGTGTTAATATGCTACCTTGTTTTGAAGTGTATTGATTGGCAGGCAATAGATGGGCATTCATAGATTGTGCAGCACAATCTATAGATTGGGAAGATTCATAGATTGGATGGAACATATATACATACGGTGTGATGCTTCTACGTAGTGTGCATATCTTTACCATTATTAACATAACCATGACAATCTGTGTAATAAAGGAGTGTTTCAGTGTGCCACATGAGTAGAATTGAAATTGTGAATTTTCTTTTTCTCTGTTGCAGATTTGCTCATCATCAGAAGATGCCTATACCGAAGGTGAGCTTTCTTTGCAATAGTAATTATGCATCTCATTCTTTCTCTCTCTCTCTTCATAATGTAGAGCTGAGAGTTTTGTAACACTCATTGCAGTGGAATGATCCAAATTTCAAAAATTACCATCTCAATGCCCTCCATCTCTCCCTACCCCAACACACACCCAACAATGCAGCATTCTCTATAAACCACTCTATGTCAGCACATGCGGTGTGATTCTAGTGTAGGAGGGTTAAATGCAGCATCCTCTCATGTCAGAACATGCGGTGTTATTCTAGTGTTTTAGTATCAAAAGAGAGCACACAAAGAATGCTATCTTTTGAGCTGTCCATACCATGAAGTGTGCAGAATATATGAAGCTCTAAAGTGGTAACCACAAATTGTTTTTTTAACACTTACTAGTTAATGGTTATAGTCTCCCTTACTATAAGTCAGTCAAAATCATATACTGTAGCTGTAGTTGAGATGGAGTTTGTTTTTGCATCCTTTTCTTGCTGATCAGCTACCTACAGATGTGCAGGAACATTTTTAGCTGAGGGAAAGGTAGGAACCAACGAAGGTCGTAACTTCACGAACTTCAGAACTCTATATGCAGGGTGTATAAATATAGCAACAGTTCTCTAGCTATGTGGTTGTTCTAACCAGCTACTCTAGCTGGATAGTTTAGCCGCAAGCCACAGATAGTATACAGCTAGGCTCCGAATTTCCCAACTGCAGCATCACAAAGACACAGGTGAATGAAATTCTTTTCTACGTACCCTTGTGTAGTTACTTGTTGTGATCTGATTTGCTTCAAACCACCTATTGAAGTGGACCAGAATAATGCGATTAAAATTCAGTATAGATGCGACCAATGTTACATTAATGTGCATTGGCTAGCAGTGTGGACAGGCCTATAGATACAGAGATGGATATATATATATATATAGATAGATATATAGATAGATAGATAGATAGATAGATAGATAGATAGAGAGATACAGAGATACATAGATAAAGAGATTATACACATAATTTTAAGATTTGACACAAATGTAGATTGATCTTTTATCAGTGAAAAATAACAAAAAGCTGATTAAAAGAATACTCTCTAGATTTATATATATATAGCTGCAAGGGCCATTAGACTCTGTATCACCAAGACAAAAACAAAACAGAAGTATTTGAAGTATTTAGTATAGCTAGCATGTCTGAATGCCATAACAGCTTGAAATGTGACAGTTGCCTATTAGGCAGAGTCCAACTGCTGCACCCAGTAGCTGGGCTGCTCATGAAGTTGGGCCTTGGTGCCCAGTAGCTGGGCTCCCAACAAAGCTTGACCTAGGAACCCAGTAGCTGAGCTCCCCATGAAGGTGGGCCTTGGCATTCAGTAGTTTTGATCCCCATAAACCAGAACCCAGACACCCATTCTCCATGAAGCAGAACCTAGGAAACCTATCATTTATAGCTAGTTGATTTATTTGTTATTGTGGTGATGCTGCTCCCTATAAGCTTAGACATTTAAGCAATTGCAGTGTTAAAAAAAAATAGAATAAGGCCTTACTAGGAAATTGCTTTCATTAATTGAGCTCAGCTAGTGTAGTTTGTTTAGCACTGTCATTTGTGTTATTTATGTGTGTCATCAGGAACCACACCATAATCTAGATGACCTGCATAGAGTAAACACCATGATCTAGCTGACCTGCATGGAGCACACACCATGAACAGCTGACCTACATGGAGCATGATCTATCTGACCTGCATGGAGCACACACCTTGAATAGTTGACCTGCATGGAGGACACACCATTTTTCTCACTCTTAGCTGGTTCTATATAAATATTCATAAGCTAGGAAACCACAAGCTCATGTAGTAGAGGAAGGGAGTTGGCAGTAGAGAATTGAGAGGATTCATCAAAGCAACGTGAGCAGATATGTATAATTTCTTCAATTCATAATAATTATGACCCCCATTACAACTTAGGCACTTACTTCATTGTTGAGTCTGTGTATGTTCAACGTCACAACTTTCCGAATCATGAGCCAAATATGGATTAGGTCACTTCTAAAAGGGAAGATTTTTAAACCTTAGAAATTAGAAATACAACTTCATTGCCTTGAATGAACTGCAGTAGCCTTTATCAATCATTGCAATAATGTACATATCTCCTCTTGTTAATCTGCATTTTTATTCCTCTGCTGATTGTCCTACATTGCCTATATACCATTGATAAAATATTCCTAATAGCTACACTGTGATTACTACGTCATTGTGTAGTTCTAGCCACAGACTACGGAGTCGAGGTTTGTTTTGTCTGTGGGAGAATTTCCTTTCCTGATCATGACATGATTAGCGAGGGATTATGTCATTCTCCTACTAATACAACCTTGACTTTATGGGGAGTTCAGTTATGTCCATCTGTGAATGGCAATGAAGTTGTTATAACTTGAAAGTTGTTTTAATCCAGATGACAATTTTTTCCTTCTGATTTACTTATGCATGGAATGGGATAGTAATCCACATGGAAGAAAGAACATAGTATTTCAATGCTTGTAATTGTCCATTATGAATAGTTATGTCTTATGCACCATTTATCTAATGGGAACAGATAGATATTTATGTGTGTTGACTGTCAGCAGCAATTTTGTGGAGCTCATGGACTCTCATAGTTGTTGCAGAGCGAGCCATCATGGAAAACTTGAGTAGGGGGAATTGGTGACCACATGTAAATATTATGGCCACTAGTATGTAGTATATATGACAACCATCATTAATGGCTAGGTTAGTATGACCTGTCCCAAATTTGAACAAAATGTTGTGGACAGACACAATATAAATTTTTGAACCTTTTGTTCAACAGGGCACTTCTTCAAATATCTTTGGTTTTGCCGACCCTCTGTGGTAAAAGAAAATTATTAGGAGTAAGGTGTATTTCCATGAAGGGGCATAGATCATGCTGCACCTTCACTTACCTACTTACGTTTCACATGAAATGACAAAATATTTAAGCCTGCATGAGATTTAGATATGGAGGCCTTCCCTTTACATAATGCCTTCCATGGCAAAATCTCTAGGTTTGTTATTTGAATAAAGAATATTAATGTAATACCTGATTACACAAACCCTTCTTTATGTTCTCATTTGGACATAGAGAACTGAATTATAATGAACGAGATCATGTAGGTGTTAATATGTACTTGTGAGTGTCACTCATAAGCTAGTTGAATTTCACATCATGCATTTAATTCTTACATGCTTTTTGTACAATTTTGGTTGGATATGCAAGCACAAACAATCCTTACCTTATTAAAAAACTGAGCTCAGCCAGTCTAATTGCTTTCAAGTTTGCAGACAGGATTATTACTCAGTTGTAATAATTATAAGTGTTCTATTTTGCCAACTCAAAAAAATTCCTTATTTGAGCATGTGAGGGAAGTGGTGACATTACACAATGTAATATAATTCCCATGCAGACACCAACTCTGACATCATTTGCATGTTTAACAGTGTAGAGGTCTTATTTTTGGTCAACCTGACATCTTCATTAATTTATACCCATATGCTCCACAAGGCTACTGGGCATCACCCAGTCACCTCCTGAGTTCATGTTTATATTATACACATCATTTTAAGATTTGACACAACTGCAGATTGATCTTGAAAATAACAAAAAAGCTGATTAAAAGAATACTCTCCAAGTATTATAATTATATATATAGCTACAAGGGCCATTAGACTCTGTATCACCAACACACACCAAAAAAACAGAAGTAATTGAAGTATTTAGTACAGCTAGCATGTCTGGATGCCATAACAGTTTGAAAATGTGACAGTTGCCTATTAGGCAGAGTCCAACTGCTGCACCCAGTAGCTGGGCTGCTCATGAAGTTGGGCCTTGGCATCCAGTAGTTTTGATTTCCATATAGCAGACCCCAGGCACCCATTCTCCATGAAGCAGACTCCAGGCACCCATTCTCCATGAAGCAGAACCTAGGAAACCTATCATTTATAGCTAGTCGATTTATTTGATATTGTGATGATGCTGCTCCCTATAAGCTTAGACATTTCAGCAATTGCAGTGTTTTTTTCTAATAGAATAAGGCCTTACTAGAAAATTGCTTGCATTAATTGAGCTCTAGTGTAGTTTGTTTAGTACTGTCATTTGTGTTATTTATGTATGTCATCAAGAAACACACCATAATCTAGCTCACCCGCATGGAGCACATACCATGATCTAGTTGACCTAACAGAACACACACCATGATCTAGCTGACCTACATGGATCACATACAATGATCTAGTTGACCTAACAGAACACACACCATGATCTAGCTGACCTGCATGGATCACACACCTTGATCTAGCTGGCCTGCATGAGGCACACACCATAATCTAGCTGACCTAATGGAGCACCCACCATGATCTAGCTGACCTGCATGGAGCACACACCATGATCTAGCTGACCTGCATGGAGCACACACCATGATCTAGCTGACCTGCATGGAGCACACACCATGATCTAGCTGACCTGCATGGATCACACACCTTGATCTAGCTGGCCTGCATGAGGCACACACCATAATCTAGCTGACCTAATGGAGCACACACCATGATCTAGCTGACCTGCATGGAGCACACACCATGATCAAGTTGACCTGCATGAGGCATACACCATGATCTAGCTGACCTGCATGGAGCACACACCATGATCTAGCTGACCTGCATGGAGTACACACCATTTTTCTCATTCTTAGCCAGTTCTATATAAATATCCATAAGCTAGGAAACCACAAGCACATGTACTAGAGGAAGGGAGTTGGCAGTAGAGAATTGAGAGGATCCATCAAAGCAACATAAGCATGTGTGTATGATTTCTTTAATTAAGAAATAAGACCCCCATTACAACTTAGACACTTACTTCATTGTTGAGTCTGTGTAGGTTTCCACGTCACAACTTTCCGAATCATGAGCCAAATATGGATTAGGTCACTTCTAAAAGAGGAGATTTTTAAACCCTAGAAATTAGAAATACAACTTCGTTGCCTTGTATAAACTGACACTCAATTGATCTGGATGGAGCTTTCTGTCATAATATTATTAATCTTAAATGGCAGTGAACGAGCACTTTAATGAGAAGCTTCTGTTTTAATTGAGATAATGAACTAGTTCCTTGGTTGACAAGATGTGACACTAATGGTACTTCCTTGCAAGGAGTTTAAAAATGTCGCTTAAAGACACAATTCCCCCTGCATATGCAAAATCTATCAAGTCATTAGGTTGGTGGTTGGATTAGACTTAATGCAGATCTCCAATACCAGAGTTTGATTTTCTTAAAGGAACACTCTCATTATAAGTCGCATGATATAACATTTGACTGTCAATACACATTCTTATTTCATGAAAAAGTGCTATAGAAGGTGTGACTTTGGGAATGCAGCATTACGATTTAATGTTGACACCTAAAAACAATGTTCTTCCATGCATTACGAATATACATGTTACTGACAGAAATGGGATTTTGAAAAGGGCTTTGCAAACCCTAGTTTCTTCTGTCGAGACGAAGATTCGACTAATCAAGGGGAGGAAACCAGAGGTAACATTCAGGCTACCTAGCCAGGAGTTCTCTGATACAAAGAAACATACTGGTATTACCAGGAGGCTGTTTAACCTAAGGTATTTGGACATATTCCCCTGGATGTACTATTGCAAGTCATCTAATGGTGTGGCATGTCTAGCCTGCATCTTTTTTGCCAAGGAAGGGAAATTTATGTCACGCCCCACTGAAGTCATGGTGTATCACGCCCTCACACCAACTTCAGGAAGACTAATGTAGATGCCAAGGCCCACGAATCTGCACAATATCATAAAGAGGCTGTGGCACAGTTTTTAGCTTTTCAAGAAACTAACCATGACCCCAGTCTGCGTATTGAACTCCGGATGAATGCACAAGGCTAGCCACGAAGAATGCTGCTACTCAATCATCTCAACTAGTCCCATTAATCATTTATTTTTGTCATATGATGTACATTATATAATGTAAATACCGGTAATTTGATCGGTTAGCTATATGGACATATTTCTAAGATATATTTTTTAATTGGTGCCAGCCATTCTGATCACAAATTGGTTTTCCGCATGCAGCAATACACTTAATTGAGCTATATACCCTATTCTATTTGGTTTTGACTACAAAGGCCTTGGAGAGAGCACCCCCCTCTCTAAATCCTGGGTACGCCCCTGCTAACCTTTCTCAGTGGCCCATACATTATTGCCTTGCTCTAGCCATTGCCTTGCTCCAGCCATTGCCTTCCTCTAGACATTACCTTTCTTTAGCTAGCCATTGCCTTGCTCTATTCATTGCCCTGCTCTAGGCATTGCCTTGCTAGCCATTGCCTTGCTAGCCATTACCTTGCTCTGGCCAGTTCTATCCATTGCCCGCTCTAGCCATTGCCTTGCTAGCCATTGCCTTGCTCTAGCCAGCTCTAGCCATTTCCTTGCTCTAGCCATTGCCTTGCTAGCCATTGCCTTGCTCTGGCCAGTTCTAGCCATTGCCCGCTCTAGCCATTGCCTTGCTAGCCATTGCCTTGCTCTAGTCAGCTCTAGCCATTTCCTTGCTCTAGCCATTGCCTTGCTAGCCATTGCCTTGCAGCCAGCTCTAGCCATTGACCTGCTAGCCATTTCCTTGCTCTAGCCATTGTCTTTCTCTGGCTATTACCATTGCCATGGCCTAGCCATTGCCTTGCTCTAGCCATTGCATTGTTATAGCCATTGGAAGGCTCCTAACCTCTGTCCTGGGCCTGATCCTAGTTAATACTATGACTCTAACCCTAGTCATTGTCCTGATACTAATCCTAGCCTGCCCTGGCCATAATCCCGTCACTATCTGGCTCAGCCCTGGACTTGACCCTTTCCACTGCCCTGGACCCACTGTCCTGGCCCTAACTTAGCCATTTCCCTGGCTCTATATTTAGCCACTGGCTTTTTCCTTAGCCTAGCTACTGGCCTAACCCTAGGCACTGCCTGTGCCCTAACCTTATCCACTGCCTTAGCCCTAACCTTAGCTACTGACCTTTGCCTGAGCCTAGCCACTGGCCTGACCATTTCCGCTACCCTAATTCTAGCTGCCTAGCTACTGCCATGGATCCCAGGATCAGATGGATGTTCAAAGTTCTCGGCTGTTGACCGACAATTCTGTGCTGAAGCTGACAATGGAGAATAATCACTCGCGGGCTCATTCTATTTCTCTGCTCAGTCAGTGTCTAGACTTTAGGACGGTTCAAACCAGGCTCCCACAAGCAAGCAGAGACATATTTTTACTCAGTTTGCCGTGTGACAGGCCAAAATTATTGTCATAAAATTCCGTCAATGCTTCCCTAGAGGTATACCTAGATGCCTTCAATTCAGCTGCCATCCTGGTATCATTTTAACTAACGAATACAGACTAAGGATTCCTCCAGGTTCTTGAGCTATGATTTAGGCCTATTAAGCTAGGGCTACGTTCAAAAATGGCCCCCGAGATACAATGGAGTTTCTTGATATCGTCTTCAACTGCCATATGGTTATAGCAGTGAAGGGATTGAATATGTATGCACCAAGGAACAATTTATTAAGCACTAAAAGCTGAATGGGTGTAGTCTAAATCTTACAAGTCCTTTTTCCCATTGTTTGTAGATGCATTCTGATGTATGAACTGTTTGAGATGATGCTTCTATGTAAATAGTAAACACAATAGCCACAAACATGCCTCCATCTTGTTGGAGTGAGGGAGGTGGCCAAGCATGCATGGGCAACATGTATATATAATAATGTTCCATCCAATCTATGAATCTGCCCAATCTATAGATTGTCCAGCACAATCTATGAATGCCAATCCTTTGCCTGCCAATCAACACTTCAAAACATTGTAGCATATTAACACCCTTTGCATCAGAGAAACAGAGAAAGCAACTGAGTTTAGAAAAAAGTGATACTGAGAAAAAGTTCCACATGGATTTGGCAGATAAAGAACTAAGTGACATGGCAAGTGTAGAGCCAAAAAAGATATTTGAAGAATATTGCTCTGTCAAAAAAGATATAATGCACAGTTTGAAATACCCAAGAACACTCGCACAACTGCTATAGTCCACAAATGTAGAGAAACTTGCCTCACAAACAGCTTTTCTCCCTTCTTCTCTTTTCGTGGGAGTAGTGCGGACTTTGTAAATTCCTGTCGACTATCCCATATTGTGTGGGTGGGTTGGATATTTGGCTTGCACTCTCGCTCAGTATAACTAGTCGATAATAAGAATTGTCCATGGATCCAATCTATGAATCTGTTGCAAAGGGTGTTAATATGCTACCGTGTTTTGAAGTGTATTGATTGGCAGGCAATAGATGGGCATTCATAGATTGTGCAGCACAATCTATAGATTGGGCAGATTCATAGATTGGATGGAACATAATTATATGCTTTTATAGTGCGTAGTGTGCATATCTTTACCATTATTAACATAACCATGACAACCTGTGTAATAAAGGAGTGTTTCAGTGTGCCACATGAGCAGAATTGAAATTGTGAATTATCTTTTTCTCTGTTGCAGATTTGAGTTTCAGCTCATCATCAGAAGAAGCCTATACTAAAGGTGAGCTTTCTTTGCAATAGTAATTATGCATCTCATTCTTTCTCTCTCTCTTCATAATGTAGAGCTGAGAGTTTTGTAACACTCATTGCAGTGAATTGACCCAAATTTCAAAAATGACCGACCCAATGCCCCCACCCCAAACAAAACACACACATCTAACAATGCAGCATGCTCTATAAACCTCTTCATGTCAGCACATGTGGTGTGATTCTAGTGTAGGAGGGTTAAATGCAGCATGCTCTATAAATCTCTCTATGTCAGCACATGTGGTGTGACTTTAGTGTAGGAGGGTTAAATGCAGCATGCTCTATAAACCTCTCTATGTCAGCACATGCGGTGTTAATCTAGTGTAGGAGGGTTAAATGCAGCATGCTCTATAAACCTCTCTATGTCAGCACATGCAGTGTTAATCTGGTGTAGGAGGGTTAAATGCAGCATGCTCTATAGATCTCTCTATGTCAGCACATGTGGTGTGATTCTAGTGTAGGAGGGTTAAATGCAGCATGCTCTATAAACCTCTCTATGTCAGCACATGCGGTGTGATTCTAGTATAGGAGGGTTAAATGCAGCACGCTCTATAAATCTCTCTGTGTCAGCACATGTGATGTGATTCTAGTGTAGGAGGGTTAAATGCAGCATGCTCTATAAACCTCTCTATGTCAGCACATGCGGTGTTTTTCTAGTGTAGGTAGATTAAATGCATCATCCTCTATAAACCTCTAATGTCAGAACATGCGGTGTTATTCTAGTGTTTTAGTATCAAAAGAGAGCACACAAAGAGTGCTATCTTTTGAGCTGTCCATACCATGAAGTGTGCAGAATATATGAGTGGTAACCACAAATTTTATTTTTAACACTTACTAGTTAATGGTTATAGTCTCCCTTACTATAAGTCAGTCAAAATCATATACTGTAGCTGTAGTTGAGATGGAGTTAGTTTTTGCATGCTGATCAGCTACCTACAGATGTGCAGGAACATTTTTAGCTGAGGGAAAGGTAGGAACCAACAAAGGTTGTGACTTCACAAACTTCAGAACTCCAGATGCAGGGCATATAAATATAGCGGTGAATTAATGCAATCTTTTTTTAAGGTTACTTACATGCTTTTGTATTAGCTTAATAAATTCCAAGGGATCTTCTGAAGATTTCAAAATAACTGAGATGATCTGTGACCTCTTCATAGTCATCCTCAGCTTATAGGCTTTTTTTTCTCCCTCTTTTCCTTTCCCCCCCCTTATTCTGCAATAGGTCTCTAGCTATGTAGTTGGTCTAACCAGCTACTCTAGCTGGCTGCAGGCCACAGATAGTATACAGCTAGCCTCCGAATTTCCCAACTGCAGCATCACAAAGACACAGGTGAATGAAATTCTTTTCTACACACCCTTGTGTAGTTACTTGTTATTGATCTGATTTGCTTCAAACCCCCTATTGAAGTGGACCAGAATAATGTGATTAAAATTCAGTGCAGATGCGACCAATGCACATTAAAGTGCATTGGCTATGCAGTGTGGACATGCCTATCGATACAGAGATGGAGATATAGAGATAGAGTGAGATAGATATAGATAGAGAGATAGATAGATGGAGAGATACAAGGAAACATGGATCATATATACTTAGATACACAGATACAGATATAAATAGATACATAGATAAGTAGATAGATAGATAGATAGAGTAATACACACATAGATAGATAAATACCAAGATACATACAGATAAACTCTTAGATACATATACACAGATACTTGATACAGAGATACATAGATGCATAGATATAGATATACATAGAGACAGATAGTTATATAAATACATAAATGGAGATAGATAGATAGAGATATAGAAATACATAGAGAGATACATAGATACAGAGATACATAGATAGAGATAGATATATTGATACATTGATACATGTATATATATAGATAAAGAGATATGTGTGTATTTATGTAGATAGATAGATATAGATATAAATATAGACGTATTTAGATATATATGTGGATACAGAGATATATAGATATAGATATATAGATACAGAGAAAAAGAGATACATACGTGACATACATAGACATACATAGACATATAGATGCATATAGAGATACATACATAGATAGATAGATTGATACATACATAATGCATAGATACATATACATATACATAAATACATAGGTACATAGAGCAAAGATACATATATAGTTACAAAAATACATAATTATGTAGATAAATCTATACATATATACATATATAGGTACAACGATACATATATTACATAGTTACAGATACATACATATATAGTTATGATATATAGATACAAAGATACATAGATTACATATCTATACATAGGTCATAGATGAATAGATACGTAGATATATATCGAATACACAGAGACATAGATACATAGATACAGAGTTACATAGATAGATAGGCATAGGTATATATATAGATACATACATACATAAATAGATATATTGGTACACATATACATAAATACATATATAGGTACATATATAGATACATGGATACATATATATATATAGATACATAGACATATATATCGATAAATATATCATAGATACATAGAAACGTGGATACATAGATACATAGATAGTTAGATACATACATAGATACATAGACACATATTGATAAATCATAGATACATAGAAACTTTGATACAATCCTTCTGTCTTCTGGCCTGGTCTAATATATGGTGGCCTCCTCCCACAAAATAGGATGTCCATTTTCCCATGCATGTTCAGCAATTGGAGACTTCCCTTTAGCAAACTTTCTACATGCATCTTGATGTTCTTTCACTCTGGTCTCCAGTCTTCTTATGGTCTCCCCTATGTAGTATTTTCCACAGCTACAAGGGATGTGGTATACAACACATTAAGGTAAAACATCCTTCACTTTGCTCAGTTGTGTCCTCAGAGTTCTTCCCGATCTGAAAACGACTTTGATGTTGAATTTCCTGCAGAGACTCCTGATGTCTTCACTCACCCCTGCTGCTTAAAGAATCACTACCACAGGATCCTTCTTTTTAGACCCCTCATTGCCCGTTTCAGTGTACTAATCTTCCTTTTTGCATTGCATTATCAATCATTGCAATAATATACATATCTCCTATTGTTAATCTGCATTTTTATTTCTCCGCTAACAGTCCTACATTGCCTATAATTATACCATTGATAAAATATTCCTAATAGCTATACTGTGGTTACTACATCCATTGTGTAGTTCTAGCCACAGCCAAGGCTTACTATGGAGGCGAGGTTTGTTTTGTCTGTGGGAGTATTTCCTTTCCTGAGCATGAGGTTTGATTAGCGAGGGATTATGTCATCCTTCCCTAATACAACCTTGGGTTTATGAGGAAAAGTTCAGCTATGTGCATCTGTGAATAGGAATTATGTTTTAATCTAGATGACAATTTTTTCCTGCTCATTTATTCATGCATGGAATGGGATAGTAATCCACATGGAACAAAGAACATAGTGTTACAATGCTTGTAATTGTTCCATTAGGAATAGTTCTGTCTTATGCACCATTTCTCTATTGGAAACAGATAGATATTTATGTGGGTTGACTGTCAGCAGCAATTTTGTGGAGCTCATGGACTCTCATAGTTGCTGAGCAGAGCGAGCCATCATGGAAAACTTGAGTAGGGAGAATTGGTGACCACATGTAAATATTATGTCCACTAGTATGTAGGAGTGTACTGTTATATATGTCAACTGTCATTAATGGCTAGGTTAGTATATATGACCTGTCCTAAATTAGAACGAAATGTTAAAAGGTATCTGTGGACAGAGACAATATGAATTTTTGAACCTTTTCTTCAACAGGGCTCTTCTTGAAATGTCTTTGGTTTTGCTGACCCTCTGTGGTAAAATAAAAGTATTTGGAGTAAGGTGTATTTCCATAAAGGGGCTAGATCGCACTGCACCTTCACTTACCTACTTACGTTTCACATGAAATGACAAAATATTAAAGCCTGCATGAGATTTAGATCTGGAGGCCTCCCTATACATAATGCAAAATCTCTAGGTTTGTTATTTGAATAATACCAAAACCTTCTTTATGTTCTCATTTGGACATAGAGAACTGAATTATAATGAACGAGATCATGTAGGTGTTAATATGTACTTGTGATTGTCACTCATAAGCTAGTCGAATTTCACATCATGCATTTAATTCTTACATGCTTGTTGTACAATTTTGGTCTGATGCAAGCACAATCAATCCACTACCTTATTTTAAAAAACCGAGCTCAGCCAGTCTAATTGCTTTCCAGTTTGTATACAGGATTATTGTATTACTCAGTTGTAATATAAGAGTTCTATTTTGCCAACTCAAAAAATACCTTATTTGAGCATGTGAGGGAAGTGGTGACATTACACCAACGTAATTCCCATGCAGACACAAACTCTGACATCATTTACATGTTTAACAGTGTAGAGTTTTGTCAACTTGACATCTTCATTAATTTATACTCATGCTTCTTAAGGCCACTGGGCATCACCCAATCACTTCCTGAGGTCATGTTTATATTATACACATAAATTTTAAGATTTGACACAACTGCAGATTGATCTTGAAAATAACAAAAAAGCTGATTAAAAGAATACTCTCTAAGTATTATATATATAGCCATTAGACTCTGTATCAGTAACACACAAAAAAACCTAGAAGTAATTGCATGTCTGGATGCCATAACAGCTTGAAAATGTGACAGTTGCCTATTAGGCAGAGTCGAACTGCTGCACCCATTAGCTGGGCTGCTCATGAAGTTGGGCCTTGGTGTACAGTAGCTGGGCTCCCCACAAAGCTGACCTAGAAATCCAGTAGCTGAGCTCCCCATGAAGGTGGGCCTTGGGATCCAGTAATTTTGATCCCCATACAGCAGGCTACAGGCACCTATTCTCCATGAAGTAGAACCTAGGAAACCTATCATTTATAGCTAGTCAATTTATTTGGTATTGTGATAATGCTGCTCCTTATAAGCTTAGACATTTCAGCAATTGCAGTGTTTTTTCTAATAGAATAAGGCTAAAGGAAGCCTTACTAGCAAATTGTTTGCATTAATTGAGCTCTAACACAGCTAGTGTAGTTTGTTTAGCACTGTCATTTGTGTTATTTATGTGTATCATCAGGAACCACACCATAATCTAGCTGACCTGCATGGAGCACATACCATGATCTAGTTGAGACCTAACAGAACACACACCATGATCTAGCTGACTTGTATGGATCACACACCATGATCTAGCTGACCTGCATGGAGTACATACCACCATGATCATGCAGACCCACAATGATTACACACCATTTTTCTCACTCTTAGCTGGTTCTATATATATAAATATCCATAAGCTAGGAAACCACAAGCTCATGTACTAGAGGAAGGGAGTTGGCAGGAGAGAATTGAGAGGATTCATCAAAGCAACATAATGTATGTATGATTTCTTCAATTAAGAAATAAGACCCCCATTACAACTTAGACACTTACTTCATTGTTGAGTCTGTGTAGGTTCAATGTCACAACTTTCCGAATCATGAGCCAAATATGGATTAGGTCACTTCTAAAAGAGGAGATTTTTAAACCCTAGAAATTAGAAATACAACTTCGTTGCCTTGTATGAACTGACACTCATTTGATCTGGATGAAGCTTTCTGTCATAATATTATTAATCTTAAATGGCAGTGAATGAGCACGTTAATGAAGCGTCTGTTTTAATTGAGATAATGAACTAGTTCCATGGTTGACAAGATGTGACACAAATGGTACTTCCTTGCAAGGAGTTTAAAAATGTTGCTTAAAGACACAATTCCCCCTGCATATGCAAAATCTATCAAGTCATTAGGTTGGTGGTCGGATTAGACTCAATGCAGATCTCCAATAACCAGATTTTGATTTTCTTAAAGGATTGCATGATATAACATTTGACTGTCAATCCACACTCTTCTTTCATGAAAAAGTGCTATAGAAGGTGTGACTTTGGGAATGCAGCAATATTGATATATTTAGCCACCTAAAAACAATGTTCTTCTATGCATTACAAACATATTCTATATACATGTTCTGACAGAAATGGGATTTTGAAAAGGGCTTTGCAAACCCTAGTTTCTGAGTGTGGTAGCTAGATTGCTGCATGGAAAATAGCTTGCACAAGTTGCACATGAACGAAGCCATTAGTTGGCCAAAGTGCCAAAGCAAAGAAACCTAGTACCAAACTGAAAGGATATGACGACATTAGACTGTCAGAAAGCGAGGGTTCTATGAACTCACAGAGCACCCTGGATGTGTAACAACATGAGCATAGCAATGTAAATTAACCGTGTTACAGTAACCTACCTTCACCCAACAATTTTGATTATAATTATGTTCATGGTATAAAATTGTCTGGCTGGAAAAGCTCATGTGTTCAGTATTCAGGCATTTGTGTGTAGGAGGTGTGGAGTATTCAATTATTGACCTCTATGTATGTTATTGCATATGCAAAATCTAAATCTTCACTGCAGGCACAAATACAGGCAATAATGGCCAAACAGAAACAACTGTTGTTGAACAATATCATTGCAACTTTCATGTATTTGTAGTTGTATCATGCAGTTTAGTAAAAGTATAAATGTAGCTTAGTCCATCTTAATCTCTCATCTATATATATATATTATATATATATAAAATGATTAAAAATGGCCATAAAAGGTCTGAAAATGATGTAGCTTTATCATAAATTACTATATATTTGGTCACATTCATATAATACAGTCTCGATCTATATACCAAAATGTACCCATGGCAATTTGCTAGTTTTTGTTCTGCCATACATATTTTTCTTTTTGGAATGGCAGATTTGGAATTTGAAGTGAAATCACCCTTCAAATATATTTTAATCACTACTTTCTAGCACGACGTTTGGAATGGCTATAGCAACTGTAATTGGTAGAGCTTTACAAACACTACAGATTGAATCCCAAGCAATTTTTTGTGTATACTTTTAATTGGACTTATGCTCATGTGAAATGGAGTCTAAATTATAACAAAACCTTGTGGTTATAACTTTGGAGCTGCACAGATTCTGCACACTTCACTGTGTGAACTAGATATGTAGCTTAAATGATAGGTCTTCTGTGTGCTCTCTCCAAAAAAATGTTGGATAGGTATAACTATGCTATATGCAGCCAGAGTTGGGCTAGCTCAAAATTTGAGAGCCTGAACTGGCTGTAGTTGTGATTCCTGATTTGAAAAGTGCTAGCTAGTTGAAGTTTGTATCAGTGGCTAAAGAAACTCCTACTCTACTAAAGGTGTATTCATTAGTCGCTAAAATCTGACCAAGTAGGCAAGCAAGTGCACTGAAAATCAAATGTTCTTGCGACTGATTGATTTCCAGCACCTACGCATACTTAATCACACACATTTTGTAGAATAGGGCTTCCTCTAGCCACTGACAACAATTTCAAGTAGCTAGCACTTTGCAATCATGAACCAGAACTACCACAGCCAATTCAGACACTCAAGATTTTAAGGGACCCCCATTTTAGTTGCAAGTAACTTTAGCAAGTTATACTTATGCAATATTATTAAATGTCTAAAGAGAGCACACACAGAGAACTACTAATATCTAGTTCATACATTGAAGTGCCTATGGAGCTCCAAAGTTGTAACCATGTTAATGTTTCTATTTTATACTTGTAGAGGGTTAGCAACCACCCTTGAGTTTATCGGAGCGGCTGTCTAGGCTCAGAAAAGTGCTCTAATGAGATCCACTAATTAAATTAGTCTTACAATAAGTTTGTAGTTTGTCTGTTGGTTTTGAACCGGGCCACCACAGAGCACGCTAGTGAGAGTGCAGTGCAGCGTTCCATTGATGCAGAAATGGAAGCTTTTGGTGATCAAGCAGCTCCCAATTCGACGTCAAGTCTAGTGAGGAGCCAACCAGGAAACCTAGCAGTTACCAACATATGGGTACAATTGGCAAGGTCAGACAGAGGTCACTTGATTTCTAGCAAATTATTCTTCAAGAGAGAGTAATGTGATGTAGCGATGTTGCCATATAAGGTGTATCCACATCTTCACCCTCTTCATCATGGTGAGTGAACGACAACTAACTCAACTGAAACTCAACTGATGAGGACCAAGTTCTGGTTGGCACTTTGTGGGGGAAGAGGGGTAAATGACAAAGCCTAGTCCTAATGAGAAGATCAATATTTGGCACAATAATAATTTGGTCTCCTACCTATCCACTGTTGGCATGTGCCCTCACCCACCGAGAGCGTTCTCTAACAGCCGATCGCATACTCTCACCAACCGATCACACGCTATTTAAGTGCTGACATGCCACTGTCTGGCGAAGTGTCCTGTCTTCCGAAAGTGGCACAGACCACATCGAACTCCCTGACTCACCCCATCACCAGAGTAGGGGCCCCTCATTATCTTCTCAGGCTGTTCCTCCCCTTCTCTGTGAAATGTGCTGTTTGTCTCTTTTGTGCTGGCCCTTTGTAACTGGCTTTCCCCTTGGTCTTTGGAACTCTTGTCTGTTTGACTGATGGTGTGTTTGTTTCTCTCTCAGAAAACTATTAATGCAGTGTACCTAGTGAATGTGTGTTCAGTGCACCAAGTTATTGTGTGCGCAGTGCATCTAATGATTGTGTGTGCAATGTGTGTGCAGTGCAGGTTGTACGAGTGTATATGTGTGTTAGTGTGTGGGTTCGAATGGTTTATTGTGGGCCAATTTAGATATAGTTGTACTTTTTCTTCACTAGTGACACTCGTGGGAGACAGTAGACAGTGCATTACTAGCACGCCATCATGTATAGTGTTGTACATTAGAACCCTCCTGCAAGCTACATAACTACAGGTGCATCCACTTCACCTAGCCAATCTGTCACTCAGAAACCCCCATACCAGGTCAAGTATACTCTATAACTCAGGAGAACACACTACACCACATCAAGTGTACTAGCTGTCTCCAGAACTCGGAACACACTACACTGGGTCAAGTATACTAGCTATCTCTATGATTCAGGACACACTACACCACACCAAGTATTCTAGCTGTCTACAGAACTTGGGACACATAACTCGGTCAAGGATACTAGCTGTTTCTATGCCTCAGGACTACACCGGATCAAGTATACTAGCTGTCGCAGAACTCGGGACACATTACACCAGGGCAAGTATACTCTCTCTCTCTATGACTCAGGACGCACTACACCACATCAAGTACACTAGCTGTCTCCATAACTAGGGACACACTACACCAGGGCAACTATACTAGCTGTTTCTATGACTCAGGACATACAACACCAGGTCAAGTTTACTATATTAACTGTCTCTATGACTCAGGACATACACCAGGAAAAGTATATTAGCTCTTCCCATGACTAGGACAAACCACACCATGTGAAGTATACTGGCTCTACAGGACACACCACATGAGGTTGAGTATACTAGCTCTCTTCAGGACTCAGTACAAACCACACCAATTCTCTTCAACTCAGGACATATGTCTACCAAAACAGGTCAAGTATACGAGCTGTCTCTGACTCAGGACATACTACACTAAGTCGTGTATACTAACTATCTCCAGGACTCGGGACATACATATACCACACCAGGTCAACTATACGAGCTGTCTCTCTTGTCAAAGACGCCACACTTATGGTACCTATTGCCCTATCCTGAGCAGGTACACCATTAATTATTTTTGGTGTGTTATGGTGAGACTTATAATCATGACTTTTGGTTAATTGCTAACATTATTGTACATGCTAAAAATAGTTTTGCATTGTGAAATTTGAATAACTGGCCCGGGGAGTGAGAATATGACAAAATCCTTCCCCCCACCCACCTCCTGTCGACTCTATTCCCCTTGGTCCCTAGACGTGGCAAGCAACAGTGTGTTGTCTTTGTTAAATAACGAATGTGATATAATTGAGGGGGTGAGGGTGAAGGGGGGAACACAAAAAAACATCTCCACCCAAGGTCCTCTTGTGAAACATTAATGGTTATGGAGGCCATAAGTAGGTAGTCATTGTTGTTCATGTAAACATGATTGTCTGTACTCTTTGTTACCTAAATGTTGGTTCTGGGAGTGGGTGGAGGTGGGAAGGGGGTGGGTGGTGTAGGTGGGGAGTGGGTAAAGGGACTCAAACAACTTTCAGCATGATTTCCCATGGCACAAGAATGCCAAAGAGAAAGGTACACATGATCTTCAGCAGTGTTAATTGCATTGCTATATCGATACCAGACCCTAAAATCCTAACCTTTCTCCAGGCCCATACACTATTGCCTTGCTCTAGCCATTGCCTAGCTCTAGCTATTGCCTTCCTCTAGACATTGCCTTTCTTTAGCTAGCCATGGCCATGCTCTTGCATTTTCTTGCTCTAGCCATTGCCTTGCTTTAGCCATTGCCTGTACTAGGCATTGCCTTGCTAGCCATTGCCTTGCTCTAGCCATTTCCTGCACTAGGCATTGCCTTGCTAGCCATTGCCTTGCTCTAGCCAGTTCTAGCCATTGCCCTGCTCTAGCCATTCCCTTGCTGTAGCTATTGCCTTGCTAGCCATTTCCTTGCTCAAGCCATTGTCTTTCTCTGGCCATTACTTGCTATTACCATTGCCATGCTCTAGGCCTTGCTATAGCCATTGCATTGTTATAGCCATTGGAAGGCTACTAAATAATCCACTCTGTCCTGGGCCTGATCCTAGTTAATAATAACTCTAACTCAAGTCATTGTCCTGACACTAATCCTAGCCTGCCCTGGCCATAATCCCGTCATTATCTGGCACAGCCCTGGACTTGACCCTTTCCACTGCCCTGGACCCACTGTCCTGGCCCTAACTTAGCCATTTCCCTGGCCCTATTTTAGCCACTGGCTTTTTCCTTAGCCTGGCCACTGGCCTAACCCTAGCCACTACCTGTGCTAACCTTATCCACTGCCCTGGCCCTAACCTTAGCTACTGACCTTTGCCTGAGCCTAGCCACTGGCCTGACCATTTCTGCAACCCTAATTCTAGCTAGCTTCAACCCTAGCTACTGCCATGGATCCCAGGATCAGATGGATGTTCAAAGTTCTCTGCTGTTGACTGACAATTCTGTGCTGAAGCTGACAATGATTGAGAATCATCACTCGTGGGCTCATTCTATTTCTCTGCTCAGTCAGTGTCTAGACTTTAGCACGGTTCAAACCAGGCTCCCACAAGCAAGCAGAGACATATTCTCCTCCTTTTTTACTCAGTTTGCCGTCTGACAGGCCGAAATTATCGTCATAAAATTCTGTCAATGCTTCCCTAAAGATGCCTTCAATTCAGCTGCAATCCTGGTATCATTTTACCTAATGAATACAGACTAAGGATTTCCCCAGCTTCTTGAGCTATGATTTAGGCATGCACTGACCTATTAAGCTAGGGCTAAGTTCAAAAATGGCCCCCGAAATACAATGGAGTTTCTTGATATCGTCTTCAACTGCCATATGGTTACACCAGTGAAGGGGTTGAGTATGTATGCACCAAGGAACAATTTATTAAGCACTAAAAGCTGAATGGGTGTGGTCTAAATCTTACAAGTCTTTTTCCCCATTGTTTGTAGATGCATTCTGATGTATCAACTGTTTGAGATGATGCTTCTATGTAAATAGTAAACACAATAGCAACAAACATGCCTCCATCTTGTTGGAGCGAGGGAGGTGGGCTAAATGGTCAAGCATGCATGGTCAACATGTATATATAATTATTATTGTTATTGTTATTGTTATTGTTTATTATTATTATTATTATTATTATTATTATTATTATTATTATTATTATTATTATTATTATTATTATTATTATTATTATTATTATTATTATTATTATTATTATTATTATTATTATTATTATTATTATTATTATTATTATTATTATTATTATTATTATTATTATTATTATTATTATTATTATTATTATTATTATTATTATTATTATTATTATTATTATTATTATTATTATTATTATTATTATTATTATTATTATTATTATTATTATTATTATTATTATTATTATTATTATTATTATTATTATTATTATTATTATTATTATTATTATTATTATTATTATTATTATTATTATTATTATTATTATTATTATTATTATTATTATTATTATTATTATTATTATTATTATTATTATTATTATTATTATTATTATTATTATTATTATTATTATTATTATTATTATTATTATTATTATTATTATTATTATTATTATTATTATTATTATTATTATTATTATTATTATTATTATTATTATTATTATTATTATTATTATTATTATTATTATTATTATTATTATTATTATTATTATTATTATTATTATTATTATTATTATTATTATTATTATTATTATTATTATTATTATTATTATTATTATTATTATTATTATTATTATTATTATTATTATTATTATTATTATTATTATTATTATTATTATTATTATTATTATTATTATTATTATTATTATTATTATTATTATTATTATTATTATTATTATTATTATTATTATTATTATTATTATTATTATTATTATTATTATTATTATTATTATTATTATTATTATTATTATTATTATTATTATTATTATTATTATTATTATTATTATTATTATTATTATTATTATTATTATTATTATTATTATTATTATTATTATTATTATTATTATTATTATTATTATTATTATTATTATTATTATTATTATTATTATTATTATTATTATTATTATTATTATTATTATTATTATTATTATTATTATTATTATTATTATTATTATTATTATTATTATTATTATTATTATTATTATTATTATTATTATTATTATTATTATTATTATTATTATTATTATTATTATTATTATTATTATTATTATTATTATTATTATTATTATTATTATTATTATTATTATTATTATAATAATTATATTATCGTTATCATTGTCGTTGTCGTTGTCATTGTCATTGTCATTGTTATTGTTATTATTATATTATTATTATTATTTTATTATTATTATTATTATTGTTTTATTAATTATTTATTATGTATTATATTTATTTTTATTTTTATAAATTCGCGAGTTAATAGGGTTAATAAACTCTGAAAAATATAATAATAAAATAAAATAAAACAAATTAGTAATAATGATAAAAATAACAACAATAATAACAATAACAATAATAATAATAACAACAAAAATTTTTTTTAGGGAGGGGTGGTAATACGGAGGGGTGGTAATACTTATAACTGTATAAATAAAAAGACACATTACATTTAAATATGCCATCAATTGTTTATTAATTGGGTTAAGTGTCCAAGTGCTTTCATTCGTGAGCTTCAAATTATCCATCACATTAATGCTATGGTCAGCACAACAGCCAAAAGAGACGAGACAAGCAAAGCAAGATTGTAAGTGAATACATGGCCTGATCCAGTGGTCATCATGTCAATACCATCTGTGGTGGTATTTGCGCCATTCAGCTCAGCAATTGAATCACTGAAGCTGACTCGATCCGTAATCTGGTAAACATCCATCACGAACCATCCTCCATATCTCTGAGTGTAAGCTCCTATTCCATCTCGACAGAAAGAAGATGGATAGTACTGATAGTCCTTGAGGTTGTTGGAGCCCGACACACAGATTCCTACTGTTACACCAAAGTAATTATAGCCTATCCTCTGGATTACGTTCCCACATTTGCTGACTGGCCTAATTCTTTGGCTTGCATCATCTTGGAGCTCAGGAGCCGTATTATCAAATGATCCGAGTCTACGAGCATTAACATTCAGATACCAACAACCTCGATACCTCAGCCCTATACAATAAATATAATAATTATGGTCAACTAAATAAATTTGAGTACTAACTCTGTTAATTTAACATACTGAGACTAATTTCTGGCTAAGGGACATTCAGTATTATACCTCTGAGTTCAGGTTCTGGTACACAGTCTTCGGTGTTACAAGATTGCTTTTCTGTTTGACAGTTGAGTGAGTATTGTTCACAATTACGCTCTCTGTACCTTGATCCTCCACCACACTGGGCCGAACATTTAGTCCAAGAACTCCACTCTCCATTAGGTTTTGGAGCTGCACAATAATGTATACACATGTATTCTTACATATATTTCATACATATGATGGGGTATTAATCAGACTAGAACCATAATTATCATTGAGACATAAATCTTTATACAAAAACTCCAAAGTTCTAATTATATGATGCTTTTTCTATATTCATTTAATGTTAACATAATTATTTTAATAGAGCATATAGTACCTCGACTAATACAAAGTTACTAAAACTTTCTATTACATTCTAAAGAATTTCATGCAGTAAAGTCAGATAAGTGCATGTAGCAGTGTGGTAGTTTCGTTAATGACATCTTGCATGCCTTACTTACTCTCACAGGGGATCTTCGTATTGCATTCAGTACTGTTGACACTTTTTCCTGGACAATTATTCCCATTTATACACCGACGTCTTTTTTCCTGGTAACCTCCTTGGCACGTCTTACTGCATGAAGACCAGCTACTCCAAGATGCCCACACGGGAGCTATTTAGGTGAAAAATGTAATCGTGATAATCATACATGGCTGTGCAGTAGATTCAATTCACGGTGTTAAGAATATTTACACTAATATACAGCACGAAACAGAAAAAGTAACCTTTATTAGAGTGTTCTACATGTTTATCCTAAATGCAAGCTCTCCATCAGCTACTTACGTTGTGGACAATTCCACGTGCTGCAACTGCGAAAATCTGTCGATTTCCCAGAACAAATGTTGCCATTCAAGCATGCCCTGCTCATTCGCTGTCTTCCTCCACCACAAGTCCTAGAACAGTCACTCCAAGAACTCCATCCAGACCACGAAGGTGTGACTAGATATACAGATAGTATTCATAATGTACTGTGGAAGTACTGTGAAATGTTTTGCTCATTCAATTTGTTAAAAGCTGGATGTTGAGAATCAATAGCTCTCTCTTTAAACTTATCATGCAATGGTAAACTAAATATAATATCATTATGACACTGGCTTGTATACTATTGCTTACTAGGGCATGAGTTAGTGTTGCACTGAACTTCATGTATGTTGCTGCCTTGACAAGTGGTTCCTCCATTGCAGGTCCTAATTCGTGACCTGGTGCCACCATTGCAGGTCCTGCTGCAGCTAGACCAGGATTGCCATGAAGCCCAAACGGTTGATACCCCACCACCTGAAGATTATTTAAGAAAGTATTTCAGAGTCAATATTGTACCACAAACCTTAGATTCCACTTACTTACTAGCATTCGGGTTGTTAAAAATTGGAAACACTATTTTTTGTGTAACGTTAATGTTGTCACGATGCCATAGCAAATAAAATGGCTTTAATTATTGGGATGTCTTGTAATTGTGTTGAATATCAGAGTATGTCATATTTGTAATTTACTGTGGAGGGTACAATATGATATAGGGAATGAGAAATTATAAAAACCAGCTTTACTGCATTTCAAAATATGTAGATAATGAAGATCTCTTCACTCACCTCCACAGTATAGTGTTTGCACGTGTTGGAGGTCCATTGCTGAAAGACCATTTCTCTGACCAAGCGACCTGGGTGAGATCCTGCTATCTATTGGTAGGATTGTGGGTTGATCATTCCGACTGAAAGCTCTAGAAGAATAATGCATGATGGATCCAATGTCGTAAGGGACTCCTTGGGTAGTCACAAAAGCTGGGTTCGTTTTTTCAAAGTTGCTCTCAGTTCCTATAATAAAAATGAAGGTCAATGATCATATTTTTGTTATATCATGAATAATTCTGTAACCTATGAAAAGTTCACATTAGCACATAACAAAAAGTCAATAATTAAATCAACAGCATAATAGCAACAACTGCAAGGACACCAGTAGCAGCAGCTACAAATCAAAAGTGTACTATCAAATTCAAGGTGAAGGTGTACTGACCGGTTTGTATATTCTCTGTCAGGATTCTAACATACTGGTCTCTGTCCGGTCTGCTCTGTTCATGCCAGCGCCCAAGGGCATGAAACATCTCATGCATGACAATGCCCTTGTATTCACAGCCTCTACCTATGGACATGTCCTGAGGACCTCCAATTCGGCCAATGTAGGAGAAGCATCTACAAAAGAAAAATTATTTTATATAACCTTTACTGCATTTATATTAAATACCCAATATAACTACTAATAAATCTAGGACATGTAACTAACTTACCCTCTTCCAGGGAAGATTCGTACATAGTCAGCCTCATTTGTTCGTGGAATAAACTCCACGCAAGTTCGCCCACGATAGTCTGCAACTGCATCCGTGATGGCTGATCTTGCTTGACCTAGAATAGAAGTCGAGATGACCATTACTTGAATTATTTGACTACATACAAAATATGAGAATCTAGTCTTAGTTTATTTACATTTCATTGATAAAAGTTTAAGCCTAGCAGTAGTTATCTACTGCTAGGCTAGGCTGCGACCTGTGATGTCGCCACCATTACAATACAAAATGTACAGTATTTAGAATTTGACTACATCTCATATGAATCAGATTAACACGTCAAGAATATTTCAAGCAATAACTACCTATTGTAATTTCTAGAGTCCAGCCACAACAACAATACCTGATGTTATGACATATTCCTTTCATTAGTTAAAATTACAAAGCAAAGGAATTATTTTCTAATCTTCTCTTACTATTCAGGCTGCTGTCCAGCACGTAAGGAACTATCGCACGTGGCCAAAGTGATCGAGTATTCCGCACTACAGCATTCTGTGGTGCAGTAGGGTCATTAGGATTCGATAGTGCTTCATTTGTAATGACTTCCTGATTAGTCAGGATGATGTCTCCTTCGAAAACACCTAAAATATTCAGAACAAAGTAGGAAGTAATTTGTCTGATGGAGCATATCAGGCATAGAGTAACAGTAAAATCATGGCAATAGTTAATTGGCTATTACTTTCGATGAAAATATAACTCTCGCATCATTTACTCAACTAAAGTAGATAACATTCAGAACATTACCTGGAATATATTCAGATTGACTTGCGACCTGTGATGTTGCCACCAGCAGAAGTATTAAGCTAAACCACAACATGATGCTGTTCCAATATCTCTAGATAATGAAAATTGCAGCCTAGGAGAAAGCAGAAAAGATCTGGATCACCACTCCTTCTACTGTGGAGATTGAGAACCCTTCTTACTTCTCAAGTGCGTAGTTGAATAGTATTCTAGATGCTATCTTTCAGCCCTTTTATATACGAGAACTTGCTAGCTAGCGGATGACAACAGTTACACTACTCCCACACAACCTATTGCATATATGGCTGCTTGCATGTGCATAAGGTCTACTAGAGAAATCATCATATTTGTGGTCCTCCATATAAATCACCTAGCTATGCCTATAGATAAAGTTTGATTAGGCAAATGAGTGGTACTATCCAGGCAAAGAGAACAACCTTTATTTATTACATCCATTTCTTTGTACATTTTGGAAAAAATGTATATATGCGGCATAGATTCCACATTTGGTTCAAAGGTCATACAAAACTCTATGGCAAATGTGAAGGGCTTGTGATGAAGAAATGCGAAAAGTGGTGCTGGGGTATGTGTGGCGAGGTGCGGAGATAGCAGGGGTTTGGTATTGGGTGTGAGATGGAGAGGGAGCTACTGGCATGCGAAGGGAGACAGCGAGGAGGAGTGGGAAGGGAAGTAGCAAGCACAGGTTATTTTGTAGGCACATGCCAACCATTATCTGTAATTTCTCTTTGCTCACAAAATATGGCTCGCAATAATGATGGACTCTAAGACATCCCATGAGGAGGTCATATTATAGTGAACCCACATTAACATGTATGTTAAACTTCCACAGTAAATACATACAAATATAATTATGGTGCTGGAATACAAAGATTTGTTTTTTTAACCGAGTGCTCTTAACATACTGGTTACAGCAATCTGTTTGGATCCTCTGCACAAACCACTGGTTGTAGTAGGTACACTATCCCCATACCATGCAAATCACAAACTTCTGTAATAATATTTCATTGCATGTCAAGTTGGAGGGTGACAGGTGCAATCAAATTTTCAAGCATCTCAAATAGAGTGCAGTGGATATAATGATCAACCATCGTCGTCAATACTGTCTGTAAAATTTTGCAGTGGAGCATCTGGATTTGGGAAACTATTATTAAGTATGTTTTTTTGTAATAAATATTTCAATAACCATGATAATATTAGTAATAATGATAATGATGATAATAATTATAATCTCTCAATGAACTCACAATTAACATAAAGAATTACTCGATAATCCAATGTTTCAGCTACATGTAGCAGCCTTTATCAATCATTGCAATAATATACATATCTCCTCTTGTAATCTGCATTTTTATTTCTCCGCTGACAGTCCTACATTGCCTATATACCATTGATAAAATATTCCTAATAGCTACACTGTGTTTACTACATCTATTGAGCAGTTCTAGCCACATAGCCACAGCCGAGGCTTACTATGGAGGTGAGGCTTGTTTATTATGTTTTGTCTGTTGGAATATTTCCTTTCCTGAGGATGAGGTATGATTAGCGAGGGATTAAGTCATCCTTCTACTAATACAACCTTGGGAAATGTTCAGTTACATTATCCTGTGAATAGCAATGAAGTTGCTATAGCTTGAAAGTTGTTATAATACAGATGACATATTTTTTCTTCTGATTTACTCATGCATCGAATTGCACATGGAAGAAAGAACATAGTGTTTCAATGCTTGTAATTGTTCCATTAGGAATAGTTCTGTCTTACACACCATTTCTCTAATGGGAACTGATAGATATTTGTGTGGGTTGACTGCCAGCAGCAATCTTGTGGAACTCATGTACTCTCATAGTTGCGAAGCAGAGCAAGCCCTCATGGAAAACTTGAGTAGAGAGAATTGGTGACCACATATAAATATTATGGCCACTAGTATGTAGGAGTGACAATTATGTCAACTGTATAGGCTAGGTTAGTATGACCTGTCCTAAATTTGTTAAAAGGTATCTGTGGACAGAGTTTTTGAACCTTTTGTTCTATAGTGCTCTTCTTCAAATATCTTTGGTTTTGCCAACCCTCTGTGGCAAAATAAATTATTTGGAGTAAGGTGTATTTCCATGAATGGGTAGATCGCGCTGCACCTTCACTTACCTACTTATGAAATGACAAAATATTAAATCCTGCATGAGATTTAGATATGGAGGCATTCCCTTTACATAATGTCTTCAATGGCAAAATCTCTAGGTATGTTATTTGAATAATACATGATTACACAAACCCTTCTCATTTGGACATAGAGAACTGAATTGTAATGAACGAGATCATGTACGTGTTAATATGTACTTGTGAGTGTCACTCATAAGCTAGTCGAATTTCACATCATGCATTTAATTCTTACATGCTTTTTGTACAATTTTGGTCTGATATGCATGCACAATCAATCCACTACCTTATATTAAAAAACTGAGCTCAACCAGTCATTGCTTTCAAGTTTGCAGATAGGATTATTACTCAGTTGTAATAATTATAAGGGTTCTATTTTGCCAACTCAAAAATACCTTATTTGAGCATGTGATGGAAGTGGTGACATTACACAACTTGATATAATTCCCATGCAGACACAAACTCTGACATCATTTACATGTTTAACAGTGTAGAGGTCTTATTTTTGACATCTTCATTAATTTATACTCATACTTCTTAAGGCCACTGGGCATCACCCAGTCACTTCCTGAGGTCATGTTTATATTATACACATAATTTTAAGCTGACACAACTGTAGATTGATCTTTTATCGGTGAAAAATAACAAAAAGCTGATTGAAAGAATACTCTCTAGTATTATATATATATAGCTGCAAGGGCCATTAGACTCTGTATCACCAAGACAAAAACAAAACAGAAGTAATTGAGGTATAGCTAGCATGTCTGGCTGCCATAACAGCTTGAAAATGTGACAGTTGCCTATTAGGCAGAGTCCATCTGGTGCATCCAGTAGCTGGGATGCTCATGAAGTTGGGCCTTGGTGTCCAGTAGCTGGGCTCCCCACAAAGCTGGACCTAGGAATCCAGTAGCTGAGCTCCCCATGAAGGTGGGCCTTGGCATTCAGTAGTTTTGATCCCCATAAAGCAGAACCCAGGCACCCATTCTCCATGAAGCAGAACCTAGGAAACCTATCATTACATAGAATAAGGCTAAAGAAAGCCTTACTAGCAAATTGCTTGCATTAATTGAGCTCTAACACAGCTAGTGTAGTTTGTTTAGCAATGTCATTTGTGTTATTTATGTGTGTCATCAGGAACCACACCATAATCTAGCTGACCTGCATGGAGCGGAGCACATACCATGATCTAGTTGACCTGCATGGAGCGCACACCATGATCTAGCTGACCTACATGGAGCACGAAGTACACACCATAATCTAACTGACCTGCATAGAGTACACACCATGATCTAGCTGACCTGCATGGAGTGCACACCTATGGTCTAGCTGACCTACATGGAGCACACACCATGATCTGACCTGCATGGAGCACACACCATGATCTAGCTGACCTACACGGAGCATGGAGCACATACCATGATCTAACTGACTTGCATGGAGCATACACCATGACCTATCAGACGTGCATGGAGCACACACCATGATCTAGATGACCTGCATGGAAGTACACACCATGATCTAGCTGACCTGCATAGAGTACACACCATGATCTAGCTGACCTACATGGAGCATGGAGCACATACCATGATCTAGCTTACTTGTATGGAGCGCACGCCATGATCTAGCTGACCTACATGGAGCATGGAGTAGACACCATGATCTATCTGACCTGCATGGAGCACACACCGTGATCTATCTGACCTGCATGGAGCACACACCATGATCTAGATGACCTGCATGTAAGTACACACCATGAATAGCTGACCTGCATGGAGCACACACCATTTTTCTCACTCTTAGCTGGTTCTATATAAATATTCATAAGCCAGGCTCATCTAGTAGAGGAAGGGAGTTGACAGTAGAGAATTAAGATGATTCATCAAAGCAACGTGAGCAGATATGTATAATTTCTTCAATTCATAATAATTGTGTTCAAATAAGACCCCCATTACAACTTAGGCACTTACTTCATTGTTGAGTCTGTGTAGGTTCAACGTCACAACTTTCCGAATCATGAACCAAATATGGATTAGGTCACTTCTAAAAGAGGAGATTTTTAAACCTTAGAAATTAGAAATACAACTTCATTGCCTTGAATTAACTGCAGTAGCCTTTATCAATCATTGCAATAATATACATATCTCCTCTTGTTAATCTGCATTTTTATTCCTCTGCTGATTGTCCTACATTGCATTGATAAAATATTCCTAATAGCCACACTGTGATTACTACGTCATTGTGTAGTTCTAGCCACAGCCAAGGCTTACTACGGAGGTGAGGTTTGTTTTGTCTGTGGGAGTATTTCCTTTCCTGAGCATGACATGATTAGCGAGTGATTATGTCATTCTCCTACTAATACAACCTTGGCTTTATGAGGAAAAGTTCAGTCACATGCATCTGTGAATAGCAATGAAGTTGTTATAACTTTAAAGTTGTTTTAATCCAGATGACAATTTTTTCCTTCTGATTTACTCATGCATGGAATGGGATAGTAATCCACATGGAAGAAAGAACATAGTGTTTCAATGCTTGTAATTGTTCCATTAGGAATAGTTCTGTCTTATGCACCATTTCTCTAATGGGAACAGATATGGGTTGACTGTCAGCAGCAATTTTGTGGAGCACATGGACTCTCATAGTTGCTGAGCAGAGCGAGCCATCATGGAAAACTTGAGTAGGGGGAAATGGTGACTACATGTAAATATTATGGCCACTAGTATGTAAGAGTGACTGTTATATATGATAACCATCATTAATGGCTAGGTTAGTATGACCTGTCATAAATTAGAGAACAAAATGTTAAAAGGTATCTGTGGACAGAGACAATAATATGAATTTTTGAACCTTTTGTTCAACAGGGCTCTTCTTCAAATATCTTTGGTTTTGCCGACCCTCTGTGGTAAAATAAAATTATTTGGAATAAGGTGTATTTCAATGATGGGGCTAGATCGCACTGCACCTTCACTTACCTACTTATGTTTCACATGAAATGACAAAATATTAAAGCCTGCATGAGATTTAGATATGGAGGCCTTCCCCTTACATAATGCCTTCTATGGTAAAATCTCTAGGTTTGTTGCATGAATAAAGAATATTAATACCTGATTACACAAAACCTTCTTTATGTTCTCATTTGGACATAGAGAACTGAATTATAATGAACGAGATCATGTGAGTGTTAACATGTACTTGTGAGTGTCACTCATAAGCTAGTCGAATTTCACATCATGCATTTAATTCTTACATGCTTTTTGTACAATTTTGGTCGGATATGCAAGCACAATCAATCCACTACCTTATTAACAAAACTGAGCTCAGCCAGTCTAATTGCTTTCAAGTTTGCAGACAGGATTATTGTATTACTCAGTTGTAATATAAGGGTATATTTTGCCAACTCAAAAAATACCTTATTTGAGCATGTGATGGAAGTGGTGACATTACACAACTTGATATAATTCCCATGCAGACACAAACTCTGACATCATTTGCATGTTTAACAGTGTAGAGGTCTTATTTTTGGTCAACCTGACATCTTCATTAATTTATACTCATGCTTCTTAAGGCCACTGGGCATCACCCAGTCACTTCCTGAGGTCATGTTTATATTATACACATAATTTTAAGATTTGACACAACTGTAGATTGATCTTTTATCGGTGAAAAATAACAAAAAGCTGATTGAAAGAATACTCTCTAGTATTATAATATATATAGCTACACAAGGGCCATTAGACTCTGTATGACCAACACACCAAAAAAACATAAGTAATTGTATAGCTAGCATCATGTCTGGATGCCATAACAGCTATTTGGCAGAGTCGAACTGCTGCACCCAGTAGATGGGCTGCTCATGAAGTTGGGCCTTGGTGCCCAGTAGCTGGGCTCCCCACAAAGCTGGACCTAGAAATCCAGTAGCTGGGCTCCCCATGAAGGTGGGCCTTGGCATCCACTAGTTTTGATCCCCATAAAGCAGAACCCAGGCACCCATTATCCATGAAGCAGAACCTAGGCAACCTATCATTTATAGCTAGTCGATTTATTTGGTATTGTGGTGATGCTGCTCCCTATAAGCTTAGACATTTAAGCAATTGCAGTGTTTTTTCTAATAGAATAAGGCTAAAGGAAGCCTTACTAGCAAATTGCTTGCATTAATTGAGCTCTAACACAGCTAGTGTAGTTTGTTTAGCACTGTTATTTGTGTTATTTATGTGTGTCATCAGGAACCACACCATAATCTAGCTGACCTGCATGGAGCACATACCATGATCTAGTTGACCTAACAGAACACACAGCATGATCTAGCTGACCTGCATGGATCTCACACCATAATCTAGCTGACCTAACCGAGCACACACTATGATCTAGCTGACCTGCATGGAGTACACACCATTTTTCTTAAGCTAGGAACCACAAGCACATGTACTAGAGGAAGGGAGTTGGCAGTAGAGAATTGAGAGGATTCATCAAAGCAACATAAGCATGTATGTATAATTTCTTCAATTAAGAAATAAGACCCCCATTACAACTTAGACACTTACTTCATTGTTGAGTCTGTGTAGGTTTCAACGTCACAACTTTCCGAATCATGAGCCAAATATGGATTAGGTCACTTCTAAAAGAGAGATTTTTATACCCTAGAAATTTCTTCACTAGTGACACTCATGGGAGACAGTAGACAGTGCATTACTAGCATGCCATCATGTATAGTGTTGTACATTAGAACCTTCCTGCACTTATTCAGCTAGTAACTACAGGACTGAGTGAGGTCCATCCACTTCATCAAGCCAAGCCATTTTGTCTCACTCAGAAACCCCCACACCGGGTCAAGTATACTCTATACCTCAGGAGGACACACTACACCACATCAAGTGTACTAGCTGTCTCCAGAACTCGGAACACACTACACTGGGTCAAGTATACTAGCTGTCGCTATGATTCAGGACACATACACCACACCAAGTATTCTAGCTGTCTACAGAACTTGGGACACACTAAACCAGGGCAACTATACTAGCTGTTTCTATGACTCAGGACATACAACACCAGGTCAAGTTTACTATAGTAACTGTCTTTATGACTCAGGACATACACCAGGAAAAGTATATTAGCTGTTCCCATGACTAGGACAAACCACACCATGTCAAGTATACTAGCTCTACAGGACACACCACATGAGGTTGAGTATACTAGCTCTCTTCAGGACTCAGGACAAACTACACCAAGTCTCTCCAACTCAGGACATATGTGTACCAAACCAGGTCAAGTGTATACTAGCTGTCTCTGACTTACGACATACTACACTAAGTCATGCATACTAACTATCTCCAGGACTCAGGACATACATATACCACACCAGGTCAACTATATGAGCTGTCTCTCTTGTCACAGACTCCACACTTGTGGTGTGTAGTGAAGCAATTGCCCTATCCTGAGCATTTAACACCACTAATTATGTTGGTTAATTCGTGGTGTGTCCTGGTGAGACTTATAATAGTCATGACTTCTGGTTATTGGATTTATAGCCACCATTATTGTACATGCTAAAAATAGTTTTGCTAAAAATAGTTTTGCATGGTGTGGAGTTAAAAAATTTGTATAACTGGGGGAGGGAGAAAATGACAAAATCCTTCCCCCCCACCCTCCTCCTGTAGACTCTATTCCCCTTGGTCCCAAGCAACAGTGTGTTGTCTTTGTTAAATAATGAATGTGATATAAATGAAGGGGTGAGGGTGAAGGGGGTCACACAAAACATCTCCACCTCCCAAGATCCTCTTGTGAAACAATAAGCAAATGGTTATGGAAGCCATGCGTAGGTAGTCATTGTTGTTCATGTAAACATGATCGTCTGTACTCTTTGTCCAAGACCTAAATGGTGGTTCTGGGAGTGGGTGGAGGTGGGGAGTGGGTGGGTGGTGGAGGTGGGGAGTGGGTAAAGGGACTACTCAAACAACTTTCAGCAAGATTTCCCATGGCACAAGAATGCCAAAGAGAAAGGCTAACATGGCACATGATCTTCAGCAGTGTTAATTGCATTGCTATATCGCCTAAAATCCTAACCTTTCTCCAGGCCTATACACTAGCCATTAACTTGCTCTAGCCATTGCCTTCCTCTACAAATTGTCTTGGTCTAGCCATTGCCTTGCTCTAGCATTGCCTTGGTCTAGCCATTGCCTAGCTCTAGCCATTGCCTTGCTCTAGCCATTGCCTTGCTCTAGTCATTGCATTGCTATAGCCATTGCCTTGCTCTAGCAATTGCCCTGCTCTATCCTTTGCCTTGCTCTAGCCATTGCCTTTCTCTAGCCATTGCCTTGGTCTAGCCATTGCCTAGCTCTAGCCATTGCCTTGCTCTAGCCATTGCCTTGGTCTAGCCATTGCCTAGCTCTAGCCATTGACTTGCTCTAGCCATTGCCTTGCTCTAGTCATTGCGTTGCTATAGCCATTGCCTTGCTCTAGCAATTGCCCTGCTCTACCCTTTGCCTTGCTCTAGCCATTGCCTTGCTCTAACCATTGCCTTACTCTAGCTAGCCATGTCAGCACATTCGGTGTTATTCTAGTGTAGGAAGATTAAATGCAGCATCCTCTATAAACCTCTCATATCAGAACATGCGGTGTTGTGCTAGTGTTTTAGTATTAAAAGAGAGAATACAAAGGGTGCTTTCTTTTGAGCTGTCCATACCATGAAGTGTGCAGGATCTATGGAGCTAACCACATTTTTTTAACACCTACTAGTTAATTGTATAGTCTCCCTTACTATAAGTCAGTCAAAATCATATACTGTGAGATGGAGTGTTTTTTCCATCTTTTCTTGCTGATCAGCTACCTACAGATGTGCAGGAACTGCAGATAAGAAAGAGGAGGGAGCTGAGGGAAAGGTAGGAACCAGAAGGTTGTGACTAAACGAACTTCAGAAAGGGTGTATAAACATAGCAATAGTTCTCTAGTTATGTGGTTGGTCTAACTATTTACTTTAGCTGGATAGTTTAGCCGCAGGCCACAGATAGTTAGTATACAGCTAGCCTCCGAAGTTCCCAACTGCAGCATCACAAAGACACAGGTGAATGAAATTCTTTTCTACGCACCCTTGTGTTAGTTATTTGTTGTTGCTCTAATTTGCGTCAAACCACCTATAGAAATGGACCAGATTAATGTGCATTATTTCAAATCAAATTCAGTGCAGAAATAGAAGAAAACATGGATCATAGATACTTACATATATAGATCTTACATACATAGATACAATGATACAGAGATACAAAGGTATATAGATTCAGAGATAGATAGATACATAGATGCAGTGATACATAAATACAGATACATATATACAGATACATAGATACATATAGATACAGATATATACAGTGATACACACATAGATACCAAGATGCATAGATTCATAGATACTTAGATACATAGACACACAGATACATGATCAGAGATACATAGATAGAGATATACTAGATTCAGAAATAGATAAATACAGAACAGAGGTACATATGTACACAGATAGAGCGATACATAGATATATACATATAGATACAGAGATACAGAGATAGAGTTACCCATATAATACAGATACAGAGACACATAGGTACATATAGATACAGATAAATATAGATATATAGATATGTAAATAAATTGATACATAGATATAATTATACATACAGAGATACAGATATTACATAGATTCAAAGATATATATATACATACATAGTTACAGATATATATATATATATACATAGATACATAGATACATACATACATAGAAATAGATACGAAGATACATAAATCATACATACCCAGAAACGTGGATACATAGATACATAGATACTTAGACATAGATACATAGATACATATATCGTTGGTACATAGATCATAGATACACAGATACAGAGATAGAGGGATACATAGATACATAGATACATAGACATAGATACATACACATATATATCGATACATAGGTACATAGATCATAGATACACAGATACAGAGATAGAGGGACACATATTTACATAGATGGACAGGACATAAACGTTTTAATAGAGTAAAAAAGTAAAGAAATGAAACAAGAACTTACCAAAGTAGGTAACAAAGATTATCAGGCTCTTTAATGAACATCAAATACACCAGATTAAAAAAAAAAATCAGTATGATCTTCAAGGATACTGCAAGTCTTTGTTTTACACTGTGGTAAATTGTAAGAAAATTTGTCTTGTTTCCAACTACCCACGAAATACAGAAAAGCTGTTTTACATATTTTCTACTGTTATTTTTAGGATAAATGATGAGAACCCTCAGGAACTTGGACAACCATCCACACCCATCATGCCATAACTGGGTGTGGCTGTTGCCATGGTAACAATGAACAGCATAGAAATTGGGTGGGTGACTGCCCAAACTTCCCTCATTTTTTCAATGTCTGTTCCATTTGTATGTATTTCCCTCTCCTGCAGTCCCACTCGGAGACCTTTGGGAATGCCAAGTCAATAATTCATTGGATGAGGCTTGCCAACTCACCAGCTATCTCGCATTATGCGCTGTTTCCCACCAGGCTTCATATTCATCTTTGTGACATCTAGGGCAAAATCAGACAAAGTTGCATGACAGCTACTATGCTCAAAGATCTACAGATGTCGCCAGCCATTGTACAGAGAACATAATTTCTCCTTTATTGACCTTGCATGCTTCCAGGAACTACTACATCATTCTCAAAGAAAATGTGTTCTGCATTCAGACATAGTCTTTTATGACATGCCAACCATGATGCCTGCCAACTCTGCAGCCTCAGTTTTACTTTTATTGAGCAGGGATCTGAGCTGGAAATAAAGGAAAAGAGCAAGACTGACTTTGTCATCATCTCCAAATCTGTATACCAATCTTCACAAAAATTTTCGGAAAGTTAGTCTGTATCTGACTTCATGCTGGAGTCTAAATCAAACGTATGATCCACTGATTCATCATCAGTGTCAGGGTATTCCAAATCCTCTGGGCTCATTGAAATTTCTGGGGTCTATTCAAGAGCTGGAGGAGGCACTGGATGATATTTCTAGCAGCTTCTTGGCTTCTCTAGCAGCGAGTCTAGACTCAACCAGCTTCTGCTTCTTGGACTTTGGAAGCTTTCTCTGCTAGGTGTCATCAGGCAGTAAAAACTATTTGCTGACCTTATAATGACCTTCTCAATAATTAACTTGAAATTTAATCTCTCAATGTTTGACTTGATCCTCAAGTTTTCATCAGGAATAATGAGATACTAGGACTCATTTAAGCTTGTTATATACAGGTTATGCTTTTTCTAAATAATAACGTCCGGGTAGGACATAAATCTACTAGGACGCAATTCGATATGACACCGGTGTTCTCAATGTGGTATGGTCGTAGGCATCCAGACACCACATTTCATCACTTATAAAATGCATTTTCTCTTCAAGCTATTATCCACCACATGGTACAAATTGCACCGGCACAAGTGCCCAGCACATGAACCGGATGTGTGGCAAAAATACAACAAAGATATATAATAACTAAATCAACACACACACCCCAAAAAACAACATAAAACAATAACAAAATAAATGAGACTTCGAGATAACTATTCTCGATGTTCTTTCGACCAAAGGTCCTCCTTCTCAGTCACTACTCTCCTGGCTCTATCAGACAAGCTCTTCACCACTCCTCTTCTGACATGGATAGGATAATGTGATCTATAATAAGGGTACTGTTTGGTGTGTGGGTATCTGTAAATGGTTGCAGTTAGCAATCACGAAAGAGCAATGATCCTTCCACTTCAAGCTGTATGGTAAACTTTATGGATGGCCTGATGTTGTTCAGATGGTCCATCAACTACTGTTTCTCCCTTTCTGCACTATCCAGAAAGTAACATCCACCTATCTCCTCCAACACCTTGGGTTCAGGGGGACAATTGAAAGTGTCAATTGTAAAGGTTGGCTACCACTGCAGATACAGGAAAGGCCAAAGTAGGTGGATTTTAGGCACAACTCCAACAGTTCAGAAATCCTGTCAGCAACTCCTAGTACAGTTCTCACATGGAATCTCTCATCTTTCATTAACATTCCAAAAATGACTTCCACTGCCATATGTATATGTTCATAATATGTTCAAATAGGACCCCATTACAATGTAGACACTTACTTCATGGTTGAGTCTGTGTAGGTTCAACGTCACAACTTTCCGAATCATGAGCCAAAAATGGATTAGGTCACTTCTAAAAGAGGAGATTTTTAAACCCTAGAAATTAGAATTACAACTTCATTGCCTTGTACGGACTCACACTCATTTGATGTGGATGAAGCTTTCTGTTGTGTGACACATATCTATCATAATATTATTATTACTCTTAAATGGCAGTGAAAGAGCACGTTAATGAAGCTTCTGTTTTAATTGAGGAAAGCTTTGATAATGAACTAGTTCCATGGTTGACAAGGTGTGACACAAATGGAATTTCCTTTGCAAAGATTTAAAATTGTCACTTAAAGACACAATTCCCCCTGCATATGCAAAATCTATCAAGTCATTAGGTTGGTTGTCAGATAAGACTCAATGCAGATCTCCAATACCAGATTTTGTTTTTCTTAAAGGAAAAACTCTCATTATAAGTTGCATGATATAACATTTGCCTGTCAATCCACATTCTTCTTTCATGAAAAAGTGCTAGAAGGTGTGACTTTGGGAATGCAATGTTGATAGATTTAGCCACCTAACAAAACAATGTTCTTCTATGCATTACAAACATATTCTATGTACATGTTACTGGCAGAAATAAGATTTTTTAAAAGGGCTTTGCAAACCCTAATCTCCGAGTGTGGTAGCTAGGTTGCTACGGAAAATAGCTTGCACAAGTTGCACATCAACAAGGCCATTAGTTGGCCAAAGTGCCAAAGCAAAGAAACACACTACAAAACTTAAAGGATATGACGACATTAGACCATCAGAAAGTGAGGGTTCCATGAACTCACAGAGCACCCTGCATGTGTAACAACATGAGCAGACCAATGTAAATTAACCGTGGTACAGTAACACACCTTCACCCAACATTTTTGCTTATAATTGTTCATGGCATAAAATTGTCTGGCTGGAAAAGCTCATGTGCTCAGTATTCAGGCATTTATGTGTAGGAGGTGTGGAGTATTCAATTATTGACCTCTATTTATGTTATTGCATATGCAAAATCTAAATCTACACTCAGGATGACATTGCAGCCAAACTGAAACAACTCTTCTTGACAATATCAACTTTCATGTATTGCAAATGGTCTGAGGTTGTATCATGCAGTTTAGTAAAATTATAAATGTAACTTAGTCCATCTTAATCTCTCTCTCTATATATATTATATATTATATAAAATGATTAAAAATGGCCATAAAAGGTCTGAAAATACTGTGGCTTTATCATAAAGTGGCTAACATTCATATAATACAGTCCTGATCTATATACCAAAATGTACCCATGGCAATATGCTAGTTTTTGTTCTGCCATACATATTTTTCTTTTGGAATGGCAGGTTAAGAATGTGAAGTGAAATCACCCTTCAAACTTATTTTAATCACTACTTTCTAGCATGAAGTTTGGAATGGATATAGCAAATGTAATTGGTAGAGCTTTACAAACACTACAGAATGAATCCCAAGCTATTTTTTGTATATTTTTAAGTGCACTTATGCTCATGTGAAATGGTCTAAATTATATAAAAGGAAACAAAACCTTGTGCTTATGACATTGGAGCTGCATATATTCTGCACACTTCATTGTGTGAACTAGATATGTAGCTTAAATGATAGATCTTCTGTGCGCTCTCTCAAAAAAAGATATATATATAACTATGCTAAAGTTACATGCAGTCAGAGTTGTGCTAGCTCAAAATCTGAGAGCCTGAACTGGCTGTAGATGTGTTCCTGATTTGAAAAGTGCTAGCTAGTTGAAGTTGCTATCAGTGGTTAAAGGAAGTCCTACCCACTAAAGGTGTATTCATTAGGTGCTAAAATCTGACCAAGTAGCCAAGCAAGTGCACTGAAAATCAAATTTTCTTGCAACCGATTGATTTTCAGCACCTATGCATACTTAATCACACACAATTTGTAGAATAGGGCTTTCCCTAGCCACTGACAACAATTTCAAGTAGCTAGCACTTTGCAATCATGAACAGAACTACAGCCAGTTCAGATGCTCAAGATTTTGAGGGCCCCCATTTTAGTTGCAAGTAACTTTATCATAGTTATACTTATGCAATATTTTTAAATGTCCAAAGAGAGCACACACAGAGAACTACTAATATGTAGTTCATACAGTGAAGTGTGCAGGACTTATGGTAGCTCTAAAGTTGTAACCACACTGTTTTGTTAGTGTTTCTACTTTATAATTTAGACACGCCTTTCACACGAAGGCTCAGATGACCTATCAATTATCGATTTTGCACCACTTTAAAAATATATTTAAAAAATCTCGTATTTGTGCAGCTCCGTCAATCATGGTTGTTGTAGCCAAAGATTTGATGATGGAAGATAAGGAGTCATTTCACTTCACATTCCAACCTGCAATTCCACCAAAAAAATATGTATGAAATAACCAAAATACAATTAGAAAGTATACTGCACAGGCTACATTTTGGTGTATAAATTAGGCCCACAGCTGTATGAGTGGGTGACGATACCATACTAGTAGGCACTATGGTTACCACTTTATAGTTCCATAGATTCTACACACTACCTTGATACAATTATGTACAACTGAAAAGATAGGTCTCTCTGTGTGTTCTCTTATGATACTAATATATTCTTCATAGGTAACTATACCCAGGTTACTGGAGCTAAAGTTGGAAACCCGAGTGCCTGATTTTGCAACACATTTTTCTGCCACGTACTAGAGAACTGAAATTAGCACCAGTGGCTTGAGAAATCCCTGCTGCACACAACGAATCTTTTCATTAGGCACTAAAACTTGAGTTACATGGTCAAGCAGGTGGTTGGAAAAGGAAATTCATTTTCGAATTGCACACTTGGACTACATACTCGAGTTTTAGCATCTATGAAAATATTAATTTTATATACATAGTAGGGCTTACTCTAGCCACTGGTACTAATTTCAGCTCTCTAGTGCTAGGCAAGCTGCAGAAAAATGAAAAGGTGCTCAGGTTACCCACTTTAGCTCCAGTAACTTATATCCAAGAGAAATGTTTTATTATCAAGAGAGCATAGAGAGACCTATCGTTTCAGCTATATATCAAGTCCATACCATGAAGTGTGAAAAAATTATGGAGCTATAAATTGGTAACCACAACTTTTTTAGCACCTACTAGTTTATGGTATCGCCTCATTCCCCCACCCTAAGAGCAAAGATATAATATTTTATTATAAAACTGCCAGGTAAGACATGGACAGATCCTTTTAGGCTTTATGATTAATTTACGAATTTCTTTTAGAATACTCGTTAATAATACAAAGAGGAATTTTCCTAGCATATTGATATAAGCCATTAAAACTCAAATAACCTATTAATTATTGATTTTTCACCTCGATTCAGCATTCAGAATTTAATCAAAGGAGGAATTTTAAATGCATAAGCAGAAAAACGTGTTTAGCTCAACTCAATATTACATCTTATTAATGGACATAATACATTATGCAATAACTTTTGTGGGTCCAATATTTGTGGAAACATTTTTGGGAAAGAATTGAATCACATATTTATTATTCCTAAGTGATAGGACATTATTTTGTAGTTATCTGATACATATATAGTGGATGCTATTGTAGGGAAGTCATGTGTAGGAAAAAGTAAATAATATATATATACACATATAAGACAAAAATGTTTTAATAAATGTATGTATATATAGTAATTACAGCTATTAATTTGACCCATATTTATAATGGTTGCCCAAAAAATGAACTTTATAACACAGCTGAAGCTTACTTTGGCAGGTTCTTAGATCTTCCACACATAACTTGCATTTAGTATGTTAGTTCTCATCATAATTTTACTACTAGTAGACTCCAAACTGCATTGCAACACTAACCTGTTTCTTAATGTACCATTTAGTTTTACTATATATTCATAGAATATGTCTATTCTACTACAAGATGCCAAACTGCATTGCAAAAACTAACCATTTAGAACTCCCTACTAAGCCAAATATCCCAAAATAGGTAAGGGATTTTCAATGTCATCAACACACCGTGCCATGCAATATCGAGTCTTGAACCAGCAAAAGGTACACATTTTCATGCCAGGAAGTTGTCAGTTGGTTTGCTCATAACTATATTCTAACTGGTAGTGACAAACAAGTGGATGGTTTGGGCTGATATTGACTTGAAAAGGACCTATAGCATGTCTGGAGTACTTCACTATGGTAGTGCAGTAGCAGCACAAAGACCATAGGAAATTAATTATCTTGAAGATCTCTGTATCTATCCATTGACACACACACACCTAACTTGCATGCAACAGGTCCATTCATAAAGACCTTGATACTGTGGGACTCCAAATGTTTCCATGCATGTCCATGACTAATTTGTCGATTACGGGATGAAGTATGTTGTCTGTAAGGATCAGCCAGTGGGTTTGTCTATGATGTAATCGAGGCATTGCATGTGCAATATTCAGGTTCATCAATGATGCATTGCACGTGCTATATTCAGATTCATCAATGATGTAATAGAGACATTGCCCATGCTATATTCAAATTCATCAATGAGACATTGCACATGCTATATTCAGATTCCAGTGTTGCCATAATTTTATTTGGTAATTTCCAAATTGGTCGCATGTGTTATCCAAATTTTTGGGCAACAAAAATTCCAAACAAAATCAAAGTAACAATTTCATGAGTAATAACATACTAAAGTGTGTTTATAGCATTCACACATGTCTTTAATAGTTCAGTGTTCTGTTTATATTCATAGCACTTTTGTGGAACATTGAATTGCACTGTTAAAAGTGAAAAATTCCTAGTCTGTTTCTGTGCTTCATTTTGTTGAGACCAATGTGGATGAATAAACGTTTGATATCAGCATTGCCATGGGGTATAATTAGAATGGCTTTTGCGAGTTTTCCCAATGTGGAGTAGCGATACTCAGTTTCCAAGCAGTCTTTAATTTGGCTGATTGCATGGCCAATACTTATCCACCTCTGTGATGGCCGTGACTTTAGGAGGTAATGGTGACATTCAGAAATCCATAAAGTTGTCTTTAAGGCTGGGTTTGTCACCAACTTGAACTACCTGAGGAACACACTCTACTGCAGCAAGCACCTGACCAGCCATACTGTATTGTTGTAAGCCTAGTTGAAGCCATTTGAGATCAGAGAGTAACTTGTGACTCATAGGTAATCGTTTGACAGCTCCCTTGGTTGCATCAATCCACCAAGCTTGGATAGTCTCCCTAAATTTTCTCACATCTTCAGATGATAATCCATCTTCAAGGTATGATAGTGTGTTGTGACCTACGAAAACTTCGTGTAAAGCGAGATACTCTTCTGAGTTATCAATACACACTTGTGAAACATGTTTAGCAGCACACATCTACTCAGAATTCATGAACCGCAACAGAAATTTTCGTATTAAGCCATCAGAGAACATGAAGAATTGGAGATTGCTGCTGCATGTATCTGTGAAATTATTAACAATTGGTAATGCAGAACATAGAAAGAGCAAGTAAGCTTTGGTCAGAGACTTTTCAAGTAAAATTTTTACACTTCTCACTACTGCCTGCTTATCCTTAAAGTATGAGAGTAAGGCTTCATATTGTCGATAAGATGATTTACACAAGCTACAAGGCTGAGCCATCGTGTTTGGCATGCTTTTAGCTTGATCAAGGAAGTGCAACAGGTTGATTATTTTACAATCATGCTTGATGAATGTGTTGATTCATCAGATCACGAACAGCTAGCTGTGTGCATCAGGCATGTGGATACTAATCTAGTTGTCCACGAAGACTTCATTGGACTTTATCACTGCCCTGACATTAAAGCTAGTACTATTGTGTCTGTCGTGAAAGACATAATGTTACGGTTTAATCCTAACTTGTCTCGATGCAGGGAACAGTGTTATGACGGGGGAAGTAACATGGCAGGTAGTAGAAATGGAGTCAAGACCCAAATATTACAGCAAGAGCCACGTGCACTTTTTACCCATTGTTATGGACATGCACTAAATCTTGCTGTTGCAGACTCAGTCAAACAGGTCCAACTACTGCAATCGAATATGGACACAACTTATGAAATTAGCAAATTATTTCAATATTCACCCAAAAGGCAATCATTATTTGCAAACATCAAAGCCGATATGTTGCCCAGCACTGTTGGATTTCGTACACTATACCCTACCCGTTGGACAGTACGAAATGAAACCTTTCAGAGTATATTGGAGAACTATGGTGTTATTTTGGAAGTGTGGGATGCAATACTAAGTGATCATCCAGATTCTGAGACAAGGGCTCGAGTTAATGGTGTAGCAAGTCAAATGAGAATGTTTGATTACTTCTTTGGGGCATCTCTTCTCCACATCATTCTGCGGCACACCGACAACTTAAGCAAGACGTTGCAGCAGACCAGCATGAGTGCATCACAAGGACAGAGTATTGCCCGGATGACCGATAGTACCCTGCAGGTAAATACATATTCGTTTCCATAATATAGTGACATATGTATATATTATTATTATTGTTATGGTTTTAGTCAATGAGATGTGAAGAACAGTTCAAGCAATGGTGGGAACGTGTAACTATGGAAGGTGATAGGAATGGTGTTGAGGAACCCAAGTTGCCAAGGAAAAAAAGAGCACCAATACGGTTTGATGACAGCAAAACACTGGCACTTCACCATTTACACCAGAAGAACACTACCGTGTTATATATTTTGAAGCCCTGGATACTGTAACAAGTTGTATCAATGAAAGGTTTGAGCAGGAAGGTTATCGAATGTACAGCAAACTCGAGCGACTTTTGTTGAAAGGTGATGAAGGAAGTGAGAGCGATGAGGTATTCACTTTATACCATGACGACTTTGACCGAGATATGCTTCAGGTACAGCTTTCCACATTTGCATGTAATTACAAGATTGCAGAAGAAATGGGAATTCAAGCTGTCCTAGACATTATGAAGAGCATGTCAGCTGCTGAACAAAGCCTCTTTTCAGAAGTGATTAAAGTAGCTCATATTGTGCTTGTAGTATCAGCAACAAATTCGATCAGCGAAAGATCTTTTTTAGGAATGCGTCGGGTAAAGACATATTTAAGGTCGACAATGGTGCAGAAACGTCTCAATGCACTGATGATTCTGCACGTACACAAAGAAAAAAACGGACACTTTAGACTTAAATATATTGCCAATGAATTTTGTGCAAAAAGCGCCTAAGTTTTAGAATTTATTATATGTTTAATATATTCATAATAAGCCATGACAATGATATCCAAGCATGTGTAATAACAATCCACCATATCAGTTCGCCTGACCAACACTTGAGAGACTGCTACACCCTTGACATCTTGTTCATGTGGAACATCAGAGTTTCTGATAGCATGTGTTCATGCAGGGTTCCCACTGGTTTAATATTATTTATGCATAAAATAGAATCCCGGGTGCAAGAACATCAAACATATGAAAGATGCCAGCCTCCCTCCCCCAAAAAACTCCTGTCAGAGTTGAAGTCCATCGGGGTTGTTCACATAGACTTGCTCTCCACCTTCCTAAATGTAGGAGACCTTCTCATGAAAGTAAAAATGCTATAGCTGGCACTGCAGGGAGCAAAGAGGGATGAGTTTCTGCAAACTTGGATCAGGCTGTAGCCCTGGCTTCACTACGAGAGTAGCAGTTGGATGGAGCAGTTGTCCTGGCTTCACTGTGAGTAGCAGTTGGATGGAGCAGTGGCCCTGGCTTCACTATAAGAGTACAGTAGGATGGAGTAGTGGCCGTGGCTTAACCGCGAGAGTAGGAGTTGGATGGAGCAGTGGCCCTGGTTTCACTGCATGAGTAGCAGTTATTTTGCTTCCTCTGCCTGAGGTTTATTAGTGCTGACAGCAAGGGCCAAAAAAGAGCCTTATTTTTCGAGATAGCAATACAACGTTTTCTAATGTGGCTAATTTTGATCACCTATCTATGAAAACCAATGATGACAATGCAGGAAATCGTGGCATTCTGGGGAAAATGCGATAATTAACCCTGTCCCACTTTAGATCAGATTGTCGCTTTGTTTTTAAATCATGTTTATTTGTACCATGCATGCCATTTAGTATCACAAATTGAGTTTTCCATAATCAGTTGAATATTTCTAACTGTCAAATGAATGTATTATGCATTCACACAAATATTTATTTTGGGAAAATTCCGTTTTTAATTACATTATTTCAAATTATTTGTTGTGTGTCAATGATTCTAAAAATTGACATACACTGTCTACAAGAACATACACTGTCTACAAGATATGTAAAAGATCTGTTCTTTGATCTTGATCCTTAATTATTAGTTACAGTGCTAACAACATGTGGATTGTTCTAGTTGATGCACACTAAACTTTTACATTGGAAGTCTACAGTTTAGCTGGTGAACTGTTAGCTGAAGTTGATGCTCTCTAAACTTTGATAGCTAATATTATATGGTAAGCTTATTTTCCCTAATCTAGTTTAGATAGTCTAGCTACCTGCTTATTCTTGATGCTTAGTAAGCATCATTTCCCCCAAAACTATGCTTAGCATAATCTACCATGGCCTAATCATTTGGCAAATTGAACATTATTTGTACTTGCACCTAACTGTGTGATACAGTGAGTGCTTTTTTCGGCCATGGAAAGCGCACTGCTTTTAGGATACTGATGCAGAAAGCTGACCAATTCCAGCTTCTTGCTCTGCTAGGATCTGATGAGGAATGCATTTCAAAGGAGGTGGAAATGGCATCCACAAAGTTTGTTGGCAACATGTATGGCAAGACAAACTGCACATCACTGAATGCCCTGAAGTGTCAGAAGGCTGGAAAGGGAAACATCCAGGGTAAGAAACTACCACCAACTGAAGATGCTTTCAGTCTGCACCTCTTTCGATCTGCTTACCAACTGCTTATATGGAGACAAGCTGTTAATCCATCTGCAATCCTTCCTGATGCAACATCACAACATATGGCTTAGAACGCCATCCAGATAGCACAGGTCTCCAGCCTTAAATGATGAGTCAGCCGCCAGCTGCTCCAGAGTTGCTGAACAAGCTTGTGTGTAACTGTCGGCCAGATGCTTTTGCAGACGAGTGTTCTTGCTTGAAGAATGGCCAACCATGCACAGCAGCATGCATCTGCGAAGCCTCGGTGGATGGAGAGGATGGACTGTGTGCTAATCCCCTTACTCTCTCTGTCTTTTACAATGATACTTCTGACTGTGTAGACTAGACAAATAAAATGTTGCTATATAGCTAAGTTGGCTCATTGGCATTCATAAAAATGATCTTTACAAAATAAAGAGGTTATACAAATAGAAATGGTAAGTAGTATACTTATGATCATGTAATTGGTCATTTAATTTAGGTAAATATAAAAATTTCGGCATTTTTTTAACCTCAGAAAGGAGTGACTGGTTTATTTCATTTTCTCCAATAATTTTATCTTCTAAACTAGTCCCAAAACCACCTGTATTTCAAGCCAAAATGGTCACCATCATCTTTGGAATATGCTAGGAGGTGGGAGAACAAAAAATGGATGCAATGTCGTCATGCATTTTCATAATCACCAATGATGGGTCTTTAAATCTGACCTCAAGAGAAAACATGGCACTGCTGGTTTGGGTACCGTAGCTCTTTTGGTGGTCTCTGCTGCTCTACTATTATGCCTTACTAGATTCCATCACTATTCTGTGTTTCACCTGTTGACTGGCAGACTTTTAGTGTTCAAAATATTATCATTATAAACAAGGGCAGCTGCCTCAAAGCTAGTGCATCTACAATTGATCAAGCTAGAAGCCACACCCACCCACCCCTGAAACCCCACCCCCAAATTCCTTTTAATATGGCTCCGTAAATGATAAACATACTTCATGAAATGCCTCATGAAAAGGCCTCAGTGTCCAGAAGACAACCTCACATCACAATGTGGAGTGAACATTAAGTGATTCTACAATGCTCACTCTCTCTCTAATGAAAGGGATGAGCAAGCTCAAAACAGCGAGTAACTCATTGCCATTTGCTCATCCAGCTATTACACATAGCTATGCATGTGCTAAATTCACCTCCCGATAAATTATCTGCTGGGAAATGGCGGTCATAAGAAAGGGCCTACAAAAAGAGCACACAAAAGGTTAACAGTCGAGCAGAAAGTCGAGATTCTTGATCAGATTGGAAAGAAGAGCTACAATGTCTGACTTGAAGAAGAACAGTTGTTGAGGGCCTACCAAAAAAAGCTGACAGATGGGAGGGAGCAGAGAAGCGTGGACCAAGAAGTTTGGAAGAGATCAGGATTTGGAAGAAGCTCTTATACTATGTTGAGCACATTACCATTTATTTTCCTTATAGTTCATGCAGCAGCCCAATACCAGTTATAACTGCACACAGTATCAACCTTGCAGTGACAGAGGTATCCGTGCCAAGGATTAGTGAGGGTGTACTGTACTTAGCCGAGACTGATTCTTGTGCCTGTCCCCACCCCCAAAAGAAGTGACACAATCTAGGTCGAAGTTCATAAAAGTCAAAGTTTACACCAAGCGACCAAAGTTCACAGCAAATGGTCGTTGGCACCAGGTCACGGTTCACAGCAAAGTTAACATTCAAAGTTCACAGGAAGCTCCTATACACTTGATGTAAAAACCTGTTACTAGGCTACCTGTAGATGGACAATTTCAATTTAGGATGTTTGCATGCATGGTTTTAATAGGTGCAAATTCAACCTCATTGGTTTTAAGCCTAAAAGGTGTATTCATTATAAGCCCCCCCATCATACACACACACATACACACAGAGGTGATCATTTACTTGCCTTCTCTTGCGTGAGGATGGTGTAGAGGGTTAGCAACCGCCCTTGAGTTTTTCGGAGCTGTCTCCATGGCTAGGCTACAGAAAAGTGCTCTAATGAGATCCACAAAGTAAATTAGTCTCACAACCCAGCTAAGTTTGTAGTTTGCCTGTTGCTTTTGAGCCGGGCTAGCACAGAGCACGCTAGTGAAAGTGCAGTGCAGCTTTCCATTGATGCAGAAAAGGAAGCTTTTGGTGATCAAGCAGCCGCTGCAAGTCACTAATTCGGTGTCAAGTCTAGGGAGTAGCCAAACAGGAAACCTTGCAATAACCAAAGGTCAGACAGAGGTCACTTAATTTCTAGCAAATTACTCTTCAAGAGAGAGAGATTTGGCATAATAATAATTTGGTCTCCACACTCTCCACCCTTGGCATGTGCTCTCACCTGCCAAGCCATGTTCTCTAAAAACCGATCGCATGCTCTCACCAACCGATCACACGCGCTTTAAATGTTGACATGCCACTGTCTGGAGATGTGGCCCGTCTTCCGAAAGAGGCACTGACCACACTGAACTCCCTGACTCGTCCCACACCAGAGTAGGGGCCCCTCATTATCTCCGCAGGATGTTCCTCCCTTTCTCTGTAAAATGTGGCTATTTGGCTCTTTTGTGCTGGCCCTTGTGGATTGTAACTAGCTTCCCCTTGGCCTTGGGAACTCTTGTCTGTTTGGCTGATGGTGTGTTTGTTTCTCTCTCAGAAAACTGTTAGCACAGTGCACCTAGTCATTGTGTGTGCAATGCACTTAGCAGTGCACCTAGTCATTGTGTGTGCTGTGTACTTAGCAGTGCACCTAGTCATTGTGTGTGCTGTGTACTTAGCAGTGCACCTAGTCATTGGGTGTGCAGTGCACTTAGCAGTGCACCTAGTCATTGGGTGTGCAATGTGTGTGAAGTAGGATGTATGAGTGTACATGTGTGTGAGTGTGTGTGTTTGCATGGTTTATTGTGGGCAACTTGAAATTTTGTTGTACTTTTTCTTCACTAGTGACACTCGTGGGAGATAGTAGACAGTGCATTACTAGCATGCCATCATGTCTAGTGTTGTACATTAGAACCCTCCTGCACTTATTCAGCTACATAACTACAGGTGCATGCACTTCACCTAGCTAAGTCATTCTGTCTCACTCAGAAACCCCCACCCGGGTCAAGTACACTCTATGACTCAGGAGGACACACCATATCAAGTGTACTAGCTCTCTCCAGAACTCGGGACACACTACACTGGGTCAAGTATACTAGTTGTCTCTATGACTCAGGATACATAACACCACATCAAGTTCACTAGCTTTCTCCATTACTAGGAACACACTACACCAGGGCACCTATACTAGCTGTCTCGATGACTCAGGACATACTACACCAAGTCAAGTTTACTATAGTAACTGTCTCTATGACTCAGGACATACACCAGGAAATGTATACTAGCTCTTCCCATGACTAGAACAAACCACACCATGTGAAGTGTACTAGCTGTCTCCTGGACACACCACATGAGGTTGAGTATACTAGCTCTCTTCAGGACTCAGGACAAACCACACCAGGTCTCTCCAACTCAGGACATATGTCTACCAAAACAGGTCAACTATACGAGCTGTCTCTCTTGTCACAGACTCCACACTTGTGGTGTGTGGTGAAGCTATTGCCCTATCCTGAGCAGGTAACACCCACTAATTATGTTGGTTAATTTGTGGTGTGTCCTGGTGAGACTTATACTCATGACTTCTGGTTATTGGATTTAAAGCTAACATTATTCTATATGCTAAAAATAGTTTTGCTATCATGGTGTGGAGTTAAAAAGAATATTAGACAGGGCCCAGCCAAGAAAAAACTGCCATTTTTTCCTGTCAAGGTTTTCTCAGTGGTTCCATCATCTTGAACACTTATCCTTTGATATTAGCTTGGGGGCCACACCCAGAATTTTGCCTCAAATCCAAGATGGCCGCTCAAATCCAAAATGGTTGTCAAAATTACTGGAATTAACCTCTTAGCTTTTCCTGTTAAAGTTTTTTCAGTATTTTTGTCATTCTGAACCTATACCCTTTGAAATTAGCTGGGGGCCTCCTAGGATTTGTCCTCAAAATCCAAGATGACCGCTCAAAATCTGCCAAAATTATTTTAATTTTTATCTTACTTTTTTATCTTAATTTTTCCCCTTCCTGTCAGTGTTTTCTCAATGGTTCCATTATCCGGAACCTATGTCCTTTAAAATTAGCCTCAGGGCTTTGATCCAGACATCCCATATAAAAAGTGTGAAGAATTCATTGACATAATTAAACTGTAAATTGTGGGTATGTGCGTAATGTGTGTGTGACAGAACATGGTGAGTGATAGTTAGTATTTATAGTATCTACAAATTAAACAATCCAACTTTCAGGAATGACAATTCAAGACACACACATCACCCAGGTACAGTGTATAAACTACTTCAAGTCATGCCATAAAACCTCTATTACCTGCACTACATTTGTCATCCACCTCTTCCATTAAAGTATGTGCTAACTTGATTTACCTATGGTGTAATTAGTGGTAGCGAATCATTATTGCGATTGCCTGGGTTCAAAGTTATCTGTTCTTCATTGACATCAGCAGAAGGGACACAGGCAAAGATGATTGTGGAATATCTCATGGACGTTTCAGCGATGTTAAGTGCAGTCAGGGAGAAATGCATCGAAAGACACCTAGCAGCAGAATGGGCCTTAATTCCAAAATGCTTCGCCTTTGGGCATATCAACTATGCCAGATATCTTACATTCCAGCAGGTCTAATTCCAAGACATCAAGGTGAATAACAAAGAAGCATGGGATGATCTGGCCCAAAATGGGTATGGCGTATCATTGTCTGGTGAGCCCAACTCTACAATCCATGGGGATCTGATAACTAAGTCCACAATCAACCGAGAAGTGATGAGAATAGCACCAATGAACACCTCAAGAGAAGTGATTTACAAGCTTTGATTTGGTATCAATGTCTGAAGCAAGATATTGAGTATCCTTCTATCAAAGACAGCGGTTGGGAAGATACGGAAGATGGTATTAGGCCAATATGGTTCACCTGCCCGCAATTCCCACCCAGCCTCACAGTGACGAGAAGGTTAACAGCAGGTAAATCATATAGCAGAGTTACATATTGTGCATTTGCTGTATCAGACTTGTTGTTTATAAGTAATACAATTCACAGCCTATATATTTGATAAAGCATTCTGATTATACAGGTGACATCAATTATGATGCAGATATTGAACATATGAGGGGCATGGAACAGCTTCCAAACAAGAAGAGAAAATTGAGACAAGCTGACAGCTCAGGAGAGGATGAGATTACTGTAAGTAACATTGTGAGCTGTGGTCTACCTCTTCTGGCAGTAGTATTGGAGCAGTCAACTCATCTGACTCACAGACAGACAGTGATTTGGATACTTGCAAATGAACAGGATCTCTGGATTTCTTGTTTCTATCGCTCATTTTGTTGGTGAATGGATTTCCAGACATGTGGTACATGATTATTATGGTTTCTCGGCCTGTTTTGAGCAAAATTAGCATATTTCATGATAACAAAGCTCAAATAAGTATTATAGACCTAAAAATTGGTTTCCAGTGCCATGTAAACCCCATATTAAATACAAAAAGTTAATGATGGGGAATGAATACCTTAGTAATGTAATTTTGGCAGCCATTTTGGATTTTGCGGCCATCTTGGATTTGAGGCAAAATTCAGGTGGCCCCCAAGCTAATATCAAAGGGTATATGTTCAAGATGATGGAACCACTGAAAAAACCTTGACAGGAAAAAATGGCAGTTTTTCCTTGGCTATAACTGGGGGAGGGAGAATATGACAAAATCCTTCCCCCACCCTACTTCTGTCGACTCTATCCCCCTTGGTCCCTAGACGTGGCAAGCAACAGTGTGTTGTCTTTGTTAAATAACGAATGTGATATAATTGAGTGGGTGGGGGTGAAGGGGGGCACACAAAACATCTCCACCTCCCAAGGTCCTCTTGTTAAACAATAAACAAATGGTTATGGAGGCCATAAGTAGATAGTAATTTTTGTTGGGTAAAGGGACTTAACAACTTTCAGCCATGGCACAAGAGTGCAAAGGGAAATGTGCTAACATGGCACATTATCTACAGCAGTGCTAATTGCATTGCTATATCGATTAACCAGACCCTAAAATCCTAACCTTTCTCCAGGCCCATACACTTAACTAGCCATTGCCTTGCTCTAGCCCTTGCTTTCCTCTAGACATTGCCTTTCTTTAGCTAGCCATTGCCTTGCTCTAGCCATTGCCATGCTCTACCTTGCTTTAACCATTACCTTGCTAGCCATTTTCTTGCCTAGCCATTGCCTTGCTCTAGCCATTGCCATGCTCTACCCTGCTCTAACCATTACCTTGCTAGCCATTTTCTTGCCTAGCCATTGCCTTGCTCTAGCCATTGTCTTTCTCTATCCATTCATTGCTATACCTATTGCGTTGCTTTAACCATTACCTTGCTCTAGCCATTGGCTTGCTCTAGCCATTGTTTTGCTCTAACCATTGCCTTGCTCTAGCTAACCATTGCGTTGCTCTAGCCATTGCCTTGCTCTAGCCATTGCCTCTAGCCAATGCCTTGCTCTAGCGATTGCCTTGCTCTAGCCATTGCCTTGCTAGCTATTTCCTTGCTCTAGCCATTGCTCTAGCCATTGCCCTGCTCTAGCCATTGTCTTTCTCTAGCCATTCCTTGTTATACAATTGCCTTGCTCTACCCATTCCTTGCTATAGCCATTGCGTTGCTCTAACCATTGCCTTGCTCTAGCCATTGGCTTGCTCTAGCGATTGCGTTGCTCTAGCCATTGCCTTGCTCTAGCCATTGCCTTGTTCTAATGGTTGCATTGCTCTAGCCATTGCCTTGCTCTAGCCATTGTCTTGCTCTAGCCATTTCCTTGTTATAGGCTTCTAACCTATCTACTCTCCTGGGCCTAATCCTAGTTAATAGTATGACTCTAACTCTAGGCATTGTCCTGACACTAACACTAGCCTGGCGATTACCCTGTCATTATCTGACACAGCTGTGGACTTAACCTTATCAACTCTCCTGGACCCACTGCCCTGGCCCTAACTTAGCCATTTATCTGACCCTATATTTAGCCACTGGCTTTTCCCTGAGCCTGGCCACTGGCCTTACCCTTGTAACCCTAGCCACTGCCTTTGCCTTAACCATAGCCACTGCTCTGGCCCTATCCCTAGCCACTGCATTTGCCCTAACCCTAGCCACAGCCCCGGGCGTAACCTTAACCACTGGCCTTTCCCCGAGCCTAGCCACTGGCCTGGCCATTTCCACTGCCCTAGCTTCAACCCTAGCCACTGCCCTGGATCCCAGGATCAGTTATAGATGTTCAAAGTTCTCGGCTGTTGATTGACAATTCTGTGCTAAAGCTGACAATAATCGATAGTATCATCACTCATGCTCATTCTATTTTTCTGCTCAGTTCTTGACTTCAGTACGGTTCAAACCAGGCTACCACAAGCAAGCAGAGACATATTCTCCTCCTTCCTTACTCAGTTTGCCATCTGACAGGCTGAAATTATCGTCATAAAATTCCATCAATGCTTCCCTAGAGGTATACCTAGATGCCATCAATTCAGCTGCGATCCTGGTCTCATTTTACCATAGCAACCTAACGAATACAGACTAGGGATTTACTCAGCTTCTTGAGCTATGATTTGGGCATGCACTGACCTATTAAGCTAGGGATACGTTCAAAAATGGTCCCCGAGATACAATGGAGTTTCTTGATATTGTTTTCAAACTGCCATATGGTGGTTATACAAGTGAAGGGGTTGAATATGTATGCACCAAGAAACAATCCAAAAGCTGAATAGACATCTTACAAGTCTTTTTTCCATTGTTAGTAGATGCATTCTGATGTATAAACTGTTTGAGATGCTTCTTCTACGTAAATAGTAAAAACAATAATAACAAAGATGTCTCCTTCATGTTGGGGCGAGGGAGGTGGGCTAAATGGTCAAGCAAGCATGGGCAACATGTATATATATACATACGGTGCTGTTTTAGTGATGCACATAGTGTGCATATTTTACTATTATTAACATAACCATGCCAACCTGTGTAATAAAGGAGTGTTTCAGTGTGCCACATGAGCAGAATTAAAATTGTGAATTTTCTTTTTCTCTGTTGCAGTTTTCAGTTTCAGCTCATCATCAGAAGATGCCTATACCGAAGTTGAGCTTTCTTTGCAATAGTAATATGCATCTCATTCTTTCTCTCTCTCTTCGCACTGTAAAGCTGAGAGTTTTGTAACACTTTTTTCAGTGGATTGACCCAAATTTCAAAAATGACCAAAACACTCTTTTATTAACAACAACACACACCCAACAATGCATCATGCTCTATAAACCTCTCTATGTCAGCACATGTGGTGTTATTCTAGTATAGGAGGGTTAAATGCAGCATGCTCTATAAACCTCTCTATGTCAGCACTTGCGGTGTGATTCTAGTATAGGAGGGTTAAATGCAGAATTCTCTATAAACCTCTCTATGTCAGCACATGCAGTGTGATTCTAGTGTAGGAGGGTTAAATGCAGCATTATCTATAGACTTTTCTCATCAGTACATGCAGTGTTATTCTAGTGTAGGAAGATTAAATGCATCATTCTCTCTATAAACCTCTAATGTCAAAAATGCGGTGTTATTCTAGTGTTTTAGTATCAAAAGAGAGCTTACAAAGAGTGCTATCTTTTGAGCTGTCAATACCATGAAGTGTGCAGAATCTATGGAGCTCTAAAGTAATAACAACAAAAAAAATTAACACTTACTGGTTAATGGCCCTTACTATAAGTCAGTCAAAATCATATACTGTAGCTGTTGTTGAGATGGAATTTGTTTTTATGTCCTTCTTTCTGATCAGCTACTTACAGATGTGCAAGAAAAGTTTTCTGCAGAGAAGAAAGAGGAGAGAGCTGAAGGAAAGGTGGGAACCAGAAGGTTGTGACTTCAGAACTCCAGATGCAAGGAGTATAAACATAGCAACAGTTCTCTAGCTATGTGGTTGGTCTAACTAGCTACTCTAGCTGGCCAGTTTAGCCACAGGCCACAGATAGTATACAGCTAGCCTCCGAAGTTCCCAACTGCGCATCACAAAGACACAGGAAAATGAAATACTTTTCTACACAACCTTGCGTAGTTATTTGTTGTTGCTCTGATTTGCTTCAAACCATCTATCGAAGTGGACCAGAATAATGTGCATTATTTCAATTCAAATTCAGCAGAGATACAAGGAAACATGGATCATAGATACTTAGATACATAGATACAATGATACAGAGATACAAAGGTATATAGATACAGAGATAGATAGATACACAGATGCAGTGATACATATATACATAGATGATACATAGATACATAGATACATGATACAGAGATACATAGATAGAGGTATACTAGATATATAAATTCAGAAATACATAAATACAGAAATACAGATACACAGATAAAGAGATACAGGGATACTTAGTTACAGATATACAGATATACATAGACACAGATACTATAGATACATTAATACATAGATACAGATAAATATAGATACATGTATATATATAGATATGTAGATAAATTGATACATAGATATCTAGATACAGAGTTACAGAGATATATAGACTCTTAGATATATAGGATACATACATAGGATATATATATATATGTACACATAGATAGATATTCAGAAATAGATACTTAGACACATATATCGACATATAGATCATAGATACATAGAAACGTGGATAAAAGACTTAGATACATTATATCGCTACATAGATATATAAATCATTACATACACAGAAACATGGATACATGGATACATAGAAACATGGTTACATAGATTATATAGAAACGTGGATACAAAGATACATAGATACTTAGATACAGATACATATATCGTTACATAGATCATTACCCAGATACAGAGATAGAGATACATAGATACATAGAAACATGGATACATAGATACACAGATGCTTAGACAGAGATACATAGACACATAATTATATTGATACATAGGTACATAGATCATAGATACACAGACAGAGACACATAGATACATAGCTGGACAGGACATAAATGTTTTAATACAGTAAAAAAGCAAAGAAATGAAACAAGAACTTACCAAAGTAGGTAAAAAAAGATTAACAGGATCTTTAATGAACATCAAACACTCCAGATTTTTTAAAGCAGTATTATAATATTGATCTTCATTAATAAAGGATACTGTAAGTCTTTGTTTTACACTGTGTTAAATTGTAAAAAAAATTGTCTTGTTTCTATATAATTCAACTACCCATGAAGTACAGAAAAGCTGTTTTACATATTTTCTACTGTTATTTTTAGGATAAATGAGAGAACTCTCATTAACTTGGATAACCATCCACACCACTCATACACATAAGTGGGTGTGGCTGTTGCGATGGTAACAATGAACAACATAGAAATTGGGTGTGTGACTGCCAAAACTTCCCTCATTTTTTCAATGTCCATTCCGTTTGTATGTACTCCCCTCTCCTGCAGTACCATTCGGAGACCTTTGGGAATGCCAAGTGAATAATTCATTGCATGAGGCTTGCCAACTCACCAGCTATCTCGGATTATGCACTGTTTCCTACTAGGCATCTTTGTGACATCTACGGCAATATCAGACAAGTCTGCTTGACAGCAACTATGCCCAAAGATCAACACATGTCAACAACCATTTTACAGAGCACATAATATCTCCTGTATATTGACCTTGCATGCTTCCAGGAACTTCTCCATCATTCTCAAAGAAATGTGTTCTCCATTCAGACACAATCTTTTATGACATGCCAACCATGATGCCTGCCAACTCTGCAGCCTCAGTTTTACTTTTATTGAGCAGGGATCTGAGCTGGAAATAAAGGAAAAGAGCAAGACTGACTTTGACATCATGCTCCAAATGTGTAGCTTCTTTGGCATTATTAGCGAGCGACTCAACCATCTTCTGCTTCTTGGAATCTTTGGAAGCTTTGTCTGCTAGGTATTATCAGGGAGTAAAAACTATTTGCTGACCTTACAATGACCTTCTCAATGAAATTTAATCTCTGACTTGATCCTCAAGTTTTCATCAGGAATAATGAGATGCTAGAACTCATTGAAAGCTTGTTATTTACAGGTTATCCACCACATGGTACAAATTGCACCAGCACAAGTGCCCAGCACATGAACCGGATGTGTGGCAAAAATACAACAAAGATATATAATAGAAACTAAATCAACACACACACCCCAAAAAACAATAACACAACTAGTAGTAGTAGTAGTAGTATATCTTCTTTTTTAATTTTAATTTTATTAATGTACATTGTTATATTATTGGTTGTTTTCTTCATGTTGATTTAAGTTCTTTGTGACATTTGGTTCACATGCAGGGGAGGGGGGTTTGTATGATGTTCAGATAGCTAGCTACCAGTATATAACCAGTTTGCGTGAGTATTAGCTTCCTGATTAAGCCTAGAGATCACCGACTTGAAACATCAAAACTTTAAATTTCATGTTGATTTTGGGGGAGGTCATTGTAATTTCATTAAGTCAACTGAGACTTTGTTGAGAGTTTGCTGACTCTTGGATATCGACATGCACAAATGTATTTATGGAAATGAGAGATCATTTACTTATTCGGACATTTGGCTGTGAGCAGCGTACCTGATTAGTGATGAATTATAAAAAAATGGGCTAGTAGATTGGAGTCTTCTGATAGTGATAAATGGGTATAGGGTAAAGTAGTCATAGATAGATGGTGGCTGAATAAAGATTCATGACACTGCATAAGACAGTACAGTCTTGCGGTAATAAAATTAAGATGAACTGACATACTACGAGTTATGTGTAGGAAGCAAAGAAGATAAATAACAGTGATGGATATAATATCTTGAGAGAAAAAATTCACAGTTTTAGAGTTTTTTGACTCCACCCTTATTATCTTTAAAAATAATTAAAGGCTCTCTAGAAGTGTTTTGGGGGCAAACTCGGCCAGTGGTCTTCTAGTGTTAGAGTCGATATTAATAGCATACATGACATGAAGGTGGAGTCTTCTCAGCAATACTCACTTTGACAGCTTCCTAGTATCATAATGGGTGCAATTTTGCCCCCAAAGTTACATCAAGCATGCTTAGAATCCTTTGTAAATAGGTAGAGCCCCCCAAACATTGCCGAAACTATACCCCATTTTAATGAAGATGCAGATTGTCTGTTGCTGCTTAAGATCATCGATCATCTGTATCCGTGGTAGCACATCATCTTGTGGACACTCCATCAGAGATGTGGATATTATTTTCGCAACAACAAATGGGCCACATCCCACAGCAAATTGATTTGCAGGAAAAATATATATTGCTCTTTGAATAAAAAGGGGGGAAAAACACATGTGTTAAAACCATGAATTTGCATCATCAACTATTGAAGGTTGTGGTAGCAATCCCTAGCTCTATTGGTTTGGCCGCATTTTAAAATGGCAGCATAAACAAACAAAAGCTTATATATATATATCCCAGCTCATTGCCTAGAAAAATAAAATGCATGAAACGGTATTATTTATTAGAATGTTAATAACTAGAAAACTATAGCAGATAGGTATTTACAATAATTATAGGTATCATATTATTCCCACATAATGAATTATTAAAAAAAAAAAAATGTCAATAGAAAATATTGCCATGGCAACAGGAAGTAAAACCGGAAATGACAGTCAATACTTCACTTGTGTATGAAAACATTGACCATGGCGTACATTACATTTAGGACAATAGTTTTTAGTTTTAGTGTCCTCTCTTTTCTTGCAGTTAGTTGTTTGTCTTTTATAGGCACATACAACACATCTTCTACGCTGCTCGTGATAGTATCAGAAGTGCTTCCCTTTTAGACGAGACAAGGATAAATCAGAGGCGGGATGGCCTTGCCCTATACGATTAGCTACCACAGCTGCAGTTAGACTGTATGCTAGTTCCATCTTGTACTTCTTCCTTCTCCACTGTCGGAAGGTTAGGCTTCTGCACTTGTACAAATAGGATGTAACTGTTAGTTATTGAATGCTCAAGCAATCTCCAAAATACACGCTTATACCACTTCAATGTATATACGATGCCCACAACCATATTTTGATCTGATATGTCTACTACTTATTATAATCTGTAATTATTGTTATTTTTTTATAGGTCTCCTCCAGCACAGTGGCGGCTAATGTCTACTTTCTCATCAAGAAGTAAGAGTAGAAAGAAAATACACATCCCTCTTATCTCCCCATTTTCCTGCTGTCATCGATCCATGATATTTGAAAACCATATCACCCTTTTGATGTACTCCCATATCAATAACTGTTGTAGGAAGTGCTTACGGTTTATTCGTACTGTTCCAGAAGGAAAGATTACCTTTTGATAGAGATCCTCGAATAGTACTGGAGATGAGTAAAAATTATCAACATACAGCACTCTGCCCTCCTCAAGAAGAGAGTCATCAAGGAGATCCATGACAACTGCATATGCTAACCCATGAGTAGACTGTAGACCTTTCCCGGTATAAACTTGAAAATTATATATGTACCCTGTCTTTGATTCAGAGTAAATCCATACCTTTATATATACCCCATTTTGTCGGTTTTTTTGGCATGTACTGGAAAAATGAAAGATGCCCTCTAGTGCCTATCATGCTTTCATCAATGCTAATATGCTCTCCAGGGGTATATGCTTTACGGGCCTGATCACATACAGAGTCTATCACAGAGCAAATCTTCCATAGTTTATCATACATTGGATTATGAGAAGGGAGGGCAGTTGAGTTGTCAGCAAAGTGAATAAACTTTGAAATAGCCTGAAACCTTTTCAAAGACATAATGGAAGGGAACCAAGGACTACGAAGTATAGGCTCATGTGCCCAATAGTCTGTTATGTCAGGGAGATCTGTTATTCCCATAGCTATGTTGATAGCAATGTAGGCCAATATATCTTCACGAGTAAATGTGAAGTGAAAACCTTTCTGTGTGACATAAAGATTTGTTTGCTGTACTATTAGGTCAACTAGCCCTTTAGTAACCAAAAGACGAAAAAATCTTCAGTGGTGCTACAGGACTGCACCATGATAGATGGGCCACAATCAGCATTGAAATCATGAGGTGAAGTTATGACAAATGCTCGTAATACGTATCCTTCCATTTCCATTCTTTCACACTCACAATATCCCCACCTCTTGCCCCTCTTCCTCTCCCACTAGTGCCCGCAGTGCTTCTTCCCCAGGCTCTAATAATAGAGGCAGTTAGAGTTGTCAGGAAGACTGAAATATCCAAAGATGCTGGAGGACCACTTGCACAATCAGTTCCACATGGTAGGTGTCCAACACACCAGGAGGAGTGTAGGTAACTCCAAGGACTACTGTGCATGGCCACTCCATGGTAAGTAGTTTGAAGTTATTTAGCGTCATTAAAACTTTAGGTGGCATCATCTGATCAACATCAAGAAGAATAACATTACCCTGATGAATATACAACATGTGTCATCACCAGGTTGTAGGTATTATTTAGGTTGTAGCAATAATATGGATGGATCGCATGCGAAATTGCAGTTTTATCTTATTGCTTTCTATGCTCTGTGTATATAAATTATGAACTTGTAGGGATGGTCTAGTTGAAGGTTTAGGATGGTACTTCACTTGGAACTTGTGTTTAATCTCTGTCACTAATTATGGGTCAAACCAAATATAGGATGTGTGACTGCACTCTCCAATAATGTATATATAGTTAACAAGTTGTGGTTATTGCTGTTGAAGTTGATGTTTATATAACTAAATTATATTTGTATGTTTTATTTATAATAGTTAATATTAGTAATTAATAATAATAATATAATAATAATAATAATAATAATAAAATAATAATAATAATAATAATAATAATAATAATAACAATAATAATAATAATAATAATAATAATAATAATAATAATAATAATAATAACAATAATAATAATAATAATAATAATAATAATAATAATAATAATAATAATAACAATAATAATAATAATAATAATAATAATAATAATAATAATAATAATAATAATAATAATAATATTAAAAAAAAAATATATATATATAATAATAATAATAATAATAATAATAATAATAATAATAATAATAATAATAATAATAATAATAATAATAATAATAATAATAATAATAATAATAATAATAATAATAATAATAATAATAATAATAATAATAATAATAATAATAATAATAATAATAATAATAATAATAATAATAATAATAATAATAATAATAATAATAATAATAATAATAATAATAATAATAATAATAATAATAATAATAATAGTAATAATAATCATAATAATCATAATAATAATAATAATAATAATCATAATAATCATAATAATCATAATAATAATAATCATAATCATAATAATAATAATAATAATAATAATAATAATAATAATAATAATAATAATAATAATAATAATAATAATAATAATAATAATAATAATAATAATCATAATAATCATAATAATAATAATAATCATCATAATAATCATAATAATCATAATAATAATAATAATAATAATAATAATAATAATAATAATAATAATAATAATAATAATAATAATAATAATAATAATAATAATAATAATAATAATAATAATAATCATAATAATCATCATAATAGTCATAATCATAATCATAATCATAATCATAATAATAATAATAATAACAACAACAACAACAATAATAACAACAATAACAACAACAACAACAACAATAATAATAATAACATTACCATCACTTTTTAAATTAATTTCTTATTCCACTTGCAACTATCTACACTATTGGGGTCTACCTTGAGAAAATCTTTCGTCTAATTTGAATAACAATCTCGACAATTATAGAAGAGCTTGCTATACCAACAATAATTTTTTTAATGCCCATTTTTGATCCCTGCTAATTTACTGACAGCTGCTGCCATAAGTTCCTGCACAATTGCTGCTTTCGAGTGAGGCACTTTTTAGATCATCATTCCGGCAATTTGTTTTAGGGTCATAACAGAATGGAGTCATTAACCACAATACCAACTATTACAGGAATGAAAATACCTCCAGTATTTTCAACATTTTGAGTATGTTTGATGTTTTTTCTGTTTAGTTTGCAGTCCCAAACATAAAAGTGATTTTTTTTTACACTTTACAGTTCTGGGTCCCAGGGTTTGTGATGTGATGTGTGTATGTATGTGTGTGTTTTTGTGTGCATTTGTGTGTGTATATGTGCGTTTGTGTGTGTTTGGTATTTGTGTCTGTGTGGTGTGTGTTAAATGAGGATGAAGGTATAGATTCTGTCATCAAATATTATATGAATCAGCATCTAGCTGTTAAATTAAAATGGTACTATCAGCTCGTATGCTTTCCCAGACTCAGGCGTATGGTGCATGTTAATGCTTCATGGAAACCCATTACTGAGGCAGTAATCCTAGAATCCACACAAAGTTTGACTGTGTTTGCATGTACCTTTGCACTCTTAATCATCCCTATAGCCATAAGGAAAGTACCAAATAGAAAATAGAGAAACTAATAAATGAGTGATCCAAAATGTCAATTTTTTAATTGGTGGTGGGGGTAATACTTATCAATAAAAAGACACATTACATTTAAATATGCCATCAATTGTTTATTAATTGAGTTGAATGTCCAAGTGCTTTCATTCGTGAGCTTCAAAATATCTTTCACATTACTGCTATGGTCAGCACAACAGCCAAAAGAGACGAGACAAGCAAAGCAAGATTATAAGTGAGTGCATGGCCTGATCCAGTGGTCATCACATCAATACCACCTGTGGTGGTATTTGCGCCATTCAGCTCAGCAACTGAATCACTGAAACTGACTTGATCCGTAATCTGGTAAACATCCATCACGAACCATCCTCCATATCTCTGAGTGTAAGCTCCTTTTCCATCTCGACAGAAAGAAGATGCATAGTACTGATAGTCTTTGAGGTTGTTCGAGCCCGACACACAGATTCCTACTGTTACACCGAAGTAATTATAGCCTTTCCTCTGGATTACATTCCCACATTTGCTGACTGGCCTAATTCTTTGGCTTGCATCATCTTCGAGCTCAGGAGCCGTATTATCAAATGAGCCGAGTCTACGAGCATTAACATTCAGATACCAACAGCCTCGGTACCTCAGCCCTATGCAATAATGAATGGTTTATATAATAATTATGGTCAACTAAATAGATTGGATTACTACTTCTGTTAATTTAACATACTGAGACTAATTTCTGGCTGGTAAGGACATTCGGTATTATACCTCTGAGTTCAGGTTCTGGTACACAGTCTTCGGTGTTACAAGATTGCTTTTCTGTTTGACAGTTGAGTGAGTATTGTTCACAATTACGCTCTCTGTACCTTGATCCTCCACCACACTGGGCCGAACATTTAGTCCAAGAACTCCACTCTCCATTAGGTTTTGGAGCTGCACAATAATGAATACACATGTATTCTTACATATATTACATATATATGATGGGGTATTAATCAGACTAGAACGATAATTATCATTGAGACATAAATCTTCGTACAAAAACTCCAAAGTTCTAATTATATGATGCTTTTTCTATATCCATTTAATTATTTTTTGTTAACATATAATTATTTTAATAGAGCATCTAGTACCTCGACTAATACAAAGTTACTAAAACTTTGTATTACATTCTAAGGAATTTCATGCAGTAAAGTCAGATAAGTGCATGTAGCTGTGTGGTAGTTTCGTTAATGACATCTTGCATGCCTTACTTACTCTCACAGGGGACCTTCGTATTGCAGTCAGCACTGTTGACACTTGTGCCTGGACAATTATTCCCATTTATACACCGACGTCTTTTTTCCTGGTAACCTCCTTGGCACGTCTTACTGCATGAAGACCAGCTACTCCAAGATGCCCACACGGGAGCTATTTAGGTGAAAAATGTAATCATGATAATCATACATGGCTGTGCAGTAGATTCCATTCACGGTGTTAAGAATATTTACACTAATATACAGCACGAAACAGAAAAAGTAACCTTTATTTACATGTTTATCCTAAATGCAAGCTCTCCATCAGCTACTTACGTTGTGGACAATTCCACGTGCTGCAACTGCGAAAATCTGTCGATTTCCCAGTACAAATGTTGCCATTCAAGCATACCCTGCTCATTCGCTGTCTTCCTCCACCACAAGTGCTAGAACAGTCACTCCAAGAACTCCACCCAGACCACGAAGGTGTGACTAGATATACAGATAGTATTCATAATGTACTGTGGAAGTACTGTGAAATGTTTTGCTCATTCAATTTGTTAAAAGTAGGATGTTGAGAACCAATAGCTCTCCCTTTAAACTTATCATGCAATGGTAAACTAAATGTATATATCATTCTTGTATACTATTGCTTACTAGTGCATAATTTAGTGTTGCACTCATTTGTCTGTATGTTGCTGCCTTCACAAGTGATTCCATTGCAGGACCTAATTCGTGACCTGGTACCACCATTGCAGGTCCTGCTGCAGCTAGACCAGTATTGCCAGGAAGACCAGAGGTCAGTAGATCCCCCACCATCTGAAGATTATTTAAGAAAGTATTTCAGTGTCAATATCGTACAGAAAACCTTAGATTCCACTAACTTGCATTTGGGTGTTAAAAAATGGAAACACTCTCTTTTGTGTAACAATAATGTTGTCATGATGCCATAGCAAATAAAATAGCCTTAATTATTGGGATGTCTTGCAATTAAGTTGAATATCAGAGATTGTCGCATTTGTAATTTACTGGAGGGTAGAGTAGGATTTAGGGAATTAGAAATTATAAAAACCAGCTTCAATGCATTTCAAAATATGTAGATAATGAAGACATCTATACTCACCTCCACAATATAGTGTTCGCACATGTTGAAGGTCCATTGCTGAAAGACCATTTCTCTGACCAAGAGAACTGGGTGAGATCCCGCTATCTATTGGTAGGATTGTAGGTTGATCATTACGACTGAAAGCTGTTGATGAATAGTGCATGAGGGATCCAATGTCATAAGGGACTCCTTGGGTAGTCACAAAAGCTGGATTGGTTATTTCAAAGTTGCTCTCAGTTCCTATAATAAAAATGCAGGGAAATGATCATATCTTTGTTATAATAATTGTGAATAATCCCGTAATGTATGAAAAGTTCACATTAGTTGAGAACATGTAACAAAAAGTCAACAATGAAATCAACAGAATAATAGCAAGGACACCGGTAGCAGCAAAAGTGTAATATCAAATTGAAGGTGAAGGTGAACTGACCGCTTTGTATATTCTCTGTCATGATTCTAACAAATTGGTCTCTGTCTGGTCTGCTCTGTTCATGCCAGCGCCCAAGGGCATGAAACATCTCATGCATGACAATACCCTTGTATTCACAGCCTCTACCAATGGACATGTCCTGAGGACCTCCAATTCGGCCAATGTAGGAGAAGCATCTACAAAACAAAAATGATTTTATTTAACCTTTACTGCATTTATATTAAATACCTTCACACATAAAATTTCCCAGTAAAATCTGCGACTCTGAAAATTATGTACTGATATGTAGTTGCTACTCACCCTCTTCCTGGGAAGATTCGTACGTAGTCATCTTCATTTGATCGTAGAGTAAACTCCACACAAGTTTGCCTACGATAGTCTGCAATTGCATTAAGGATGGCTGATCTTGCTTGACCTAGAATAGAAGTCAAGAAGATCATGACTTGAATTATTTGACTACATACAAAATATGATAATCTAGTCTTACGTTATTTATATTCCATGGTAATAGTTTTTTATAGGAAGCATAGCAGTAGTTATCGTTGTATACATTCCATTATAATACAACATGTACAGTATTTAGAATTTAAATACATCTAATATGAATCAGATTAATATGTCAAGAATATTTCAAGCAACAGCCACCTATTGTAATTTCTAGAGTACAGCCACAACAACAATACCTAATGTTATCACATATTCCTTTCATTAGTTAAAATTACAAAGCAAAGGAATTATTTTCTAATCTTCTCTTACTATTCAGGCTGCTGTCCAGCACGTAAGGAACTATCGCATTTGGCCAAAGTGATCGAGTATTCCTCACTACAGCATTCTGTGGTGCAGTAGGGTCATTAGGATTAGATAGTGCTTCATTTGTAACGACCTCCTGATTAGTTAGGATGATGTCTCCTTCAAAAACACCTAAAATATTCAGAACAAAGTAAGAAGTAATTTGTCTGATGGAGCATATCAGGCATAGAGTAACAGTAAATTCATAGCAATAGATAACTGGCTATTACGTTCGAATAAAATATAACACTAACATCAATTAAAGTAGATAGCATTCAGAACATTACCTGGAATATATTCAGTTTGACTTGCTACCTGTGACGTTACCACCAGCAGAAGTATTAAGCTAAACCACAACATGATGCTGTTCCAATTTCTCTAGATAATGAAAATTGCAATCTTGGAGAAAGCAGAAAAGATATCGGGAACTACTCCTTCTGCTGTGGAGATTGAGAACCCTTCTTACTTCTCGTCTGTAGTTGAATGGTATTCTAGATGCTATCTTTCAACCCTTTTATATAGGAGAACTTGCTAGCTAGCGGATGACAACAGTTACACTACTCCCACACAACCTATTGCATATATGGCTGCTTGGATGTGTGTAAGGACTACTAGGGATATCATCATATTTGTGGTCCTCCATATAAATCACTGAGCTATGCCTATAGATAAGGTTTGATTAGGTAAATGAGTGGTACTCATCTAGGCATACAAAAATAGCATACAACCTTATGTTGGATCTGTTTCTTTCTACACTTGGAAAAAATATATACACATTTGGTTCAAATGTCATACAAAACTCCAAGGCAAATGTGAAGGGCTTATAATGATGAAATATGAAAAGTGGTGGTGGGGTGTGTGTGTTGGGGTGGGAGATGGCATGGGTTTGTGGGTGGATGTGAGATGGAGAGCAGGACATAGAGGGCATGCGAGGAAGAGAGACAGCGAGGAGGAGTGGGGAGGGAGGTAGCAAGCACAGAATTGGAGTACTACATGTCAGTATTTTGGGTCGCTGCTTCCAGTAGTAGCTAACAATTCTTTAGTAAATGAATACACTAGCGCATTACATTATTGGTTATTTTGTAGATACATGCTATCCATTAGCTGTATTTTCTCTTTGCTCACAAAATATGGTTCACAATAATGATGGACTCTAAGGCACCCCATGAAGAGGTCATACTATAGTGAACCCACAGTAACATGTATGTTAAACTTCCACAATAAATACATGCAAAAATAATATGGTGCTAGACTCCAAAGATTTTTTTAACTGAGTACTCTATCATACTGGTTACAACAATGTGTTCGGATCCTGTGCACACACCACTGGTTGTAGTGGGTATCCCCATATCATGCAAATCATGAACTTCGGTTATAATAAATAAATTCATTGCATGTCACGTTGGGGGGTGACAGGTGCAATCAAATTTTCAAGCAGCTCAAATAGGTTGCAGTGGCTATAATGATCAACCATCATCAATATGTCTGTAGAGTTTTGCAGTGGAGCACCTGGATTTGGGAAACTATTTTTCCAGATGTGTTTTTAAAATATGTATTTCTATAACCATGATAATAGTAACCATAATAATAATAAATGATGATGATGATGATAATTATAATCTCTCAATGAACTCTCATTTAACATAACGAATTACAGTGATTTTCAATAATCAAATAGAAGTTTAGTCTGTCAACGTTTCAGCTACATGCAGTATCATTTATTAATCATTGCAATAATAGACATATCTCCTCTTATTAATCTGCATTTTTATTTCTCCACTGACAGTGAGTTCAACGTCGTGCAACAAAGATGACTGTATCCAGCTATTCCTGTAGGTTGATCGAATCATATGCTTCCACTTTTGTACTGGTATGAACTCCAAGGCATGTTTGTCATGAAGTGCATGAAAGCGTCGCCAGATAATTTCAATTCGTTTGACTATATACATAACATTCAGTGAATTCTCAAGATCTTCCAAATCAAAACTTCTCATATAAATTCTGCCACTCGCCATATTCCTCAATAGCTACACTATGGTTACTACGTCCATTGTGCAGTTCTAGCCACAGCCAAGGCTTACTATGGAGGCGAGGCTTGTTTGTTGTGTTTTTTCTGTGGGAGTATTTCCTTTCCTGAGCATGACGTATAGCGAGGGATTATGTCATCCTTCTACTAATACAACTATGGCTTTATTAGGAAAAGTACAGTTACATGCATCTGTGAATAGCGATGAAGTTGTTATAATTTTAAAGTTGTTATAGTACATATTTTTTCTTCTGATTCACTCATGCATGGAATGGGAGAGTAATCCACAAGGAAGAAAGAACATTGCTTGTAATTGTTCCATCAGGAATAGTTCTGTCGTATGCAACATTTCTCTAATGGGAACAGATATATATTTGTGTGGGTTGACTGGTCGGCAGCAATCTCGTGGAGCTCATGGACTCTCATAGTTGCTGATCAGAGCAAACCCTAATGGAAAACTTTGAGTTGGGATAATTGGTGACCACTGCTAATATTATGCGCCCTTAATATGTAGGAGTGACAGTTATATATGTCAACTGTCATTAATGGCTAGGTTAGTATGACCTGTCCCAAATTTGAACAAAATGTTAAAAGGTATCTGGGACAGAGACAATACGAATTTTCGAACCTTTTGTTCAACAGGGCTCTTCTTCAAATGTCTTTGGTTTTGCTACCCTCTGTGGTAAATTAAATTGATGTATTCTTTGGATTAAGGTGTATTTCCACGAAGGGCATAGATCGTGCTGCACCTTCACTTACCTACTTATGTGTCACATGAAATGACAAAATAATATAGCCTGCATTGAGATTTAGATATGGAGGCCTTCCCTTTACATAATGCTTTCTATGGCAAAATCTCCAAGTTTGTTGTTTGAATAAAGAATATTAATACCTGATTACACAAACCCTTCTTTATGTTCTCATTTGGACATAGAGAACTGAACGAGATCATGTGGGTGTTAATATGTACTTGTGTCTTGTGTGTGTCACTCATAAGCTAGTCGAATTTCACATCATGCATTTAATTCTTACACACTTTATGTACAATTTTGGTCTGATATGCAAGCACAATCACTCCACTACTATAATAAAAAACTGGTTCGGCTATTCCAATTGCTTTCAAGTATGGAGAAAGAACTATCATCATTACTCAGTCGCAATATAAGAATTCTATTTAACCAACTCAAAAAATACCTTATTTGAGCATGTTAGGGAAGTTGTGACATTTCACAGCATGATATAATGCCAACGTAGACACAAACTCTGACATCAGTGTGCATGTTTAACGGTGTAGAGGTCTTCTTTTTAGAAATCTTCATTATTTCATATCCATACTTCATAAGGCCACTGGGGCATCACCCAGTCACCTTCGTATATTATAAATATAAATTTAAAAAAATACCAACTGTAGATTGATCTTTTATCAGTGAAAAATAACAAAAAGCTGATTAAAAGAATACTCGATAGTATTATATATATATAGCCATTAGATTCTCTATCACAAAGACCAAAAAAAACTGAAGCAATTAAAGTATTTAGTATAGCTAGCATGTATGGATGCCATATATAAAACCTTTAAAATATGACAGTTGCCTATTAAGCAGGGTCCCACCTGCTGCATACAGTAGGTGCGCTGGCCATGAAGCTGGACCTAGGCACCCAGTAGCTGGGCACCCCATAAAACTAAGTCTAGGGACCCAGTGGCTGAGCTCCCCATGAAGGTGGGCCTTGGCATCCAGTATTTTTGATCCCCATAAAGCAGACCCCAGGCACCCATTCTCCATGAAGCAGAACCTAGGAAACCTATCATTTACAGCTAGACAATTTATTTGGTATTGTGATGATGCTGCTCCCTATAAGCTTAGACATTTCAGCAATTGCAGTATTTTTTCCTAATAGAATAAGACTAAAGGTAGCCTTACTAGCGAATTGCTTGCATTACGTGAGCTGACACAGCCAGTGCAGTACTAGCACTGCCATGTTGTGTTATTTATGTGTGTCATCAGGAACGTGATAACTTCACTTCTCTGTGCTGGAAATGAAGAGAAGTTGAGCTAACCTCATGGGATAACTTTCCCATTTAGACTATGATTAGCACAACCACTGATGTGTAAAATGCATTGACAGAATCAATACGTCATATAATGATGGTTCTGGACTATGGAGGGTCGATCCTAAAAAAAATCAACTTCTATTCCTTTCAAGCACAGTAAAGTGAGGCCATCGGATTACCATATCTTGACCTAAGAATTAGCTATGAACAAACAAAATATACTTTAGAAAGAGCATCAAATGCACTACTTTAGTTCTCAAAATAACTGACGCCCCAACTGTGGGTCATCAACACTTGCTAGTTATGGTGCTAGCAGCGTACCCACAAATACAACTTGGGCATGAGCACAAAACAATCTTTTAGCCTAATTTTACTACTGACATGTGAGGTAAGCATACAGACTGGACTGTATCTCAAGATTGTAAGGGTTGAATTCAAAAGTGATTATTCTTATGATAGAGCAAAGAAAGAGCATTCAGAGGATATAGAAACTATGCACTGAAGAAAGAAAAGAAATCTCGTCAATACACTAGCATAAGCCGCCTATTATCAATGATATTCATAGCAGTATAATATACAAGCCTAACCTCCTACATACTCAATAATTTACGCATTTGCAAGGAATCGCTAAACCACTAGCTCGCACTTGTGAAGATGGGGTGTGTAGTTATTTTCAAGCTGCGATTATTTTAGTGAGGAGCTAAACTGTAAGTTTAATACTTCATAGCAATCCCATTTATTGCTAGTTGTCTAACTTGTAAACAAAAATGAAAACTGGAATTATCAAAATATAGCTGTTCTCAAATTTGTTTTGCAGTTGCTCAGTTACAACTCAAGAAATGCCTCAAATGAATAGAAGAAGAAGCCAAAGCCAAGGAATACTTCCCCTAGACCACCCGCAAAGGGACTGCAATGGAGGAATGAGTCCATGGAGGCTGCAATATAAGCAGTGAAGAAAGAACTACATCCATTCAACAAGGCTTCAAAGATCTATTGCCATATACAACTTCCAAGGATCATTTGCATCTGTACACAATGGTTTCATGAATATTGTGTGCTTGACTGACGAGAATGGCAAAGTAAAAGTTTGGTCCCAACTGTATCTTAGTTAGCTGCTGATAAATCAAATGTAAAAAAATTATTAAAAATGATCTTTGAAGGGGGAAAACGGGTGATGAATATTTTTTTTTAATCAAAATTATTGCTATGAAACATGACCTTTTGATATATGCAACATGACATCTACATTCTATTCCAGAACAGAGTTTGGATGGCAAAGTTAAAAAAATTGTCGATAATTGATATTGAAATTCAATGTGTGGTCGATGAGACTGGGACACCCAGTCGGTATGTAGCAATGTACCTTCTCCATTCCAGCACGTTATTTAGTAAGTATATTCAATACTTGCATAATCTATTATCGTCCTGTGCAAGAATGAAGTTTTTACGATGCACACAAGGTATTTAATACCACTTAGTTTGAAATGCGGTCGGTAAATGGTCGGTTACACTTTAATGGCGACCATGCTTCTTCTCGTTCATTTCTCAGCTAAAATTGCAGTATAAAAAGTATCATAACCCAAGAATAATGAGCTGAAATTTGAAATATCTAATAGTAAGTTTAAAGAAATATATAGCCTGGACCTCAATTTTAATAATGCATTACCAAAAAAAGTTTTGTGCCCTTACTTTTAGGCGTGGGTATATATGTAGTCAATGGTGACTGTAATTTGTGCCTTGGGAAGTTGCACCTATCTATGTACGTAGTGTATCCATATTCTATATAGATATTATTATTGGTTTATAATATGACATTAGAAAGAAAGATATCCATAAATAGAGGGGCTGAGCAAAATCACACTTACAGTGTATAACCAAATATTTCAACTTTTATAATCAATTATCACTGCTAGTTTACATTATCTTCTGACACTCTTTCATTTCAGGGGACACTCACTATATACTTACATTGGTAGCAAACATGAACCTGTACACTTCACAAGTTAATGTCTGAATACTTAGCATTGCAAAGGTGTAAGAGAGAGAATATTATAATACTACTTCTCTATTCTCATCTTTACCTGCATACCATGATCTAGCTGACCTACATGGAGCACACACCATGATCTAGCTGACCTGAATGGAGCACACACCATCATCTAGCTGACCTGCATGGAGCACACACCATGATCTAGCTGACCTGCATGGACCTAACCATGATCTAGCTGACCTCCATGGAGCACACACCTTGATCTAGCTGACCTGCATGGAGCATATAACATGATCTAGCTGACCTGAATGGACCAAACACCATGATCTAGCTGACCTGCATGGACAAAACACCATGATCTAGCTAACCTGCATGGACCAAACACCATGATCTAGCTGACCTGCATGGAGCACACACCATGATCTAGCTGACCTGCATGAGGCACACACCATGATCTAGCTGACCTGCATGGAGCACACACCATGATCTAGCTGACCTACATGGAGCACACACACCATGATCTAGCTGACCTGCATGAGGCACACACCATGATCTAGCTGACCTGCATGGAGCATACATCATGCAGGCCCGGAGGAAGCTAAAAATTATTTGTAGGGCCAAAATGGGTTACGAAGCCAAGGGTATAATACAATGCCATGTTTTGGGGTAAAGAATAAAGTCTGTATATACATGAATGAAAAACATTAAATTTTCCCAAACATCTTTCTCCTGTTATCACACTCGCCAACAAATTCACTAGCTATATCTATCTTACTAAGAGAATCTGTATGTTCCTTGTGTACAGTATATACCATTAGATTATCTGTGTCATGGAGTTTCGAAGGTATTTTTCACTCTTCATGAGGCACTAAAAGAACGTTCTGAAGTAGCTAACAGGAGTTGCATGATGCAGCATACTTGGCTGAGTAGCTCTCTTTGGCCAACACTGAGGGATTGAAAGTAGTCCCTGATATCAAATATCGTAACATCAGCCCCATTTCCTTCAGTAATGTGTTCAAAATCAATATCAAAGGTAAGAAGTTGAGAACTTAGGAGAACTTGGTTGAAATCATCTTTATAAAATGAGCAAACAAATTCAATTTCATCTTCAAAAGCTTGACTTTTAGCTGCTTTTCTCAAAAGCTTCTCCAGGTTGCAGTAAACATTGTAACCAGGTTGTTCAAAGCGACTCTTCAAGCAATTTGTGATGTAGTCAATAGCTTCATAGTAGTACTGCTGTCGAAAATAGAGCTTAGCAGAGATGTGAAAATCACAACTAGATTCCCCAATTTCATAACGCCGTGGTATCTTCCATTGACGTGGAAGTTGTGGACACTCACATCCACTAATTGAGCAAATTTGTTAACTTTCTCCCAAAAACAATCATACAGTTGTTCTGTACGAAATGAATTTAGAGTATCAATTACCATATGCTGACCTTCTGCAGCTGATATGGTCTTCTTCTGTAATGCTCCATTCAGGTTGTCTGTATGTCGAAATAGCAAGTGTACACCAAAAAGGAAGTCAAAATATTTCATCTGTGAAGAAACTCCAATAATTCTGGCCTTTGTTTCAGTATCCCTCATCAAATCAAGTGCTTCATCCCATGTTGACTGTAGGACAGAGTAATTGTTGATGATACTGTCCCAGGGAATCAGCCCTTACAGTCCACCTAGTGAGACAAAGTACTCTAATGCCTGCTGATGTAGTCATATAACTAGCTTGCTTCAAATATCGAAATAGACATTCATGCCTAGATGAGAATTTATTACTTTGTAGTTTCATATGTCACATCAAGTGCATCTCGCATGAGCTTTGTCTGTTTTACTGAATCACTTACTGCTAGATTAATAGTGTCCATAGCAGTGGGTAAAAACCGCACGGGGTTCCAGTCAAGGATCCTTTTTGTGATACCAGATTTTGCTCCCCTCATGGTGCTAGCTCCATCATAGCACTGGCCCTGAAGCATGCATAAGGGTAAATTCAGCCTAACCATCGAATCTATAATAATACTTGTCAGTGTTTCAGCATCAATACGTGGAACTTGGTATAAGCCTTTGAATTCTTCGAACTGTTCATTAACGTGACGGAAAACAATAGTTGCCTGCTCATTATTGGAAATGTCTGTTGTATCATCGATCATGACAGTGAGGAAAGGGGACTGTTGAAGTAAAGATGTAATTTTTCTGAGAATATTATTAGCCATAACACCAAGAACATCATTCTGAATTTGATGTGAAGTATATTTGCAAGACTTGCGATTCAACCATTCAATCATTTCAGTATCATCTTCACCATTCATCTTCAGCAGGTGAAGAAAATTTCCATCTCCTTCATCCCCATCACCTATCAGAGCTAACCCTTGTCTAGCCAAATATCGATTGCTAGACACAATCTTTAGAAGCATTTTGCGATTGTACTATCTTTTTTTGGCATGTTGTTTTACAAGTTGCTCCCCAACATCCTTTGTCGTAGCTGGAATTCTGATGACTACATCAACTGCTTCTCGATGACAGTCACTTAGGATGTTTTTGGAATAAACTGGTTATCCTGTGGATGTCTGTATAATGAAAATTTAGTGATTTACAAAATGATACACACACACACCAAAACTATTGAGAGATACTTACAAAGGCTGATGCAGCTTTAGAAGACCTCATTTCCCCATGTTTGAAGCCTGTCACACAAGTGTGGCAGTAAACAACATCTTTTAACTCATCATAGTGTAGACATGGCCATTGCTTGAGCCAAGTGGATTGAAATGACCAACAAACAACATTCTTCACCCCAAAAGATCGCTTGGGGAATTTAAAATTAGCGGGCTGGTGAGAAGCAGTAGGAAGTTCTGGGACCTCAGTGAAACTTGAAGGAGCAGACATTTTAACAAGAGCTCATGGTACAGCACAAGACCAGAATATTCTAGAAATAGCAGCTGGCATCCTAGTGATTGCATGCCAGCTGGCACATTTTTTTAATTAACAAGGCTGGTTGTTAATTAGCTTGAATGCTTCATAAACTTTGGGAGTGTAGTAGTCATTCTGAGAGTTTTTGATGCATGCACTGGCTACTCTAAAAATTCAAACTCAGATCAGCAAAATATTAATTGAAGTAAAAGAGCCAAATATTGGTAGGGCCGAAGCCCTACCTGCCCTATAGGCTCCTCCGGGCCTGCCATGATCTAGCTGACCTGCATGAGGCACATGCCATGATCTAGCTGACCTGCATGGAGCACACACTATGATCTAGCTGACCTGCATGAGGCACACGCCATGATCTAGCTGACCTGCATGGAGCATACACCATGATCTAGCTGACCTGCATGGAGTACATACCATGATCATGCAGACCCACAATGATTACACACCATTTTTCTCACTCTTAGCTGGTTCTATATAAATATCCATGAGCTAGGAAATCACAAGCACATGTACTAGAGGAAGGGAGTTGGCAGTAGAGAATTGAGAGGATCCATCAAAGCAACAATAGCATGTGTGTATGATTTCTTCAATTCAGAATATGCCCAAATAAAGAACTACATTACACCTTAGACACTGACTTCATTGTCGAGTCTGTGTAGGTTCAACGTCACAACTTCCCGAATCATCAGCTAAATATGGATTAGATCACTTCTAAAAGAGGACATTTTTAAACTCTAGAAATACAACTTCTGCCTTGTATGAACTGACACTCATTTGATGTGCATGAACCTTTCTGCTGTGTGACACATATCAATCATAATGTCATTATTAATCTTAATTGGCAGTGAAAAAGCATGTTAATGACGCTTTAAATTGAGGAAACCAGCAAGCAATTTTAGAATAGTTATACTTATGCAATAATTTATGATTAAATGTCCAAAGAGAGCACACACAGAGAACTACTAACATCTAGTTCATACAGTAAGTGTGCAGAACTTATGGAGCTCCAAAGTTGTAACCACAATATTTTAGCGTTTCTAATTTATAATTTAGACCGCACCCCTTCACACGAAGGCTCAGATGACCTATATATCAATTAACCATAAATTTTTTTTTTTTTTAATCTCTTAAGGTTCAATCTTTAGTGTTTGTACAGTTATATCAATCACAGTTGTTGTAACCATTCAAGCAAGTAGCAATTAAAAAGGAGTTTATATGCTGACTTCACTTCACATTCCAACCTGCAGTTCCAAAACATAGATATATATAGCATAACAAAAATACCAGTAGAAAGTATATCGCACAGGCTAGATTTTGGTGTATAGATTAGATCCAAAGCAGTATGAAGGGGGGGAATATGCCGTAAACTAGTAGATGCTAAAACAATTGTGGTTACAACTTAACAGCTCCATAGATTCGGCAGATTTCATGATATGACCTTGATATAACACTTAAAAGATAGGCCTCTCTGTGTGTTCTCTTACTAAGATACTAATATATTCTTCATAGGTATAACTATGCCCAAGTTACTGGAGCTAAAGTTGGAAACCCGAGTGCCGTAACACATTTTTCTGCCAAGTATATACTAGAGACTGAAATTAGCACGAGTGGCTAGAGGAATCCCTGCTGCACACAACAAGTCTTTTCATTAGGCACTAAAACTTGAGTTAGATGGTCAAGCAAGTGGTAGAAAAGGAATTTTAAGGAAATTCATTTTCCAACCATGTGCTTAACTAGCTACATACTCAAGTTTTTGCAGCTAATGATTGTATGTAGTAGGGATTTCACTAGCCTTGGTACTAATTTCAGCTCTCTAGCACTAGGCAAGCTGCAGAAAAATGTGTTGTAAAAATATGTCCTCAGGTTTTGAGGTACCCCCATTTTAGCTCCGTATAATTATACTTATGAGAAATATTTTAGTATCAAAAGAGAGCACACAGAGAGACCTCCATGAAGTGTGCAGAATCTATGGATCTATAAAGTGGTAAACACAAGTTTTTTTAGTGCCCACTAGATCATGGTATCGGCTCCCACCACCCATCCCCAACCAAAATATAATACTTTATAATAAAGCTGCCAGGTCAGATGTGGTCATATTCTTTATGGCCCTTTATAAAAAATTGAATTTTTTAATGCGCTTCTTTTAGAATACTCGTTAATTATACAATGGGAAATATTCATAGCTATAAATATAATTATTGATGTGAGCCACTAAGACTCAGATGATCTATCAATTATCTATTTTTCACATAGATTCAGCATGCAGAATTTAATCGAAGGAGGAATATTGAATTATGCACTTGCATAAGCAGAAAAACGTGTTTAGCTCAACATAAATATTACATCTTGTTAATGGACATTATGTATTATGCAATAAGTTTTCTGTGTTCAATATTCGTGCAAACATTTTTGGGAAAGAATTGACTCACATATTTAGCGATATGACAGTATTTTGTAGTTATCTGGTATATAGTAAAATTGTAAAGCACGGACTTATTGTACGCAAGTTATGTGTATGGAAAAGTAAAAAGATAAAACAAAAATGCTTTAATAAATGTATAGTAATTACAGCTATTAGCTATATTGGTTTGACCCATATTTAAAATGGTGGCCAAAAAAATGAAGTTTATAGCACAGCTGAAACTCACTTTGGCTGGTTCTTAGATCTTGTATGTTTATCCACACATAACTTGCATAGTGTATGTTAGTTCATCATAATTTTACTACCAGCAGACTCCAAACTGCATTGCAACAAAAACCTGTTTCTTAAGTACCATTGTCTCTATTATATTTTTACTTCGTAGAATATGTCTATTCATCATAATTTTACTACAAGATGCCAAACTGCATTGCCATTTAACTCCCTACTAAGCCAAATACACCAAAATAGGTAAGAGATTTTCAAGGTCATCAACACGCCGTGCCGTGCAATATCGAGTCTTGAACCAGCAAAAGGTACATATTTTCGTGCCATGAAGTTGTCAGTTGGTTTGCTCATAACTATATTGTTATGAATAGTTAACTGATAATGACAAACTCTCAGTTGATCTAGTACAGATACAATGACTTTCTCGATTATCAACTTAAATTTATCCACTCGAGCTTCTATATAGATGACACATCGAATCTTTATTTGATACAAGGCCACCACATAAACTACAGCACAGTGCGAGACTATGTAACAGTAACTAACAATATATTATCAACATCAATAATAATATCCACAGTTATGAGTGTCGTGCAGCTTAAGGAGGAGGGAGTGGAGGGGACCAAAGATCATTCATCAGCTTGCCATACAACAGTTCCTTTCTCCCCTGCCACCACTTTCCTACCCAATACATAATATAATCACCCACCTCCTCCATTACTGCATCACTTACTCCCTCTACACGTTACCCCAAAAGGAATGCCACCTTTCCATTCTTACATACTCTTCTATATTTATCCAGCCACCCTTCAGCCCCTACAATTCTCACATCTCATCCACCAGTGCAAGCTGATCCCTCTCGAATTCCTCACACATTATGCCTAACACACACCTAACTATCCCACGTAGCTTCTTATCCTCTAACAACCCAGATGACGCAATCCTCAATCTAAATTGCAACTGCACACCACCCCGACTATGGACCTCACAAACCTCTCCACCGCAACCATTCTTTGCCAATTTATAAAACTTCAGCGTACTCTTGCCATTTACTCCAATCCTTCTCATTTCTCACTTTCATTTTCCCCTTCCACTTATGTACTGAAACAACTTTGTTGTTTACCTCGTATTTTCTCCTCAAGATTCTTCCCACCATCCGATTTCTCCATCATCTAGTATATTTTACAAATCTGCTCTTTCAACATACCCCAGTTTCCTCCACCGCATATCTGCCGCATTGCCACTCCTGCTATATACTGTATTACTTGCCCCCAACAATCTCCTACCCACTTTCATCTTGCTGACTACAACTTCTTGCAAGCATTACCTCCTCCTGTCCACCATTTATGCTGCATACTCCATACTAGGTCTTTCCCACAACATTCTTCCTCTGTCTACTTCCACCTGCCCATTCACTCCACTCATCCATGTCACCTTCCCAACCCACTCTTCTGCCTTCTTTGCTATCTTCACTAACTTAACATTGCCCATTAGCTTCCCATCAAACTATACTTCCAAGTACTTGGATTCTTTGACCTCTTCCTTATCAATACTCCAATTCACTCCTGCTTCCTTCTTCCCTACTACCATGACCTTGCTCTTCTTAGTCATCTTCAATCTTAACATATAAGCCTATATATATACCACATCCAACATAGCTTGCAGTTCCACCCCTGAGTCCACCAGAAGAACAATATCAATTGCATGCCTTTCACCTTGACTCCTAGCTTAGCTCTCTCCAAGTACTCTGCCAATATTGAAAAGAAGTGGAAACAAAGGACATCCCAGCCCAAGTCCATTCTCCACAGCAAACCAGTTTGACCTCCTTCCGTTCAATATGACTGCCGTCTCTGCCACACTATACAATCCTACACATATCCTCACAAGTTTCTCCTCTACTCCATTGTGCCACAGTCCCTCCCTCCACACATGGTCATACGCATTACTTATGTCCAGATATGAACTTTTCTTTAATTACTTGCTGAACCTGTTAAGGTCACCACATATACTACAGCACAGTGTGAGTCTATGCAACAGCAACTAACACTAATAACAATCTATAAGTTATTGAAGCCCAATAAATCTACGACATGTTCTCTATTGTTTTATCCTACACCAAGTGTCCTCTTGTGTCAATTAAAACTATGAATCCACAGTCTCTTACTGATGCTCAACTACTAGTTCTCTCTGCATGATGCATGTGCTACAACTGTACCATTTGTTAATAGTCATTTTCAGAACTCGTAATGCTACAGGCAATCAATAGCCTCTCAGTTAATGTAACCAAATTACAATGATCTTATTGATAATCAACTTGAAATTTACAGTCTCACGGCATGCTCTAGCCTTCATCAGGTAAAATGAGATGCTAAGATTTGCATGAGCTTGTTATGTATGGTAGCTAGCTATCCTTCACATGATAGTGGAAGTGATAAAACTATTAAAATAATGATAAAAACCACTCCAAAAATATATAATATAGAGGAGGTCAGCCAAGCTAAGGGCCTGGCTGGCAGCTATTGACTTTGGTGGCCATTGGAAAGATGTCACTGGCCTTTTTGAAGGAGTTGGGCCACAGGGTGGCGTGAGACAATGTATTGGAGAGGTGAATAGAACATACCTTCTTCAGCATATCTCTCTGTAGCTGTGCAGAGAGGGAATGCTGTATCTGTGGTGAGGTCAGTGGGGGGCCGGTCAGGACTGGACTGGTTCGATAACTAGATAAATGATACAGTTGTTTTGTTATTATATCTTGTATTTTGTTTTTATTATACTTTATTATTATAATTTTTATTAATGTTTTTGTGTTAATTTAGTTTCCATCATGCCCAGACTGCACCATCATCTGACTTTGGCTGGTGTTGAGGCTGGCAGTGTGGCCACAGAAGTTGAGTACCACAAAAGGACTAAGTTATCAAGAGTTGGATTCTGTCTATCTATTTATGCCTCTGCTATTGAGACATGGCAGTTTTCAGCCCTGCAGCTGCAGCCTTCTTCACTGACCTTGGCAAATGGGTTGTGGACCAGTTAGCGGAGCCAAGATCACAGTCCTTGTTGCTGCAGTGTGTGGTCGAAGTTAAGCGGGTAATGCTGCGACAATTTTGCGGACTTCGCCTTAGATTATTTTGCTTTCATTTGTTTGTTTTTTGTGTTTGGGTGTTACTTTTTCTGTTACTTCTAATGTAAAATGGATGAAGTATTTTTTTATAATTCGCATGGGTTAATTAGGTTTAATGGACTCTGATATTGCCTGTTCATAATATTATGTGTGCTATTATTGTAATATATATATATACATAGAGAAAGATCAACCAATTAAAAATATATAATAATAGGAATAATTAATAATAACAACAACAATGACAATAACAACAACGACAATAATAATCTCTCAATAAACTCTCAGTTGACATAAAAACATTACAATAACCTTCTCAATAAGCAACTTGAAATTGTATTCTCTCAAGGTTTTGACTAGTTGCTTTAGCCTTCATTAGGAATAATGAGACGTCAAGATTCGCATGAGCTTGCTATAATTATACCAGTAGTTAGCTCTTCACCATGTGCTATAAAGTCACATCTCAGCACACGTGTTCAGCATGTGCACCAGCACAAGCATCTAGCACATGAACTGGATGTGAATAAATAAATAATGATAAATAATAAAATAAATAATAAAATAAAATAAATATATATATATAATTAAATCTGATGAAAATTAAGGATGCAAGGAAGGGAATAAGGATCACCCTGAGCAAGATAAAGCTCATAGCAAACAGGCAAAGAAGTCAGTCTGTTCTTCTCTGGGTGCATTTCCAGCTAGGCGACTCATCAGAAAGGGCCTCGGTTTCATTCATGGTTGCTATTACTTGCTGTTAGGGAAAGGTGTATTATTACAGAGTATGACATTTGATAGCAGAAAGGTTGTTCTTGGTTGGAAATCACAGCTGAAACATTACCATTGATGACAAGGACATCGGGGAAGGGGCGTACTATTTTGAAATCAAAGAGTTTTGCAGAGTGCTCTCCTAGGACATTCAGCTTGTGGACAGGCTGAAACCAAGCAAGTTGGAAACAGTCTTAAGGATATTCTGAATGGATACACTGGGTCTCTCTTTGAGCAAGTAACCTTTCTTCTGCTAAAAGTGCTGCTAAATACTTCAAGAAGAACTGCTGATGTTGTAAAAAAAAAGAGCCCCACAGCTACAGTATACAGCAGTAACAAAATCCAAGACCAACACTTTATCATATGTGGTTGGTACTGTCACTTCTTCCTTCACAATAAGTTGTGTGGCTCTTGCCACATACATCCTGCTGGAGTTTAACTAGAACATAGAGTACATTGTTCAGCAGTTCGCCCACACCTCGTCATGACCCAAGTGTAGTTGTCCATGTTTATACATAGTAGGGTTATAGTACAAATGAACAAGGCATTGTGGAGATTGAATAGAGTTGTTTCTAAACTACATCAGCACTCATGAGGCATAAAAAGGGGGCTTGATTTGGGCACTTCCCTTTCCCATGATGTAATATTAGTCCTGTTGTCTCAGCAACTATGCAGTGACTGATTTTCCTGTGTTTGAGTCAACTGAACCATGGAACAATGTCATCTGAATACCATATATTGCAGTCAATAGGTCCACTGAAAAGGTGAAGCGGCCATGCAAAGACTTTGCAAAATTGTCCTCACTGTCAATGCCTGGACATTTCTACAAAAACAAGTGGATGGCAAAATCAAACTTCTCATGGGTTCGATATCAAAATCCCCCACAAGGTGCTCCAGTCTAATCTTTTGCATGACAAAATCAGGGTTTCTCTATGGGTGTTACCTCTCATTACATGATAAGGATGCTTGAAATGTCTAAGCATCTCGACTGCTAATGTGGCCATAACTGCTGCAGGTTTGATCCTGGGTCTGAGTTCAAGTGAGCCACACAAAACCTTGCTGAGAGTATGATTAATATTTGCCATGGAGAAGGTCTTCACTGAGACAATTTATTGTAGTGCACTTCAATCGCATTGTAGAAAAGTGGACGTTTGTCCACCAGTATGTGCACAGCTGCCTCAGCCTGACACATGCATGGTTGCAGCTGCCAGCTGTTATACAGGCACATAATGGTGGGTCAAGGATAACTTGCCAAAAAGATCAGGCCATCCATGGTAAGTGCATGCATGGTCCTGATACTGCAACATCTTCTGACCAAGTTGGCTTCGATATGTTAGATGGCTACCTAGCAGTGGTTTGACCTGTATTCTTCTGGGGAGCTCAAGGTGTGGAGGTATGGATATTTGTTTTTAGATTGTGCACAGAGTTGAGTGCTCTTTTCTGAAAACAAGAGACCCTATGCTTTACTGCCTAAAAACTAGGACCCAAAGAAACTCTAATCCAAAGAGCCTTTTGCACAAAGAACTCCAGGTGGCATTATCTGACATGGAAGCACTGTCATGGGTCACAGGTTATGACACTTTCTAGTGATGCACACTTGTGTGTGAATATGCATTCCATTACATAATCAATGGGTTTTGGGAAGATTTTGTGACCATATTCTACTTTTATCTCCTCTATACATACACAGGTAGCATGATATGTATTGTGCAAATATCATGATGAGTAGAAGCAGGGTGTCTTTGAGTTCAGAATAGCAACACATTTGGTATAAGTGTGATCAAGGTAGCTAACCCTGTCCCCATTCAACTCTGTGATTGATTTCTGAATATGGAGGGTCACTTGCACCTTCAAGTCAATTTAGAAGAGCATAACATGAGCTCAGAGAGATCCGGATGCTCATACTCCAAATATAGCTACAGCATGGTTGAGCTGCATCTAAGCTACTAGTTCTGGCAAGTTTTGCAGAGGAAAGAGAGTCATCCAGTAGAATAACATATATAAATCATGGAAATCTTCCAGATTTTGGCAACCAAATGTGTGACAAACCTGTATGTGCTGCTTTATAGATTTCTTTTGTGATGCTTTTTTCTTCATACTTGTTATAGGAGGACTCTTGATATGGTAGCATCTCCTGAAACAACCTCCAGTGAAATAGAATCATAAATAGGGTTAGATAAATTATGCTAGCATCATTTTGAGAATAATAGGTATGCTTAAGAATCCAAGAATAATGCTGGAATAATATGAGAATCTTATAGGGTCAACAATAACAACACACAAGGAATAAGGATAGCAGCTGTGATAAGTGCTTCAGATTTTGCAGACCACATAGGTATTGCACATAATGAAAGTTGACAGACCACATATTGCACATAGTGACAAGTTTACAAACCACAGGTACCTGCTTGCCTTGCACATGAGAATCACATGATAAGGCCACCTGCTCAAAGATTAGGCTTCAAGAAATACTTTCTGATGCTGCCAATTATCGAAAATTACAAATTGAACTAGCTATTACCATTGATGTGGGAGAAGCATTAATTTTGTTAAAGCTACATATCGACTAGAAGGGGATGGGCCACTTGTCCTTACTGCTTTTGAGGAAGTTACCATGCTTCAGGCTGCTATTTCAACAATGCATTATCCTAATGCAAATGCAGTTGCAAGTAAGCTATCCAGCAACAATAATCAGCTACAACAGCTAATTGACTATGCTAAAGCATGTGCCAAGCCCGCATAATTATTTATTTCCACCCAAAAATAGAAAGTGACCTGAAAGAAGCAGTTTCGGTCTCTCAGTATATTCGCTACTTTGATCCTACCAAAATTAATGAGCCAAAACCCACCAGCAATGACAAAGAAAATTTCCATGTCATTCCTTTTCTTGATACTAACACTATCATTGATGGGTTGAAGAGCGAGTTAGCTCTTTATATGACTAAAGTAAATGGATTATCAGCAGATATTGACAAGCTACTATGGTGTAGAAGACAAAAATCTGAACTTTGCCTGTGGTCTAACAGTTTTACATCGTTTTGGTTCTTCAACCATCATCTGCTGCAGCAGAGAGAGTGTTTTCTCTGCTAGCAAGAAACAGTTTCTTTGAAAGATTATGTACAAGCTTCACTTATGGTACAATAATTATAACTATCGGAACCATGATTCTTAATACATGTTGCATTATTAATGATAATAATCTTGAGAATAATTGACAATAATTTTGAGAATAATTGAGAATAATGGGGAATCTCAATATAATTGTGAAAGAATAATAGTTACCTAGTATGAGAATCTGAGAATAGAATCTTAGGGGAAAATTCAAGCATAATTTATTCACCCCTAATCATAAACAATACAGGGACTGCCAGTTCACTCCTTGAAACAATCTTGGAGATAAATCCACCATGTTTTTTCATAGTTCTTACCTTTTTTAGGTCCGGCAGTTTACTACCTTGGAAATAGATTCAAGGCATGCAGGAATTTTTTTTTAATATATAGGAGCAACTAAGCCACCATTTAAGCTTCTCAGAATCTACCAAATTGAGTATTAACTTATGGAATAATATATATTGAGAGGTTTTAGCTATCGACCATATTAAAAAGTAAGTCAAATCAGTACAGGTGCCTATGTCTCATTGATCAGTGCAGTGTATAGCTATATGGACAGGGTCTGGGGCAGAATGCAAGAGAAATGTTAAATTTCAAATATACATATATATAGTTCATTCAAGTTAATTTACTACAGTTAGCAGATTTTTTCATAACTCAAAATTATATTATGTGAAGGAGAGACTAGTCTGGCACAGAAGTGGTGTAAGCCTAACCAAACAGTCTCGTGGGGAATCTTATACCACGAATATTGCAAGCACTTCCAATGTTGATACATTTGGTGAGTGTACATTTGGTGAGTGAAGTGAAAATATAGTTACTGAAGGTGCACATGCCTAAAAATTGGCTTTAATATATTATTTATAGGGAGAGCATGCAAGTGTGCATTCAATAAGACAGCTTGAAAGTGTAATATTTGTATAGCAGCTACTAAAAACATTGACCTACAATTCCTGTAGTACTGTCGTAATGTTTAACTCAGCACCAGAGGAATTATTTGTCTCTACTCCTCTCCCATTCCCATTTTTTTCAAATTAAAAAAGTCCATCATGTTTTCCCCAACGCCTATATCAGAGTTTTGTATAAGAACCGGGTACCAAATATGGACACGCTTCCTGCTTGTTTAACCACTGTTTTCCAAATGTAGAGATTCAACGGATAAAATACAAAGAAAGTGTATAGAGGTTACAATGCTATTGTATTTTTGCATTAGTGCCACACCTTGGTTTGAGCATCACAATAGCATGATGTATCTATGGGCATAAATGACCTAGCCTAATAAATGATAGCACAAGAATGAGTGGCACAAATATGGACATATCTGTAGCAGATGTTATGTACATGAATGCAGCGTTATATGTATATATTAAAAATTGGTTGGGTGGGAATAGTCATTGTCATGCATCATGAACTGTGCTGTTGATTTTTTAAATGGTGGATGGCAAAACCACATAAAATTATACCTCATAATTACAGCTGAAACTCACATAGGCAGGTTCTTAGCTTCTTAAATGGTACTAATAGTTCCAAATAGACTCCCAGCATGCCTTGAACCCTTAAGATAGTAAATATAGAGAAGCACTCTTAATTTTCTTTATTTTTCCACATTCATAACTTGCATTGAATACTCCACTCATGAAAACTTTAGTACCTAAAACTTCAAATGGATTGCAGCAACTTATATCTTTCTTGGTTTCAGAAAGAATGTGGGTAGGGCTTCTTTTAGCTAACATGCTGTTTTATACTTACAATTGGGTAAAGCTCAAAAAGAAGGCCCAAAATATAGCTCTAAAATCTCAAATGCATCACACTCAATCTCTTCCATGAATTTAGCTACTTTTTTCTGGAAGTTCATCTGCTGATAAAAATACGGATTTACCGGGAACCACTCTGAATCCTTGCGCTTTTGAGAAAGTTGGATGGATTTCTTTGCTGTAATCATATGTAGGTTTTATTTACCTACCTCAATGAACCATTACTAGATGTAGCTTACCATACATGGGTACAGCCAATGGTGTACAGATATGCTGATCTTTGAGTACTGGTCAACATGGTGGACATGGAAATATATAATATTATATACCATCAACGATAGGAAGAAACAGTAGGAAGCAATTTTATATTGGTTAGCCCATGAATTGTCAGACCCATGTTAATTGGTGTGACCCACCCACTGTGGATGATCTATCTGAGGTCAAAAATAACTGCAATGACAATTTTTGTGATTTGTCTTTCCATATGCACATGGTCATGATATTTAATCTATGATAATCCTAGAGCAATTTGGACGAAAGGAAATTAAGTTCCAGGCTGATATGACTGATGAAGAAGATAAGCTTGTAGCAGTGCCATTCTTGCTATTGGGGAATTTCATCTAACTCACTCTAAACAGCAACTAGATATAAGGATAACTATTCTATGATTAAAAAAAAAAAATTCTGCACAACTGGACATAGCCATACCAGCTGGACTACTTGCATTGCCTCTGAACAAAATACATGACATGTCATGATATGTTACAGCAATAAGCAAGTTAGAAAAGGTTGTTTAAAGCCTGAGACAGGGTGAAACTGTCACTTAGTGTATATAACAAGTTTTGCACTATTCAACTGTAATATGCTGGAAAAACATAAATTACAAACAAGAAACGGCCAAAATATAAACCAACTACATTGGTCCAAGAAAAACTTACCAAGCCAACAAATCTAGATGCGAGGTTTAGCAGCTTAGGTTTTTGGGGCTTTTGTCATCCTTAAGTTGGTCAAACAAATACATGGAGTACTATATATTCCAATTTCTAGTAATGGTAGTGGTATATAGTAATAGTAATAAATCAACAATAATAATAATGATAAATATAGTAAAAACAACAAAAACAATAATAAATTCATAAAGATTATATAATGGTGTTTGAAGATTTTACAAAACTGATAAAACATTGTCATAGTTGAAACACTATCGCAATGCTGACACAGTCATTTACCCAGAGATGTAATGCTAATGTGGAGAATCAGCAAGATAATTATAAACTTTCCCACCTCTAAACAAAAGCTAGCAACACATATAAACTTACATACATGTGATGACCCTTCATCCTGGTGACTTTGTAATGTGTATAGATTTGTAGGTGCTACACAAGTGTACGACCTTACCAACATTAAACATGGATACACTATTAATGGTACATTATCAGTTAACTCATCTTGAGTCAAACCAAAACAAACATTCTTGGTCCTTTTTCCCTTATCTTTTTTTTGCAAACACAATAATTTATTTTGCTTACTGATTTTACTCATCCAAATCAAGCTTCTTTATCATGTTTTTTTTTGACTTGTAGGAATATAATTATACTGAACTTGAGTTGTTAACATTCAGAGAGCCAGCTTATTAGCTATACTGCAAAGAGCATCCCATCTCAAGAAATGAGGGTATCATCTTTCTACATCAAGTATATAGTAATAAACATGTTTCAACATCGCAGATATTACTGCCAGGATTTTTCAAGTTTTGCAGTATTGTGCTTATGCTAAGACTCACACAAGCTTGCTATATACCTATGACTAGCACCTTAGTGATGCAAACCACACCCTGGAATATGTGTCCAGCATGTGAACCGGATGCTGAAAAATGATAATAACAGAAAGGAAATAAAGAAGAACAAAACAATTTAAATATATAAAATAAACAATTTTATATATAATTATATATTATAATAAAAATGGGGCTAGTTCTAAACTCATAAAAAAGGTAAGTACACTGATACAGGCAATTAGAAAGAAGGATACTATGGTAGTGATTCCTTATGTAGCAGGGCTGAATGAAGGTATCAGGAGGTTCAGCAACATCAAAGTCATTTTGAGATCAGGAAGAACTCTGAGGCACAACTGAGCAGAGTGAAGGATGAATTCACACAGTCATCCATTGTGTACCAATTGCATCTGTCGGAAGTACTACATAGGTGAAACCAACAGAAGACTGGAGAATTTGTTGAGAATGAATATTGGTACTAGAAATTTACCTCAGAATGCAGAATTGATTTCAGGTCATGGAAATAAAAATTAAAAAAGGTATATGCGCCTGGACCCAGGCCAGTTAAAGCAATCAATATGGCTGCTAACAGATTAACCTTAAAACATTCCCCCCATCTAAAAACATATTCTGATAGGTGTGCAAAGGCTTTGAGGTGTGATGCGCTCTTCCATTTTTGCAGTGTATAATTTGAAATCCACACGTGGATAGGATATGTGCATATTAGCTAAAGAATCCTTCAAGTTTATCATTTATACCATACCACATATTTTAGAGCAATGCAGCTGCAATCTGAAAGTTATCCTGTTGTATTGCCATCCAATGTTTGGAACCACACAAGAGTGAAATGATTTCTTTTCTCCCACTTCCAACACTCGTTTCAACATCTTACTCCCCCAAAAGGAATACTTTGCTTTAGTGATATCAGTTCTGTATGGACTGGGGACCTTTCCCACCTCCTTCTTTTTATCATTGTTTTCCAAAGGGAGAGATAACGGATGAATACAATAGAGTGCGTAAACATTGCAATGCTACTCTATGTCTGCATGGGTTCCTATCATTTGGCCAATCAACAAATGCAAGGCAAATCAAATGATCTAGAGTCTAGACTCACAAATGACAGCATATGGAAAATACGCAAATATGGTCCTATCTCTGGTAGATGTTACACACATGCATGAAGTCATATATGTATTAAAAAATCCAACTCATTGTGTGGGAGAAGAATTGCTTCTGTTTTTATGCAGTGCTAGCATATTCTTCACATATATATAAAGAGGTTGAAGACAGTTATCTAGATCAATCACTGAACTTCATAATTCAGGAGAAGTCAGGGTTCTTAACTTCAAAGCACAAGAAGTTGCTATCCTGATTTATTTTAAACCGCTTCTGTTCTCTCCAAGCTTCCATTAAACTTCAACCATCATATTGGAGCAGCATTATGTTACGGTTTAAGTTAGCCATTCCTCTGCTTCTGCTAGCAACAAGTTTACAGTTATCAAGGCAAAGTGAATATACACAAGGTAAGTTTTCTCAATGCTGTTAGGTGTGGTTTTATTTCATGTGAATGGTATCTTTTAAATCAGCCAAAAGCTGTTTCCAAATATATCACAGGCTATTTATGAACAGCGTACTAATGAAAATTTTGTGGTCAATATTTTAGGAGTTTATGAAGGAGATATCATCCTTACTAATGAGGTCCGACGAACGCTGGAAATACTATCCAATCCAAGCGACCCATTTTCACCACAGAATGCTGTAGTACGGGAAGAACAACTACATTGGCCAAATGGAATAGTTCCTTATGAGCTGGACAACAGATTGAACAGTAAGAACAAATATTTACTACAACGGTATCACAAAACTTTATTATTAACTTACGTTATCACTGTTATAAGTCCCGGCCTTGTCGTAGTATTCCAATTGTAGAGCAACTAGTATAGCCACGCAGTCGTTAATCGCTCGTACTGTGCTATAAAGCTGCTAGGTTGGTAAAGAAATTGCCTTCTGCGATCGCGGAATATCTGTGAAGGTTCAAGGATCTGAAGACGGATAGATTCACTTCGGCAGCTGTTGGAAGTAACTGTAAGTGACAGTGTTGAAGAAGGCACCTCCCTAGAGGAAAAATAGAACTGAACGAACTCCTCCTCGTTGCGTTCAGGAACTAGGTAAATGCAGCTAGCTCTAGTCATGTCAATGATTACAATGACGTTAATAATCAACTTGAAATTTACTCTCTGCTGTTCCAAAGACCTGAATGACTAGTTGATTATGAGGTCATTGTAATTTCATTAAGTCAACTGAGAGTTATAGGGATATCTGGTGTTTATAAACAGACTATGAAATGCTGCTGGGTATAACACTTATACAGTTAAAAAATGCCATCTTATCTGCTGAAGCAAAGGGTGCTCATTGGTAAACAGATCAGAGGCAAAAGACTGTCTTTTTTGCAGCATACAAGCATTATACCCAAAGCACTTGTGTGGCTGTGTAGTTGCTATTCAAGTGAATGCGGTATCTTCTTATAGCTGTCTTTACAGAGATATTAACAGGGAAAACCCTGCAGTTTATAATGTTCCGAAATGTCGAGTCTAGAAATTCTTATGTTCCAACAATTCTACAATTGGGAGAGGCATGAATAATATTCAAAATTTAAATTCTATTTCACAAACAAACATCTATGATAAAGATATATATGGGTAGGATGTCATTATTTAAACATTAATGCTTTTGTTTTAATTCTAGGCCAAGCAAGGAGTGCCATTCAAGAAGCAATTCAAGAGTATGATACACATACATGTGTCAGGTTTATTCCATGGACTAACGAAGAAGACTATGTAAAAATTTACCCTGGTGGAGGGTAAGTAGCTACATAGTCTATATTGGAAAGTTCTTGTGTGCTGATATTTTTCATATAATTGATGATTACATAATAATCATTTTCTATCTAGATGCTCGTCGTACGTCGGTCGGATCTCAGGTCCTCAGTATATGTCCATCGGTTATGGGTGTGAATACAAGGGTATTGTCATGCACGAGATGTTCCATGCTCTCGGGCGCTGGCATGAACAGAGCAGACCAGACAGAGACCAGTTTGTTAGAATCCTAACACAAAACATAATAAATGGTTAGTGCAACATGATGATGTTGTTGTTGTTGCTGTTTGTTACGCTTGCTTTATAGCAATTGTTTCTGCTTGTATTGGTTTGTAGATGTTGCTGCTATACATTGTTGACTTGATTGTCCTTGTCATCCTCATAGTTAATCACACTTTTATAGGCATATATTAATGAACTATTTTATCCGTACCATTCTCTTATAATAGGAACTCAGTACAATTTTGATAAGACTGATCCAGCTTACGTGACTACTCAAGGAATCCCTTATGACATGCGATCCCTCATGCACTACCGTTTTAATGCTTTCAGTCGTAATGGCCAGCCCACAATTCTACCTGTCGATCCAAATATCGAAGAAAGCAGACTTGGTCAGAGGGAAGGTTTTTCAGAGTCGGACATCCAACATGTGCTAAACCTATACTGTAACGGTGAGTGTAGAGATCTACGCATACACTTTTATAATTATGGTGTTCTAAGGTAATTTACTTATTAAGTCAAGTGAGAAGGAGCCAATTACATGTTGGATGTGATAATCAGCTTTGTGGTTTGTGGTATTCACTCAGCTAAAGTAGAATGTTTGGAAGGAGAACTGCTCACTCTCAAGATTATAGGGTCAATTGTATCAAAGCGTTCAGCGTTCAGTGATGTATATTAATAATAACCCACATACAGGATTGGATCACTCAGAAAATTAGTGTACATTATCTAAAGTAGAATGTTTGGAAGGAGAACTGCTCAACTCTCAAGATTACAGGGTCAATTGTATCCTTCATCCCTGCAATATGAACTATGGAGGTATTACATGACTTCTTTTTATGTTAAAGCGTTCAGTGATGTATATTAATAATAACCCACATACAATAGTAACAAGGATTATGGAATCAAGGTGTCCTGCATAATGTTATCACAGCATAGGAACAGATGTGGCCATGCTTGCCACAACCAGTAAAAATGGGTGACAACAAAAAACCATGCGATTGACTAATGTTAGATATCAGTATTTTCGACAATTTTACTGCAGTTACAACAGCAGAATAACTTCTGTGAGAATAACTTCTGGTATCTTTACTCAACATTTGTGAGAAAAGATGATCAGTATCGCTCATCACCACCAGGATTCCAGTCCAGTGATGGTCATTGAAACTACTGAATTAAGCTCTAATGTACCCGCAAAAAGTGCATGTGACAAGTTATGTGGTTGACATGATGCCTTGTTCTATTACTTACTTTAAGCTCAGGTCAAAGTCGTATGCCACCCATGTTGGTACACAATTCTAGCCTCATCAATGCATTCTTTACTGCTATGCACCTGAATATTAACACTGAAATACTTTCTCCACTACATTTAGGTGGGGGATCGGGTGCAATCTGGTCGCAATGGTCATATTGGTCACAATGCAGCCGAACCTGCAATGGTGGTGATAGGATAAGAACTAGAACCTGTAATCAAGGTACCAATTGTGCGGGCAGCAACACAGCTACACAACAGTGCAACACTGTCGCCTGTCCTGGTGAGCAGCAATAAATTCTTGTATTACCTCTACATGCAGATTTGGTTTTAAGCAAGGACTCTTTTAAAAATATCTTCTATATTACTAGTGAAGCATTGCTAACCGTTGTTACTCATTGACAGTAAATTATGATGAATTATCTGTTAATGTCTTCTTGTAGTTCCTACTTCTTGGGCTAGCTGGAGTGCTTGGAGTGAATGTTCCAGCAGTTGTGGTGGAGGAAGACAGATTAGAAGCAGGGAATGTGAACATGGTAACATCTGTTCTGGGGGCGCAAAACAATATAAATATTGCAAGAAACGATCTTGTCCACAACGTAAGCAGTTATCTAATAGGATAATCTAGCAAAATATCACTTTGTCTTTTGCTGTAGCTGCATACATAGTTGTAATGCACTATTTTTCTCTCCTATTAATTAACCAGTCCTCCAATAAATGGTAACTGGGGTCTGTACCTGTTATGAATTCTGCACTAAAATAATTGGTAACTATTTCTTTTCTAAATAGGTCCTCTTTGGGCACACTGGGGTAGCTGGTCTTCATGCAGCACAACATGCCAAGGAGGGATCAAGCAACGGACACGCATCTGTAGGAATGGAAACGAATGTCCGGGCGTAAATGTCAAAAGTGAAGATTGCAATACGGTGATCACTTGTGGAAGTAAGTCAAGTAAAGAGCAGGTTTTAAAATGTGGTGATTCCATCGACAAAGCTCAAATACTTAACTATTTAAGGAAAACCATCAGCAATGTTTTGCTGATGACAACTGTATCTGATAATTCTCAATGCTTTCAATAACCCACCATAAAATATTGTCGTTAGATTATGTTTATATCAGAGCATTATCATGCAGCCAAACCGCCAAATGGACAGTGGAGTGCTTGGAGTAAATGTTCTGCTGAATGTGGTGGAGGGTCAAGGTACAGAGTACGTAATTGCGAAAAGAGATGTGAAACGGAACAACAATCTTGTAACACCCAGGACTGCGTACCAGAACCTGAACTCAGAGGTACAATACCAAATCTCTGCCTTTTTTCAGTTGAATTGACTAATATAATTAAGTGCCCGTGTTATACAGCTTGAATGATTATTTCATTTATTTAAAGGTTTGCGGTACCGTGGTTGTTGGTACTTGAATGCGGCAGCTCGTAAAATTGGCTCATTTGAAGGAACACCTCCATATCTAAAGGATAAAGCAAATTCAAGAGTTAGACCAGTCAGCAAATGCGGTGCAACAGTCCAGAAGCAAGGCTATGAATTCTTTGGTGTGACAGAAGGATATTGTTTGTCGGGTTCCAATGATCTTACTGACTATCAGTACTATTCGTCTTCTCTATGTCGCAATGGAAAGGGAGCTTACACAAGAGATAATGGAGGATGGTTCGTGATGGATGTTTACCAGATTACGAATCAAGTAAGCTTCAGTGATTCGGCGTTCCAGGTGAATGATGCTAATTCCAACACTGATATGATGACTACTGGAACTGGATCAGGCCATGCACTAACTTACAATCTTGTTTTACTTGTCTCAGCTGTTCTGGCTGTTGTGCTGGCCATAGCAGTAATGTGATGTAATGCCATTAAGCTCATAAACGAGAAAAACATTGACATTTGCTGATCATTTTTAATGTGTTATAATTATGGTGCAAATATGTTAACAAAATGTTACCTTTAAAAGGGGAATTGAAGTGTGCAACCAAAAAATTCTTGGATTATACAATGACCATCCCAATAATCTACACTCTTTTGATATTTCAACTATAATTATGCTCTAGCTTTGATCAGGGATAAAGCTAGAGCATCTATTCCAAACATTGAGAGAGTAAATATTTCTAGTCAATTATTGAGAAGGTCATTGTAAATTGAGACATTGAGAGTAAATTAATTTTGGTTATCTTAATTTTGGTTGATATATACCGTGCAATGCATGCACTTCAATTTAGCACAAATTTTTTGTTCGTGGCTGAAGTATCCAAGCTACATGCAAAGAGTGCCAGATGCAGCTATACTTGAGGATTAAAACTTCATTGATAATGAAGAACTCGGGAATAGCTATATATCAGGGAAATTATGCGTAAGTAGCACTATCCTCTACTAATTTTTCTCCAAAGTATTAATAAATAAATGATGAAGGAATGGACATAAGATACACAGTTTAGAGTCAATTTTTAAGAACTCCCCAGCAAACTGTCCCTATGCTATCACCTGGTTAATTTATAGTGTGCCTAACTTCTAGACCCAGCTAAAAGAGGAAAAAGACATCCTTTAGCTTGGATATAGGGGTACAGGAGGTTAGTGCATATAGTTGAAATGTCGAGAGTAAAACTCAAATTGATTAATGAAAAGGTTATTCTAAAAATGAAAGATAATTCTTAAAAATATGACCATAATGTTAAATTATTACCTAATAAGGTATAACAATAGTTAAGTGAACTGTGATAAATATACTTTACTAAAAAAGTTGAATATTAATTGCTTGACTTATTAACAAGACTTGAGAACTAAGCTGTCTGATGCACAGTTCATCTTTGGGTGTTGTTGGGTAATTACCAAATACAAGGAAGTATCTCATTGTAAAGCAACATCCATGGCATTCAGATTCAGGTTTTAGCAGAGATTGACCACAGTTAACATCTAAGAAGTTGTGTCATAATAACCATTGGCTGACATGGGAAGGAACGCAGTGGAGAATTTGCCTTCCTGGTCATGTTGTTATGAATATAAAACATTTTTCTCTTGTTAATTGAAGCAAGCGGGAGTTGGATATAAAACTTGGATTCATGGTGCATCTACTATGTATCTATATATATTTATGTACCTTTGTATTCAATAAACATTCACCCATAAATGAGTAGTTCAGTTGGTTTTTGTATTCAAGGAATAGTCATTGTAGTGAGGAGACTAATTGAGAAAATAGCACCAGGTTCAAAGTTAGAGGAAAGAAAACTGGCTGCACAGGAAAGTGAGAAGGGGCTTCAGGTTAGAAAGGATGCTGGACGTTCACTCTGACATGGTTACTCAATTCATCAACATGCTCTAGCTAAGGTTTGATTTCACCTAAAAACATTCTTACTTGCCTGAGGGTGACCAGATCATATTCTTTTATTGGTGACTGTACAGTCCATTGGATAGATAGATACATACACCATGCACAGTAAAATAACAAGTTTTCTATTATTTATCACTTATGGGTGGCTTCAATAATTAGATGTAGGGCAGGGACAATGGGTTAGCACAAACACCACTTTGATTTTCCTCTCAATGTTGATGCCATAAGTAGGCATGGCTGAGTGTATGTGATAACATTAGCTCTAGAATGTGTGGTATTATACAACAGAAATATCATTATAGCGGTATATTGAACACTGATGTCATAGCTGATTGTAGATATATCTGCATACATGTGTGTTTCACTTCCTAACAATAAAGGATATATCTGCATAAAGATCACAACTTAGAACAGATTACAAAAAAGCTTCGCAACTGCTTATGCCATGAAGCCCAAGTCCTTGTAACATAATATAACCTTATTCTACTATACAGAATAACAATGCAGGTGAGCAATAGAGTGGTAAGCATCATTGTGAAATGGCAAGATTTACAGCGGCAAAATGACATTGTCTTCTGCAAAAAGGAAACAGCCAAAAAGTGAGTAGTTGTTATTATTATTATTATTATGAATTTACAATATGACAATACAGGATGAGGGTAAAAACCAAATACTTAATTAAATGTGTTTGTAGTGCCTTATTGAGAGACTTACACCAAAAATTGGTGTAGATGGACTAACAAGTTACAGGATATGGCTAGCTCTAGCTGGAGGTAACAAATGATTTCAGATTTAAAGTGGAAGTGCTCTGAAGGGAATCACTGCCTGCCGTACTAAAGCTTGAAGTCTGAGGTACAAGCCAGTTAAGAGCTAAAATAACTTCTACATTTATTTGGCTTAATGCTATATAGTCAGGTAGAAACAAAATGAGTTTGTTTTTCTTTCATTGTTACAGGGCTAGCTAGCACATCTACAGTGTTAACCTGAAAGCCATCAAGCTATGAAGAAGACACCCTTGACTCTCGCTGTCACTACATGACATATTTGAAATCCAAGTCAAGGTATATATATATACACGAATGCATAGATTTAAATTTATAGCCTAAAAAGTTAAACATGCATGTTATAAGCCTCTCAATTAGCACACAATAAACTGAAAAACACATCTGGCAAAACATAAAATACCATTAGTAAGCATACTGCACTGGGTATATTTGGAATAGAAATCAGGAGGATACTATTTGAATATGGGCAAGGTATGGTATTTACAAAACTACAGCCATTTTTTACTATTATTTTACTATTATAAAGATCTAGAAGGACAATCGCAAATATCATTTGGAAATATCCCCACTGAGCTGCATCTATCATTTATTAAACTGCATGATACAACTGCAGACCATTTGCAATACATGAAAATTGCAATGATATTGTTCAATAAGAGTTGTTTCAGTTGCTTTGGCCATTATTGCCCGTATTTGAGCAATGTCATCCTGCAGTGAAGATTTAGATTTTGCATATGCAATAACATAAATAGAGGTCAATAATTGAATATTCCACACCTCCTACAGATAAATGCCTGAATACTGAGCACATGAGCTTTTCAGCCAGACAATTTTATGCCATGAATATTATGATCAAAATTGCTGGTGAAGATCTGTTACTGGTTGATTTAACTTGTTTTGAACATGCAGTGACAGATCCACGGGGGTTCTGTAAGTACATGGAACCCTCTATTTTGGAGAGTCTAACATCGTCATATCCTTTCAGTTTTGTACTGTTTCTTTGCTTTGAAATATAATGACTTGTTTCTGTGCAACTTGTGCAAGCTTTTCCCCTAGCCATGGAGGCAAGCACACCACGCATGGTTTGCAAAGCCCTTTTCAAAATCCCATATCTGCCACTAACATGTATATAGAATATATTTGTAATGCAGGTTTTGTTAGGTGGCTAAATTAATATATAAACTACTAGTTCATTAAATCTTAATATTGCATTCCCAAAGTCACAACTTCAATAGCACTTTTTCATGAAAGAAGAATGTAGATTGACAGTTAGTTATAATGAGAGTTGTCCAATTAAAATCTGGACTGGAGTTCCTTGTCCAACAACCTACCTAATGACTTCATAAATTATTTTGCATATGCAGGGGGAATTGTGTATTTAAGCAACATTTTTAAACTCCTAGTACCATTTGTATTACAACTTGTCAACCTTTGGATCAGTTCATTATCAAAGCCTTCCTCTTGCAAGTGAAACATAAGTGGGTAAGTCAAGGTGCAGTACTATCTAGGCCCTTCATGGAAATACATCTTACTCCAAAGAATATATATTTTACCACAGAGGCTCGACAAAACCAAAGAGATTTGAAAAATAGTCCACTTGAATAAAAGGTTCCAAAGTTCATAATTGTCTCTGTACAGGATACCTTTCAACGTTCTGTTCAAATTTGGGACAGGTCATTAACATAGCCATTAATGATGGTTGACAGTCACTCCTACATAATTGTGGCACATCATGTTTGCATGTGGCCAACAACTCTTCCAACTCATGTTTCCTGTTCGGGTTTGAACTGCTCAGAGAGTACATTGACTCCACAAGAGTGCAGCTGACTGTCAAGCTCAAATAACTATCTTTTCCCATTAAACAATTGTTGCACAAGTTAATAACTAATGGAGCATTGAAGCTTTCTTCCATAGTATGGATCATTCCATGCATGAGTGAATACTATCCAATTCCATGCATGAGTGAATACTATCCCATTCCATACATGAGTGAATACTATCCAATTCCATGCATGAGTGAATCAGAAGAAAAAATATGTCAACTGTATTACAACAACTTTAAACTTATAACAACTTTATAGATATTCACAGATGCACGTACGTAACTGAACTTTTCCTCGTAAAGCCAAGGTTGTATTAGTAGAAGGATGACATAGTCACTCACTCATGCTCAGGAAAGGAAATACTCCCAGAGATAAAACTTAACAAAAAACCTCACCTCCGTAGTAAGCCTTGGCAGTGGCTAGAACTGGGCAATGGACATAGTAAGCACAGTATAGATAGATATTAGGAATATTTTATCAATGGTAGACAATACAGGACTGTCAGGGGAGAAATAAAAATGCAGATTAACAAGAGGAGATATGTATAATTATTATTGCAATGACTGATGAAGGCTACAGCATCTAGCTGAAATGTCGACAGACTAAATTTCAAATGTGAGTTCGTAAAGAGATTATAATTATGACAATAATAATAATAATGATGATGATGATGATGATAATATTAGTAATAATTATGATGATGATTATTATTATGGGAAATTTATTATGGTTGTAAAAATACTTACCATTGTTATATAAATATTTACAAATGCATCTGCCAAAATACTCAAATCAAAATGCTGCAAAGATTTACAGACTTTGATACAGAAAAGAGTGTTGATTATGGTTGGATCATTAGATCCACTGCAACATATTAGAGCTGCTTGAGAATTTGATGGCAGCTGTCATCCTCAACATGACATGCAATGCATTATTATAACAGAAGTTTGTGATTTTGCATGATAATATGGCACTCCCTTTAAAAAAAAATTTTTTTTTAAATCTTCAGGAGTCCAGCACCACTTTTCTGTTTGTAGTTATTGTAGTACTGCTGCAGCAACCAAAACAACTGACATAAAACTCCTCATTCAATGCTTGCTATGTATAACCTTCACCACTCCTTTTCAGCCACTCCCTTTTTGTGTGCCTCCCACCCATCTAACCCCACTCACCTCCCACCAAACTGAACCATACACACCCCACCACAACTTTTCATATATTTTAACCTTAAATCCTTCGAATTTTGTGAATACCTGGCCACCAAATATCAAATCTATGCCTTATATATAAATGTCAAAAGGTAACAGGTATAGAAAGGTCATATACTAATAAAGTATGCCTAATTAAGTACCACTCATTTGCCTAATCATGATCTACTAGTAGCATATGGAGGAACCACAAATATTATGATGTCTCTAATAGATCTTACGCACATGCAAGCAGCCATAATATATCTAGAGGATGGTGGGAGTATACTTAATGCCTTTTATGGTTATTGGACTATTGAAATTGAACTGAGAATAGTGGATAGTAAGTAAGGCCGACGGAAGTAATTGGTTTGATGGTGTTGGAGGATCTGGTGACCCCCGAGGATTTGGTGACCCCAAGGCTCCTAATCCAAATACTGAGTGATGGAGTACTACGATTCAGTGACTTCTTGAGGATTCTGTGACCCCTTCCCCCCTCCTCCACCACCACCATCCCAGGCGAATCTCTAATGATGTCCACTTGCTACGTACTTCTTCCAGAGTTTAGCTTGGCCATAGCTGACATTATACAGAGGACAAACCGTAGATTATAGTTGACCCTCTGGAAACTGGCGACAAAATCTCTCTGGAGACTTGTGATAGCTTCTGGTTCCACCAGCTCTTGGTGTCTTTCCTTCAACTTACATTATTTTCTATATCAACTATCAACCCATTACTATTCCAGGTTGCCATAATAAGTAAGAAAAAATTTGCAAGTTCACTGGAATGATACAATTTCCCATTCTAAACACACATTTTTCTGAACAAACTCAGTTGACAATGTAGACAACAACAATCATACTTGAATTATCTCACTTGACATTTCTGACTTAGTGTAGGGCTAGAAATATTGGGGGGGGGGGCTGGCTGTGGAGGGATGTGATTTTTATCAGCTGGTGGTTAATGTCATTTAAAGAAAAGGAATACAAGATACCCATCCAAGTTGGAGAAACCTTTCCTGAATCTGTTCGCATTTTTCGGATTAAAGTAGTAACAGCTTTTATGAAGGCAGGTGTACCTATCAATAAAATCGACTGCTTTTGTAAGGTTTTTGAAGAAACTGCTTTTCAACTTACCAGTACCCACAATCTCTGTGAGCTGCTACCATTTATTCATCATCAAGAATTAGTTAGTGTAAAAGCCCAAATCAACGATAAGCAAGTGTCAGCGATTTTTTATGGAACTACTCATGTTTGTGAGGCATTGGTAACTCGACTATGTTTTGTTGATCAGCAGTTTAACATAAAGCAGCTTGTGGTTAGACTTGTGCTCCTAGCAAAGAGCTTAATTGGAGAGGAACTTGCTCATCAGTTGATTGTATGCTGATCTAATGAGCTAGGTATTGCACCAAACATGCTGTTAGCTTGCATGCGTGACCGTGCATCTGTCTACAGCACTGCAGTTCGCATCTTGAGCATTGTTTACCCTAAACTCGTCGATATTCAATGTTTTTCTCACACTCTTGATCATGTTGGGGAACACATGAGAACGCCAATACTGGATGAGTTTATGAAAGTGGATTAGCCTTTTTTCGAGGAGACCAAAAACCAAGCTGGCATGGAAGGTCTTACACCTCCTTCCTACTCTGTCACTCGCTGGTGGTCTAAGTGGGAGGTTATTAAACAACTTCACGACACATTTGGGGATGTACCTTCATTTCTTGATAGTGATAACCTTCCATCGTCAAAGATTAGGCTTCAAGAAATACTTTCCGATGCTGCCAATTATCGAAAATTACAAATTGAACTAGCTATTACCATTGATGTGGGAGAAGCATTAATTTTGTTAAAGCTACATATCGACTAGAAGGGGATGGGCCACTTGCCCTTACTGCTTTTGAGGAAGTTAGCATGCTTCAGGCTGCTATTTCAACAATGCATTATCCTAATGCAAATGCAGTTGCAAGCAAGCTATCCAGCAACAATAATCAGCTACAGCAGCTAATTGACTATGCTAAAGCATGTGCCAAGCCCGCATAATTATGATTATTTCCACCAAAAAATTGAAAGTGACCTGAAAGAAGCAGTTTCGGTCTCTCAGTATATTCGCTACTTTGATCCTACCAAAATTAACAAGCCAAAACCCACCAGCAATGGCAAAGAAAATTTCCTTGTCATTCCTTTTCTTGATACTAACACTATCATTGATGGGTTGAAGAGCGAGTTAGCTCTTTATATGGCTAAAGCCAATGGATTATCAGCAGATATTGACAAGCTACTATTGTGGAGAAGACACAAATCTGAACTTCCCCTGTGGTCTAACAGTTTTACATCTGTTTTGGTTCTTCAACCATCATCTGCTGCAGCAGAGAAAGTGTTTTCTCTGCTAGCTAATTCTTTTAGTGAGCAAGAAACAGTTTCTTTGAAAGATTATGTACAAGCTTCACTTATGGTACAATAATTATAACTATTGGAACCATGACTCTTAATACATGTTGCATTATTAATGATAATAATCTTGAGAATAATTTGACAATAATTTTGAGAATAATTGAGCTATTATTGGGAATCTCAATATAATTGTGAAAGAATAATAGGTACCTAGTATGAGAATCAGAGAATAGAATCTTAGGGGAAAATTCAAGCATAATTTATTCACCCCCTACCTAATCATAAACAATCATAAACAATACAGGGACTGCCAGTTCACTCCTTGAAACAATCTTGGACCAACATGTTTTTTCATGGTTCTTAAATTTTTTAGGTTCGGCAGTTTACTACCTTGGAAATAGATTCAAGGCATGCAGGAATTAAAAAAAAAAAAATAATTATAGGAGCAACTAAGCCACCATTTAAGCTTCTCAGAATCTACCAAATTGAATTCTAACTTATGGAATAATATATATTGAGAGGTTTTAGCCATCCACCATATTAAAAAGTAAGTCAAATCAGTACAGGGAGTGCCTATGTCTGGACCAGATCATTGATCAGTGCTATATGGACAGGGTCTGCGGGATGATCCCAGAATGCAAGAGAAATGTTAAATTTCAAATATACATATATATAGTTCATTCAAGTTAATTTACTACAGTTAGCAGATTTTTCATAACCATGCAAAGCTTTCTTCCTCAAAATTATATTATGTGAAGGAGAGACATTTCTACTGGTCTGGCACAGAAGTGGTGTAAGCCTAACCAAACAGTCTCGTGGGGAAACTTATACCAACGAATATTGCAAGCACTTGGAATGTTGATACATTTGGTGAGTGTACATTTGGTGAGTGAAGTGAAAATATAGTTACTGAAGGTGCACATGCCTAAAAAGTGGCTTCAATACATTATTTATAGGGAGGGCATGCAACTGTGCGTTCAATAAGACAGTGTATAGCAGCTACTAAAACATTGACATACAATTCCTGTAGTTGTTTAACTCAGCACCAGAGGACTTATTTGTCTGTACTCCTTTTCCATTCCCACATTTTTTTCACATTTAAAAAAGTCCATCATGTTTTCCCCAATGTGTATATCAGATTTTTGTATAAGAACCGGGTACCAAATATGGACACGCTTCCTGCTTGTTTAACTACTGTTTTCCAAATGTAGAGATTCAACGGATAAAATACAAAGAAAGTGTATAGAGGTTACAATGCTATTGTATTTTTGCATTAGTGCCACACCTTGGTTTGAGGATCACAATAATGATGTATCTATGGGCATAAATGACCTAGCCTAATAAATGATAGCACAAGAATGAGGGGCACAAATATGGACATATCTGTAGCAGATGTTATGTACATGAATGCAGCGTTATATGTATATATTAAAAATTGGTTGGGTGGGAATAGTCATTGTCATGCATCATGAACAGTGCTGTTGATTTTTAAAATGGTGGATGGCAAAACCACATAAAATGATACCTCATAATTATCTCAGCTGAAACTCACATAGGCAGATTCTTAGCTTCTTAAATGGTACTATTAGTTCCAAATAGACTCCCAGCATGCCTTGAACACTTAAGATAGTAAATACAGAGAAGCTAAAAATTTACTCTTAATTTTCTTTATTTTTCCACATTCATAACTTGCATTGAATAGCTCCACTCATGAAAACTGTAGTACCTAAAACTTCAAATGGATTGCAGCAACTTATATCTTTCTTGGTTCCAGGTTCCAGAAAGAATGTGGGTAAGGCTTCTTTTAGCTAACATGCTGTTTTATACTTACAATTGGGTAAAGCTTGTCATTCTCAAAAAGAAGACTCTATGAACCCAAAATATAGCACACTCAATCTCTTCCATGAATTTAGCTACTTTTTTTCTAGAAGTTCATCTGCTGGTGAAAAAATACAGGTTTACCGGGAACCACTCTGAATCCTTGCGCTTTTGAGAAAGTTGGTATTCCAGGATGGATTTCTTTGCTGTAATCATATTTTGGTTTTATTTACCTACCACCTCAATGAACCATTACTAGAAGTAGCTTACCATACATGGGTACACAGTCAATGGTGTACAGATATGCTGATCTTTGAGTAGTAGACAACATGGTGGACATGGAAATATATAATATTATATACCGTAAACGATAGGAAGAAACAGTAGGAAGCAATTTTATATTGGTTAGCCCATGAATTGTCAGACCCATGTTAATTGGTGTGACCCACCCACTGTGGGTGATCTATCTGAGGTCAAAAATAACTGCAATGACAATTTTTGTGATTTGTCTTTCCATATGCACATGGTCATGATATTAATCTATGATAATCCTAAGTGATTGAAGAGCAATTTGGATGAAAGGAAATTAAGTTCCAGGCTGATATGACAGATGAAGAAGATAAGCTTGTAGCATTGGTGTGTATAGCCATTCTTGCTATTGGGGAATTTCATCTAACTCACTCTAAACAGCAACTAGATATAAGGATAACTATTCTATGATTAAAAAAAAAAAAGTTCTGCACAACTGGACATAGCTGGACTACTTGCATTGCCTCTGAACAAAATACATGACATGTCATGAAGTGTTACAGCAATAAACAAGTTAGAAAAGGTTGTTTAAAGCCTGGGACAGGGTGAAACTGTCACTTAGTGTATATAACAAGTTTTGCACTACTTAACAGGAAAAACATAAATTACAAACAAGAAACGGCCAAAATATAAACCAACTACATTGGTCCAAGAAAAACTTATCAAGCCAATAGATGCTGAAATACCAGCTTAGGTTTTTGGGGCTTTTGTCATCCTTAAGTTGGTCAAACAAATACAGGGAGTACTATTCCAATTTCTAGTAATGGTAGTGGTAGTAGTAGTAATAAATCAATCATAATAATAATGATAAATATAGTAAAAACTACAAAAACAATAATATATTCATAAAGATTATATAATGGTGTTTGAAGGTTTTACAAAACTGATAAAACATTGTCATAGTTGAAACACTATCACAATGCTGACACAGTCATTTACCCAGAGATGTAATGGTAATGTTGAGAATCAGCAAGATAAATATAAACTTTCCCACCTCTAAACAAAAGCTAGCAACACATATAAACTTACATACATGTGATGACCCTTCATCCTGGTGACTTTGTAATGTATAGATTTGTAGGTGCTAAACAAGTGTCGACCTTACCAACATTAAACATGGATACATATTAACGGTACATTATCAGTTAACTCATCTTGAGTCAAACCAAACCAAACATTCTTGGTCCTTTTTCCCTTATCTTTTTTGCAAACACAATAATTTATTTTGCTTACTGATTTTACTCATCCAAATCAAGCTTCCTTATCATGTTTTAATTTTTTTTTGCAAAGACAGACTTGTAGGAATATATACTGAACTTGAGTTCTTAACATTCAGAGAGCCAGCTTATTAGCTATACTGCAAAGAGCATCCCATCTCAAGAAATGAGGGTATCATCTTTCTACATCAGGTATAATAAACATGTTTCAACATTGCAGATATTACTGCCAGGATTTTTCAGTATTGTGCTTATGCTAAGACTCACACAAGCTTGCTATAATATACCTGTGACTAGCCTTAGTGATACAAATCACACCTTGGAATATGTGTCCAGCATGTGAACCGGATGCTGAAAAATGATAATAACAGAAAGGAAATAAACAACAAAACAATTTAAATATATAAAATAATACACAATTTTATATATAATTATAATTATATAATAATAAAAATGGGGGTAGTTCTAAACTCAGAAAGAAGGTAAATACACTGATACAGGTAATTAAGGGGTTTAAAATAAGGATACAATGGTAGTGATTCCTTATGAAGCAGGGCTGATTGAAGATATCAGGAGGTTCAGCAGGAAGTTCAACATCTAAGTCATTTTCAGATCAGGAAGAACTCTGAGGCACAACTGAGCAGAGTGAAGGATGAATTCACACAGTCATCCATTGTGTACCAATTGCATCTGTCGGAAGTACTACATAGGTGAAACCAACAGAAGACTGGAGAATTTCTTGAGAATGAATATTGGTACTAGAAATTTACCTCAGAATGCAAATTGATTTCAAGTCAAGTAATAAAAAAAAAAGGGTATATGCGCCTGGACCCACTAACCCTAGGCCAGTTAAAGCAATCAATATGGCTGCTAACAGATTAACCTTAAGACATTCCCCCCATCTAAAAACATATTCTGATAGGTGTGCAAAGGCTTTGAGGTGTGATGCGCTCTTCCATTTTTGCAGTGTATAATTTGAAATCCACACGTGGATAGGATATGTGCATATTAGCTAAAGAATCCTTCAAGTTTATCATTTATACCATACCACATATTTTAGAGCAATGTAGCTGCAATCTGAAAGTTATCCTGTTGTATTGCCATCCAATGTTTGGAACCACACAAGAGTGAAATGATTTCTTTTCTCCCACTTCCAACACCTGTTTCAACATCTTACTCCCCCAAAAGGAATACTTTGCTTTAGTGATATCAGTTCTGTATGGACTGGGACCTTTCCCACCTCCTTCTTTTTATCATTGTTTTCCAAATGGAGAGATAACGGATGAATACAATAGAGTGCATAAACATTGCAATGCTACTCTATGTATGCATGGGTTCCTATCATTTGGCCAATCAACAAATGCAAGGGAAATCAAATGATCTAGAGTCTAGACTCACAAATGACAGCATACGCAAATATGGTCCTATCTGGTAGATGTTACACACATGCATGAAGTCATATATGTATTAAAAAATCCAACTCATTGTGTGGGAGAAGAATTGCTTCTGTTTTTATGCAGTGCTAGCATATTCTTCACATATATATAAAGAGGTTGAAGACAGTATCTAGATCAATCACTGAACTTCATAATTCAGCAGAAGTCAGGGCTCTTAACTTCAAAGCACAAGACAAGAAGTTGCTATCCTGATTTATTTAAAACCGCTTCTGTTCTCTCCAAGCTTCCATTAAACTTCAACCATCATATTGGAGCAGCATTATGTTACGGTTTAAGTTAGCCATTCCTCTGCTTCTGCTAGCAACAAGTTTACAGTTATCAAGGCAAAGTGAATATACACAAGGTAAGTTTTCTCAATGCTGTTAGGTGTGGTTTTATTTCATGTGAATGGTATCTTTTAAATCAGCCAAAAGCTGTTTCCAAATATATCACAGGCTATTTATGAACAGCGTACTAATGAAAATTTTGTGGTCAATATTTTAGGAGTTTATGAAGGAGATATCATCCTTACTAATGAGGTCCGACGAACGCTGGAAATACTATCCAATCCAAGCGACCCATTTTCACCACAGAATGCTGTAGTACGGGAAGAACAACTACATTGGCCAAATGGAATAGTTCCTTATGAGCTGGACAACAGATTGAACAGTAAGAACAAATATTTACTACAACGGTATCACAAAACTTTATTATTAACTTACGTTATCACTGTTATAAGTCCCGGCCTTGTCGTAGTATTCCAATTGTAGAGCAACTAGTATAGCCACGCAGTCGTTAATCGCTCGTACTGTGCTATAAAGCTGCTAGGTTGGTAAAGAAATTGCCTTCTGCGATCGCGGAATATCTGTGAAGGTTCAAGGATCTGAAGACGGATAGATTCACTTCGGCAGCTGTTGGAAGTAACTGTAAGTGACAGTGTTGAAGAAGGCACCTCCCTAGAGGAAAAATAGAACTGAACGAACTCCTCCTCGTTGCGTTCAGGAACTAGGTAAATGCAGCTAGCTCTAGTCATGTCAATGATTACAATGACGTTAATAATCAACTTGAAATTTACTCTCTGCTGTTCCAAAGACCTGAATGACTAGTTGATTATGAGGTCATTGTAATTTCATTAAGTCAACTGAGAGTTATAGGGATATCTGGTGTTTATAAACAGACTATGAAATGCTGCTGGGTATAACACTTATACAGTTAAAAAATGCCATCTTATCTGCTGAAGCAAAGGGTGCTCATTGGTAAACAGATCAGAGGCAAAAGACTGTCTTTTTTGCAGCATACAAGCATTATACCCAAAGCACTTGTGTGGCTGTGTAGTTGCTATTCAAGTGAATGCGGTATCTTCTTATAGCTGTCTTTACAGAGATATTAACAGGGAAAACCCTGCAGTTTATAATGTTCCGAAATGTCGAGTCTAGAAATTCTTATGTTCCAACAATTCTACAATTGGGAGAGGCATGAATAATATTCAAAATTTAAATTCTATTTCACAAACAAACATCTATGATAAAGATATATATGGGTAGGATGTCATTATTTAAACATTAATGCTTTTGTTTTAATTCTAGGCCAAGCAAGGAGTGCCATTCAAGAAGCAATTCAAGAGTATGATACACATACATGTGTCAGGTTTATTCCATGGACTAACGAAGAAGACTATGTAAAAATTTACCCTGGTGGAGGGTAAGTAGCTACATAGTCTATATTGGAAAGTTCTTGTGTGCTGATATTTTTCATATAATTGATGATTACATAATAATCATTTTCTATCTAGATGCTCGTCGTACGTCGGTCGGATCTCAGGTCCTCAGTATATGTCCATTGGTTATGGGTGTGAATACAAGGGTATTGTCATGCACGAGATGTTCCATGCTCTCGGGCGCTGGCATGAACAGAGCAGACCAGACAGAGACCAGTTTGTTAGAATCCTAACACAAAACATAATAAATGGTTAGTGCAACATGATGATGTTGTTGTTGTTGCTGTTTGTTACGCTTGCTTTATAGCAATTGTTTCTGCTTGTATTGGTTTGTAGATGTTGCTGCTATACATTGTTGACTTGATTGTCCTTGTCATCCTCATAGTTAATCACACTTTTATAGGCATATATTAATGAACTATTTTATCCGTACCATTCTCTTATAATAGGAACTCAGTACAATTTTGATAAGACTGATCCAGCTTACGTGACTACTCAAGGAATCCCTTATGACATGCGATCCCTCATGCACTACCGTTTTAATGCTTTCAGTCGTAATGGCCAGCCCACAATTCTACCTGTCGATCCAAATATCGAAGAAAGCAGACTTGGTCAGAGGGAAGGTTTTTCAGAGTCGGACATCCAACATGTGCTAAACCTATACTGTAACGGTGAGTGTAGAGGTCTACGCATACACTTTTATAATTATGGTGTTCTAAGGTAATTTACTTATTAAGTCAAGTGATAAGGAGCCAATTACATGTTGGATGTGATAATCAGCTTTGTGGTTTGTGGTATTCACTCAGCTAAAGTAGAATGTTTGGAAGGAGAACTGCTCACTCTCAAGATTATAGGGTCAATTGTATCAAAGCGTTCAGCGTTCAGTGATGTATATTAATAATAACCCACATACAGGATTGGATCACTCAGAAAATTAGTGTACATTATCTAAAGTAGAATGTTTGGAAGGAGAACTGCTCAACTCTCAAGATTACAGGGTCAATTGTATCCTTCATCCCTGCAATATGAACTATGGAGGTATCACATGACTTCTTTTTATGTTAAAGCGTTCAGTGATGTATATTAATAATAACCCACATACAATAGTAACAAGGATTATGGAATCAAGGTGTCCTGCATAATGTTATCACAGCATAGGAACAGATGTGGCCATGCTTGCCACAACCAGTAAAAATGGGTGACAACAAAAAACCATGCGATTGACTAATGTTAGATATCAGTATTTTCGACAATTTTACTGCAGTTACAGCAGAATAACTTCTGTGAGAATAACTTCTGGTATCTTTACTCAACATTTGTGAGAAAAGATGATCAGTATCGCTCATCACCACCAGGATTCCAGTCCAGTGATGGTCATTGAAACTACTGAATTAAGCTCTAATGTACCCGCAAAAAGTGCATGTGACAAGTTATGTGGTTGACATGATGCCTTGTTCTATTACTTACTTTAAGCTCAGGTCAAAGTCGTATGCCACCCATATTGGTACACAATTCTAGCCTCATCAATGCATTCTTTACTGCTATGCACCTGAATATTAACACTGAAATACTTTCTCCACTACATTTAGGTGGGGGATCAGGTGCAATCTGGTCGCAATGGTCATATTGGTCACAATGCAGCCGAACCTGCAATGGTGGTGATAGGATAAGAACTAGAACCTGTTATCAAGGTACCAATTGTGCGGGCAGCAACACAGTTACACAACAGTGCAACACTGTCGCCTGTCCTGGTGAGCAGCAATAAATTCTTGTATTACCTCTACATGCAGATTTGGTTTTAAGCAAGGACTCTTTTAAAAATATCTTCTATATTACTAGTGAAGCATTGCTAACCGTTGTTACTCATTGACAGTAAATTATGATGAATTATCTGTTAATGTCTTCTTGTAGTTCCTACTTCTTGGGCTAGCTGGAGTGCTTGGAGTGAATGTTCCAGCAGTTGTGGTGGAGGAAGACAGATTAGAAGCAGGGAATGTGAACATGGTAACATCTGTTCTGGGGGCGCAAAACAATATAAATATTGCAAGAAACGATCTTGTCCACAACGTAAGCAGTTATCTAATAGGATAATCTAGCAAAATATCATTTTGTCTTTTGCTGTAGCTGCATACATAGTTGTAATGCACTATTTTTCTCTCCTATTAATTAACCAGTCCTCCAATAAATGGTAACTGGGGTCTGTACCTGTTATGAATTCTGCACTAAAATAATTGGTAACTATTTCTTTTCTAAATAGGTCCTCTTTGGGCACACTGGGGTAGCTGGTCTTCATGCAGCACAACATGCCAAGGAGGGATCAAGCAACGGACACGCATCTGTAGGAATGGAAACGAATGTCCGGGCGTAAATGTCAAAAGTGAAGATTGCAATACGGTGATCACTTGTGGAAGTAAGTCAAGTAAAGAGCAGGTTTTAAAATGTGGTGATTCCATCGACAAAGCTCAAATACTTAACTATTTAAGGAAAACCATCAGCAATGTTTTGCTGGTGACAACTGTATCTGATAATTCTCAATGCTTTCAATAACCCACCATAAAATATTGTCGTTAGATTATGTTTATATCAGAGCATTATCATGCAGCCAAACCGCCAAATGGACAGTGGAGTGCTTGGAGTAAATGTTCTGCTGAATGTGGTGGAGGGTCAAGGTACAGAGTACGTAATTGCGAAAAGAGATGTGAAACGGAACAACAATCTTGTAACACCCAGGACTGCGTACCAGAACCTGAACTCAGAGGTACAATACCAAATCTCTGCCTTTTTTCAGTTGAATTGACTAATATAATTAAGTGCCCGTGTTATACAGCTTGAATGATTATTTCATTTATTTAAAGGTTTGCGGTACCGTGGTTGTTGGTACTTGAATGCGGCAGCTCGTAAAATTGGCTCATTTGAAGGAACACCTCCATATCTAAAGGATAAAGCAAATTCAAGAGTTAGACCAGTCAGCAAATGCGGTGCAACAGTCCAGAAGCAAGGCTATGAATTCTTTGGTGTGACAGAAGGATATTGTTTGTCGGGTTCCAATGATCTTACTGACTATCAGTACTATTCGTCTTCTCTATGTCGCAATGGAAAGGGAGCTTACACAAGAGATAATGGAGGATGGTTCGTGATGGATGTTTACCAGATTACGAATCAAGTAAGCTTCAGTGATTCGGCGTTCCAGGTGAATGATGCTAATTCCAACACTGATATGATGACTACTGGAACTGGATCAGGCCATGCACTAACTTACAATCTTGTTTTACTTGTCTCAGCTGTTCTGGCTGTTGTGCTGGCCATAGCAGTAATGTGATGTAATGCCATTAAGCTCATAAACGAGAAAAACATTGACATTTGCTGATCATTTTTAATGTGTTATAATTATGGTGCAAATATGTTAACAAAATGTTACCTTTAAAAGGGGAATTGAAGTGTGCAACCAAAAAATTCTTGGATTATACAATGACCATCCCAATAATCTACACTCTTTTGATATTTCAACTATAATTATGCTCTAGCTTTGATCAGGGATAAAGCTAGAGCATCTATTCCAAACATTGAGAGAGTAAATATTTCTATATAGTCAATTATTGAGAAGGTCATTGTAAATTGAGACATTGAGAGTAAATTAATTTTGGTTATCTTAATTTTGGTTGATATATACCGTGCAATGCATGCACTTCAATTTGGCACAAAAAATTTGTTCGTGGCTGAAGTATCCAAGCTACATGCAAAGAGTGCCAGATGCAGCTATACTTGAGGATTAAAACTTCATTGATAATGAAGAACTCGGGAATAGCTATATATCAGGGAAATTATGCGTAAGTAGCACTATCCTCTACTAATTTTTCTCCAAAGTATTAATAAATAAATGATGAAGGAATGGACATAAGATACACAGTTTAGAGTCAATTTTTAAGAACTCCCCAGCAAACTGTCCCTATGCTATCACCTGGTTAATTTATAGTGTGCCTAACTTCTAGACCCAGCTAAAAGAGGAAAAGGACATCCTTTAGCTTGGATATAGGGGTACAGGAGGTTAGTGCATATAGTTGAAATGTCGAGAGTAAAACTCAAATTGATTAATGAAAAGGTTATTCTAAAAATGAAAGATAATTCTTAAAAATATGACCATAATGTTAAATTATTACCTAATAAGGTATAACAATAGTTAAGTGAACTGTGATAAATATACTTTACTAAAAAAGTTGAATATTAATTGCTTGACTTATTAACAAGACTTGAAAACTAAGCTGTCTGATGCACAGTTCATCTTTGGGTGTTGTTGGGTAATTACCAAATACAAGGAAGTATCTCATTGTAAAGCAACATCCATGGCATTCAGATTCAGGTTTTAGCAGAGATTGACCACAGTTAACATCTAAGAAGTTGTGTCATAATAACCATTGGCTGACATGGGAAGGAACGCAGTGGAGAATTTGCCTTCCTGTTCATGTTGTTATGAATATAAAACATTTTTCTCTTGTTTATTGAAGCAAGCGGGAGTTGGATATAAAACTTGGATTCATGGTGCATCTACTATGTATCTATATATATTTATGTACCTTTGTATTCAATAAACATTCACCCATAAATGAGTAGTACAGTTGGTTTTTGTATTCAAGGAATAGTCATTGTAGTGAGGAGACTAATTGAGAAAATAGCAGCAGGTTCAAAGCTAGAGGAAAGCAAACTGGCTGCACAGGAAAGTGAGAAGGGGCTTCAGGTTAGAAAGGATGCTGGACGTTCACTCTGACATGGTTACTCAATTCATCAACATGCTCTAGCTAAGGTTTGATTTCACCTTAAAACATTCTTACTTGCCTGAGGGTGACCAGATCATATTCTTTTATTGGTGACTGTACAGTCCATTGGATAGATAGATACATACACCATGCACAGTAAAATAACAAGTTTTCTATTATTTATCACTTATGGGTGGCTTCAATAATTAGATGTAGGGCAGGGACAATGGGTTAGCACAAACACCACTTTGATTTTCCTCTCAATGTTGATGCCATAAGTAGGCATGGCTGAGTGTATGTGATAACATTAGCTCTAGAATGTGTGGTATTATACAACAGAAATATCAATATAGCGGTATATTGAACACTGATGTCATAGCTGATTGTAGATATATCTGCATACATGTGTGTTTCACTTCCTAACAATAAAGGATATATCTGCATAAAGATCACAACTTAGAACAGATTACAAAAAAGCTTCGCAACTGCTTATGCCATGAAGCCCAAGTCCTTGTAACATAATATAACCTTATTCTACTATACAGAATAACAATGCAGGTGAGCAATAGAGTGGTAAGCATCATTGTGAAATGGCAAGATTTACAGCGGCAAAATGACATTGTCTTCTGCAAAAAGGAAACAGCCAAAAAGTGAGTAGTTGTTATTATTATTATTATTATGAATTTACAATATGACAATACAGGATGAGGGTAAAAACCAAATACTTAATTAAATGTGTTTGTAGTGCCTTATTGAGAGACTTACACCAAAAATTGGTGTAGATGGACTAACAAGTTACAGGATATGGCTAGCTCTAGCTGGAGGTAACAAATGATTTCAGATTTAAAGTGGAAGTGCTCTGAAGGGAATCACTGCCTGCCGTACTAAAGCTTGAAGTCTGAGGTACAAGCCAGTTAAGAGCTAAAATAACTTCTACATTTATTTGGCTTAATGCTAGTCAGGTAGAAACAAAATGAGTTTGTTTTTCTTTCATTGTTACAGGGCTAGCTAGCACATCTACAGTGTTAACCTGAAAGCCATCAAGCTATGAAGAAGACACCCTTGACTCTCGCTGTCACTACATGACATATTTGAAATCCAAGTCAAGGTATATATATATACACGAATGCATAGATTTAAATTTAGAGCCTAAAAAGTTAAACATGCATGTTATAAGCCTCTCAATTAGCACACAATAAACTGAAAAACACATCTGGCAAAACATAAAATACCATTAGTAAGCATACTGCACTGGGTATATTTGGAATAGAAATCAGGAGGATACTATTTGAATATGGGCAAGGTATGGTATTTACAAAACTACAGCCATTTTTTACTATTATTTTACTATTATAAAGATCTAGAAGGACAATCGCAAATATCATTTGGAAATATCTCCACTGAGCTGCATCTATCATTTATTAAACTGCATGATACAACTGCAGACCATTTGCAATACATGAAAATTGCAATGATATTGTTCAATAAGAGTTGTTTCAGTTGCTTTGGCCATTATTGCCCGTATTTGAGCAATGTCATCCTGCAGTGAAGATTTAGATTTTGCATATGCAATAACATAAATAGAGGTCAATAATTGAATATTCCACACCTCCTACAGATAAATGCCTGAATACTGAGCACATGAGCTTTTCAGCCAGACAATTTTATGCCATGAATATTATGATCAAAATTGCTGGTGAAGATCTGTTACTGTCGTATGGTTGATTTAACTTGTTTTGAACATGCAGTGACAGATCCACGGGGGTTCTGTAAGTACATGGAACCCTCTATTTTGGAGAGTCTAACATCGTCATATCCTTTCAGTTTTGTATTGTTTCTTTGCTTTGAAATATAATGACTTGTTTCTGTGCAACTTGTGCAAGCTTTTCCCCTAGCCATGGAGGCAAGCACACCACGCATGGTTTGCAAAGCCCTTTTCAAAATCCCATATCTGCCACTAACATGTATATAGAATATATTTGTAATGCAGGTTTTGTTAGGTGGCTAAATTAATATATAAACTACTAGTTCATTAAATCTTAATATTGCATTCCCAAAGTCACAACTTCAATAGCACTTTTTCATGAAAGAAGAATGTAGATTGACAGTTAGTTATAATGAGAGTTGTCCAATTAAAATCTGGACTGGAGTTCCTTGTCCAACAACCTACCTAATGACTTCATAAATTATTTTGCATATGCAGGAAGAATTGTGTATTTAAGCAACATTTTTAAACTCCTAGTACCATTTGTATTACAACTTGTCAACCTTTGGATCAGTTCATTATCAAAGCCTTCCTCTTGCAAGTGAAACATAAGTGGGTAAGTCAAGGTGCAGTACTATCTAGGCCCTTCATGGAAATACATCTTACTCCAAAGAATATATATTTTACCACAGAGGCTCGACAAAACCAAAGAGATTTGAAAAATAGTCCACTTGAATAAAAGGTTCCAAAGTTCATAATTGTCTCTGTACAGGATACCTTTCAACGTTCTGTTCAAATTTGGGACAGGTCATTAACATAGCCATTAATGATGGTTGACAGTCACTCCTACATAATTGTGGCACATCATGTTTGCATGTGGCCAACAACTCTTCCAACTCATGTTTCCTGTTCGGGTTTGAACTGCTCAGAGAGTACATTGACTCCACAAGAGTGCAGCTGACTGTCAAGCTCAAATAACTATCTTTTCCCATTAAACAATTGTTGCACAAGTTAATAACTAATGGAGCATTGAAGCTTTCTTCCATAGTATGGATCATTCCATGCATGAGTGAATACTATCCAATTCCATGCATGAGTGAATACTATCCCATTCCATACATGAGTGAATACTATCCAATTCCATGCATGAGTGAATCAGAAGAAAAAATATGTCAACTGTATTACAACAAATTTAAACTTATAACAACTTTATAGATATTCACAGATGCACGTACGTAACTGAACTTTTCCTCGTAAAGCCAAGGTTGTATTAGTAGAAGGATGACATAGTCACTCACTCATGCTCAGGAAAGGAAATACTCCCAGAGATAAAACTTAACAAAAAACCTCACCTCCGTAGTAAGCCTTGGCAGTGGCTAGAACTGGGCAATGGACATAGTAAGCACAGTATAGATAGATATTAGGAATATTTTATCAATGGTAGGCAATACAGGACTGTCAGGGGAGAAATAAAAATGCAGATTAACAAGAGGAGATATGTATAATTATTATTGCAATGACTGATGAAGGCTACAGCATCTAGCTGAAATGTCGACAGACTAAATTTCAAATGTGAGTTCGTAAAGAGATTATAATTATGACAATAATAATAATAATGATGATGATGATGATGATAATATTAGTAATAATTATGATGATGATTATTATTATGGGAAATTTATTATGGTTGTAAAAATACTTACCATTGTTATATAAATATTTACAAATGCATCTGCCAAAATACTCAAATCAAAATGCTGCAAAGATTTACAGACTTTGATACAGAAAAGAGTGTTGATTATGGTTGGATCATTAGATCCACTGCAACATATTAGAGCTGCTTGAGAATTTGATGGCAGCTGTCATCCTCAACATGACATGCAATGCATTATTATAACAGAAGTTTGTGATTTTGCATGATAATATGGCACTCCCTTAAAAAAATTTTTTTTTTTTTAATCTTCAGGAGTCCAGCACCACATTTCTGTTTGTAGTTATTGTAGTACTGCTGCTGCAACCAAAACAACTGACATAAAACTCCTCATTCAATGCTTGCTATGTATAACCTTCACCACTCCTTTTCAGCCACTCCCTTTTTGTGTGCCTCCCACCCATCTAACCCCACTCACCTCCCACCAAACTGAACCATACACACCCCACCACAACTTTTCATATATTTTAACCTTAAATCCTTCGAATTTTGTGAATACCTGGCCACCAAATATCAAATCTATGCCTTATATATAAATGTCAAAAGGTAACAGGTATAGAAAGGTCATATACTAATAAAGTATGCCTAATTAAGTACCACTCATTTGCCTAATCATGATCTACTAGTAGCATATGGAGGAACCACAAATATTATGATGTCTCTAATAGATCTTACGCACATGCAAGCAGCCATAATATATCTAGAGGATGGTGGGAGTATACTTATTGCCTTTTATGGTTATTGGACTATTGAAATTGAACTGAGAATAGTGGATAGTAAGTAAGGCCGACGGAAGTAATTGGTTTGATGGTGTTGGAGGATCTGGTGACCCCCGAGGATTTGGTGACCCCAAGGCTCCTAATCCAAATACTGAGCGATGGAGTACTATGATTCAGTGACTTCTTGAGGATTCTGTGACCCCTTCCCCCCTCCTCCACCACCACCATCCCAGGCGAATCTCTAATGATGTCCACTTGCTACGTACTTCTTCCAGAGTTTAGCTTGGCCATAGCTGACATTATACAGAGGACAAACCGTAGATCATAGTTGACCCTCTGGAAACTGGCGACAAAATCTCTCTGGAGACTTGTGATAGCTTCTGGTTCCACCAGCTCTTGGTGTCTTTCCTTCAACTTACATTATTTTCTATATCAACTATCAACCCATTACTATTCCAGGTTGCCATAATAAGTAAGAAAAAATTTGCAAGTTCACTGGAATGATACAATTTCCCATTCTAAACACACATTTTTCTGAACAAACTCAGTTGACAATGTAGACAACAACAATCATACTTGAATTATCTCACTTGACATTTCTGACTTAGTGTAGGGCTAGAAATATTGGGGGGGGGGGGGGCTGGCTGTGGAGGGATGTGATTTTTATCAGCTGGTGGTTAATGTCATTTAAAGAAAAGGAATACAAGATACCCATCCAAGTTGGAGAAACCTTTCCTGAATCTGTTCGCATTTTTCGGATTAAAGTAGTAACAGCTTTTATGAAGGCAGGTGTACCTATCAATAAAATCGACTGCTTTTGTAAGGTTTTTGAAGAAACTGCTTTTCAACTTACCAGTACCCACAATCTCTGTGAGCTGCTACCATTTATTCATCATCAAGAATTAGTTAGTGTAAAAGCCCAAATCAACGATAAGCAAGTGTCAGCGATTTTTTATGGAACTACTCATGTTTGTGAGGCATTGGTAACTCGACTATGTTTTGTTGATCAGCAGTTTAACATAAAGCAGCTTGTGGTTAGACTTGTGCTCCTAGCAAAGAGCTTAACTGGAGAGGAACTTGCTCATCAGTTGATTGTATGCTGATCTAATGAGCTAGGTATTGCACCAAACATGCTGTTAGCTTGCATGCGTGACCGTGCATCTGTCTACAGCACTGCAGTTCGCATCTTGAGCATTGTTTACCCTAAACTCGTCGATATTCAATGTTTTTCTCACACTCTTGATCATGTTGGGGAACACATGAGAACGCCAATACTGGATGAGTTTATGAAAGTGGATTAGCCTTTTTTCGAGGAGACCAAAAACCAAGCTGGCATGGAAGGTCTTACACCTCCTTCCTACTCTGTCACTCGCTGGTGGTCTAAGTGGGAGGTTATTAAACAACTTCACGACACATTTGGGGATGTACCTTCATTTCTTGATAGTGATAACCTTCCATCGTCAAAGATTAGGCTTCAAGAAATACTTTCCGATGCTGCCAATTATCGAAAATTACAAATTGAACTAGCTATTACCATTGATGTGGGAGAAGCATTAATTTTGTTAAAGCTACATATCGACTAGAAGGGGATGGGCCACTTGCCCTTACTGCTTTTGAGGAAGTTAGCATGCTTCAGGCTGCTATTTCAACAATGCATTATCCTAATGCAAATGCAGTTGCAAGCAAGCTATCCAGCAACAATAATCAGCTACAGCAGCTAATTGACTATGCTAAAGCATGTGCCAAGCCCGCATAATTATGATTATTTCCACCAAAAAATTGAAAGTGACCTGAAAGAAGCAGTTTCGGTCTCTCAGTATATTCGCTACTTTGATCCTACCAAAATTAACAAGCCAAAACCCACCAGCAATGGCAAAGAAAATTTCCTTGTCATTCCTTTTCTTGATACTAACACTATCATTGATGGGTTGAAGAGCGAGGTAGCTCTTTATATGGCTAAAGCCAATGGATTATCAGCAGATATTGACAAGCTACTATGGTGGAGAAGACACAAATCTGAACTTCCCCTGTGGTCTAACAGTTTTACATCTGTTTTGGTTCTTCAACCATCATCTGCTGCAGCAGAGAAAGTGTTTTCTCTGCTAGCTAATTCTTTTAGTGAGCAAGAAACAGTTTCTTTGAAAGATTATGTACAAGCTTCACTTATGGTACAATAATTATAACTATTGGAACCATGACTCTTAATACATGTTGCATTATTAATGATAATAATCTTGAGAATAATTTGACAATAATTTTGAGAATAATTGAGCTATTATTGGGAATCTCAATATAATTGTGAAAGAATAATAGGTACCTAGTATGAGAATCAGAGAATAGAATCTTAGGGGAAAATTCAAGCATAATTTATTCACCCCTAATCATAAACAATACAGGGACTGCCAGTTCACTCCTTGAAACAATCTTGGACCACCATGTTTTTTCATGGTTCTTAAATTTTTTAGGTTCGGCAGTTTACTACCTTGGAAATAGATTCAAGGCATGCAGGAATTATTTTTTTAATATAATTATAGGAGCAACTAAGCCACCATTTAAGCTTCTCAGAATCTACCAAATTGAATTCTAACTTATGGAATAATATATATTGAGAGGTTTTAGCCATCCACCATATTAAAAAGTAAGTCAAATCAGTACAGGGAGTGCCTATGTCTGGACCAGATCATTGATCAGTGCTATATGGACAGGGTCTGCGGGATGATCCCAGAATGCAAGAGAAATGTTAAATTTCAAATATACATATATATAGTTCATTCAAGTTAATTTACTACAGTTAGCAGATTTTTCATAACCATGCAAAGCTTTCTTCCTCAAAATTATATTATGTGAAGGAGAGACATTTCTACTGGTCTGGCACAGAAGTGGTGTAAGCCTAACCAAACAGTCTCGTGGGGAAACTTATACCAACGAATATTGCAAGCACTTGGAATGTTGATACATTTGGTGAGTGTACATTTGGTGAGTGAAGTGAAAATATAGTTACTGAATGTGCACATGCCTAAAAAGTGGCTTCAATACATTATTTATAGGGAGGGCATGCAACTGTGCGTTCAATAAGACAGTGTATAGCAGCTACTAAAACATTGACATACAATTCCTGTAGTTGTTTAACTCAGCACCAGAGGACTTATTTGTCTGTACTCCTTTCCCATTCCCACATTTTTTTCACATTTAAAAAAGTCCATCATGTTTTCCCCAATGTGTATATCAGATTTTTGTATAAGAACCGGGTACCAAATATGGACACGCTTCCTGCTTGTTTAACTACTGTTTTCCAAATGTAGAGATTCAACGGATAAAATACAAGAAAGTGTATAGAGGTTACAATGCTATTGTATTTTTGCATTAGTGCCACACCTTGGTTTGAGGATCACAATAATGATGTATCTATGGGCATAAATGACCTAGCCTAATAAATGATAGCACAAGAATGAGGGGCACAAATATGGACATATCTGTAGCAGATGTTATGTACATGAATGCAGCGTTATATGTATATATTAAAAATTGGTTGGGTGGGAATAGTCATTGTCATGCATCATGAACTGTGCTGTTGATTTTTAAAATGGTGGATCGCAAAACCACATAAAATGATACATCATAATTATCTCAGCTGAAACTCACATAGGCAGATTCTTAGCTTCTTAAATGGTACTATTAGTTCCAAATAGACTCCCAGCATGCCTTGAACCCTTAAGATAGTAAATACAGAGAAGCTAAAAATTTACTCTTAATTTTCTTTATTTTTCCACATTCATAACTTGCATTGAATAGCTCCACTCATGAAAACTGTAGTACCTAAAACTTCAAATGGATTGCAGCAACTTATATCTTTCTTGGTTCCAGGTTCCAGAAAGAATGTGGGTAAGGCTTCTTTTAGCTAACATGCTGTTTTATACTTACAATTGGGTAAAGCTTGTCATTCTCAAAAAGAAGACTCTATGAACCCAAAATATAGCACACTCAATCTCTTCCATGAATTTAGCTACTTTTTTTCTAGAAGTTCATCTGCTGGTGAAAAAATACAGGTTTACCGGGAACCACTCTGAATCCTTGCGCTTTTGAGAAAGTTGGTATTCCAGGATGGATTTCTTTGCTGTAATCATATTTAGGTTTTATTTACCTACCACCTCAATGAACCATTACTAGAAGTAGCTTACCATACATGGGTACACAGTCAATGGTGTACAGATATGCTGATCTTTGAGTAGTAGACAACATGGTGGACATGGAAATATATAATATTATATACCGTAAACGATAGGAAGAAACAGTAGGAAGCAATTTTATATTGGTTAGCCCATGAATTGTCAGACCCATGTTAATTGGTGTGACCCACCCACTGTGGGTGATCTATCTGAGGTCAAAAATAACTGCAATGACAATTTTTGTGATTTGTCTTTCCATATGCACATGGTCATGATATTAATCTATGATAATCCTAAGTGATTGAAGAGCAATTTGGATGAAAGGAAATTAAGTTCCAGGCTGATATGACAGATGAAGAAGATAAGCTTGTAGCATTGGTGTGTATAGCCATTCTTGCTATTGGGGAATTTCATCTAACTCACTCTAAACAGCAACTAGATATAAGGATAACTATTCTATGATTAAAAAAAAAAAGTTCTGCACAACTGGACATAGCTGGACTACTTGCATTGCCTCTGAACAAAATACATGACATGTCATGAAGTGTTACAGCAATAAACAAGTTAGAAAAGGTTGTTTAAAGCCTGGGACAGGGTGAAACTGTCACTTAGTGTATATAACAAGTTTTGGACTACTTAACAGGAAAAACATAAATTACAAACAAGAAACGGCCAAAATATAAACCAACTACATTGGTCCAAGAAAAACTTATCAAGCCAATAGATGCTGAAATACCAGCTTAGGTTTTTGGGGCTTTTGTCATCCTTAAGTTGGTCAAACAAATACAGGGAGTACTATTCCAATTTCTAGTAATGGTAGTGGTAGTAGTAGTAATAAATCAATCATAATAATAATGATAAATATAGTAAAAACTACAAAAACAATAATATATTCATAAAGATTATATAATGGTGTTTGAAGGTTTTACAAAACTGATAAAACATTGTCATAGTTGAAACACTATCACAATGCTGACACAGTCATTTACCCAGAGATGTAATGGTAATGTTGAGAATCAGCAAGATAACTATAAACTTTCCCACCTCTAAACAAAAGCTAGCAACACATATAAACTTACATACATGTGATGACCCTTCATCCTGGTGACTTTGTAATGTATAGATTTGTAGGTGCTACACAAGTGTCGACCTTACCAACATTAAACATGGATACATATTAACGGTACATTATCAGTTAACTCATCTTGAGTCAAACCAAACCAAACATTCTTGGTCCTTTTTCCCTTATCTTTTTTGCAAACACAATAATTTATTTTGCTTACTGATTTTACTCATCCAAATCAAGCTTCCTTATCATGTTTTAATTTTTTTTGCAAAGACAGACTTGTAGGAATATATACTGAACTTGAGTTCTTAACATTCAGAGAGCCAGCTTATTAGCTATACTGCAAAGAGCATCCCATCTCAAGAAATGAGGGTATCATCTTTCTACATCAGGTAGTAATAAACATGTTTCAACATTGCAGATATTACTGCCAGGATTTTTCAGTATTGTGCTTATGCTAAGACTCACACAAGCTTGCTATAATATACCTGTGACTAGCCTTAGTGATACAAATCACACCCTGGAATATGTGTCCAGCATGTGAACCGGATGCTGAAAAATGATAATAACAGAAAGGAAATAAACAACAAAACAATTTAAATATATAAAATAATACACAATTTTATATTTAATTATAATTATATAATAATAAAAATGGGGGTAGTTCTAAACTCAGAAAGAAGGTAAATACACTGATACAGGTAATTAAGGGGTTAAAAAGAAGGATACAATGGTAGTGATTCCTTATGAAGCAGGGCTGATTGAAGATATCAGGAGGTTCAGCAGGAAGTTCAACATCTAAGTCATTTTCAGATCAGGAAGAACTCTGAGGCACAACTGAGCAGAGTGAAGGATGAATTCACACAGTCATCCATTGTGTACCAATTGCATCTCTCGGAAGTACTACATAGGTGAAACCAACAGAAGACTGGAGAATTTCTTGAGAATGAATATTGGTACTAGAAATTTACCTCAGAATGCAAATTGATTTCAAGTCAAGTAATAAATAAAAAAAGGGTATATGCGCCTGGACCCACTAACCCTAGGCCAGTTAAAGCAATCAATATGGCTGCTAACAGATTAACCTTAAGACATTCCCCCCATCTAAAAACATATTCTGATAGGTGTGCAAAGGCTTTGAGGTGTGATGCGCTCTTCCATTTTTGCAGTGTATAATTTGAAATCCACACGTGGATAGGATATGTGCATATTAGCTAAAGAATCCTTCAAGTTTATCATTTATACCATACCACATATTTTAGAGCAATGTAGCTGCAATCTGAAAGTTATCCTGTTGTATTGCCATCCAATGTTTGGAACCACACAAGAGTGAAATGATTTCTTTTCTCCCACTTCCAACACCTGTTTCAACATCTTACTCCCCCAAAAGGAATACTTTGCTTTAGTGATATCAGTTCTGTATGGACTGGGACCTTTCCCACCTCCTTCTTTTTATCATTGTTTTCCAAATGGAGAGATAACGGATGAATACAATAGAGTGCATAAACATTGCAATGCTACTCTATGTATGCATGGGTTCCTATCATTTGGCCAATCAACAAATGCAAGGGAAATCAAATGATCTAGAGTCTAGACTCACAAATGACAGCATACGCAAATATGGTCCTATCTGGTAGATGTTACACACATGCATGAAGTCATATATGTATTAAAAAATCCAACTCATTGTGTGGGAGAAGAATTGCTTCTGTTTTTATGCAGTGCTAGCATATTCTTCACATATATATAAAGAGGTTGAAGACAGTATCTAGATCAATCACTGAACTTCATAATTCAGCAGAGGTCAGGGCTCTTAACTTCAAAGCACAAGAAGTTGCTATCCTGATTTATTTAAAACCGCTTCTGTTCTCTCCAAGCTTCCATTAAACTTCAACCATCATATTGGAGCAGCATTATGTTACGGTTTAAGTTAGCCATTCCTCTGCTTCTGCTAGCAACAAGTTTACAGTTATCAAGGCAAAGTGAATATACACAAGGTAAGTTTTCTCAATGCTGTTAGGTGTGGTTTTATTTCATGTGAATGGTATCTTTTAAATCAGCCAAAAGCTGTTTCCAAATATATCACAGGCTATTTATGAACAGCGTACTAATGAAAATTTTGTGGTCAATATTTTAGGATTTTATGAAGGAGATATCATCCTTACTAATGAGGTCCGACGAACGCTGGAAATACTATCCAATCCAAGCGACCCATTTTCACCACAGAATGCTGTAGTACGGGAAGAACAACTACATTGGCCAAATGGAATAGTTCCTTATGAGCTGGACAACAGATTGAACAGTAAGAACAAATATTTACTACAACGGTATCACAAAACTTTATTATTAACTTACGTTATCACTGTTATAAGTCCCGGCCTTGTCGTAGTATTCCAATTGTAGAGCAACTAGTATAGCCACGCAGTCGTTAATCGCTCGTACTGTGCTATAAAGCTGCTAGGTTGGTAAAGAAATTGCCTTCTGCGATCGTGGAATATCTGTGAAGGTTCAAGGATCTGAAGACGGATAGATTCACTTCAGCAGCTGTTGGAAGTAACTGTAAGTGACAGTGTTGAAGAAGGAGGAAAAATAGAACTGAACGAACTCCTCCTCGTTGCGTTCAGGAACTAGGTGAATGCAGCTAGCTCTAGTCATGTCAATGATTACAATGACGTTAATAATCAACTTGAAATTTACTCTCTGCTGTTCCAAAGACCTGAATGACTAGTTGATTATGAGGTCATTGTAATTTCATTAAGTCAACTGAGAGTTATAGGGATATCTGGTGTTTATAAACAGACTATGAAATGCTGCTGGGTATAACACTTATACAGTTAAAAAATGCCATCTTATCTGCTGAAGCAAAGGGTGCTCATTGGTAAACAGATCAGAGGCAAAAGACTGTCTTTTTTGCAGCATACAAGCATTATACCCAAAGCACTCGTGTGGCTGTGTAGTTGCTATTCAAGTGAATGCGGTATCTTCTTATAGCTGTCTTTACAGAGATATTAACGGGAAAAACCCTGCAGTTTATAATGTTCCGAAATGTCGAGTCTAGAAATTCTTATGTTCCAACAATTCTACAATTGGGAGAGGCATGAATAATATTCAAAATTTAAATTCCTATTTCACAAACAAACATCTATGATAAAGATATATATGGGTAGGATGTCATTATTTAAACATTAATGCTTTTGTTTTAATTCTAGGCCAAGCAAGGAGTGCCATTCAAGAAGCAATTCAAGAGTATGATAGACATACATGTGTCAGGTTTATTCCACGGACTGACGAAGAAGACTATGTAAAAATTTACCCTGGTGGAGGGTAAGTAGCTACATAGTCTATATTGGAAAGTTCTTGTGTGCTGATATTTTTCATATAATTGATGATTACATAATAATCATTTTCTATCTAGATGCTCGTCGTACGTCGGTCGGATCTCAGGTCCTCAGTATATGTCCATCGGTTATGGGTGTGAATACAAGGGTATTGTCATGCACGAGATGTTCCATGCTCTCGGGCGCTGGCATGAACAGAGCAGACCAGACAGAGACCGGTTTGTTAGAATCCTGACACAAAACATAATAAACGGTTAGTGCAACATGATGATGTTGTTGTTGTTGCTGTTTGTTATGCTTGCTTTATAGCAATTGTTTCTACTTGTATTGGTTTGTAGCAGTTGCTGCTTCACATCGTTGACTTGATTGTCCTTGTCATCCTCATAGTTAATGCACACTTTTATAGGCATATATTAATGAACTATTTTATCCGTACCATTCTTATAATAGGAACTCAGTACAATTTTGATAAGACTGATCCAGCTTACGTGACTACTCAAGGAATCCCTTATGACATGGGATCCCTCATGCACTACCGTTTTAATGCTTTCAGTCGTAATGGCCAGCCCACAATCCTACCAATCGATCCAAATATCGAAGAAAGCAGACTTGGTCAGAGGGAAGGTTTTTCAGAGTCGGACATCCAACATGTGCTAAACCTATACTGTGACGGTGAGTGTAGAGGTCTACACATACACTTTTATAATTATGGTGTTCTAAGGTAATTTACTTATTAAGTCATGTGAGAAGGAGCCAATTACATGTTGGATGTGATAATCAGCTTTGTGTTTTGTGGTTTTCACTCAGAAAAATAGCTAAAGTAGAATGTTTGGAAGGAGAACTGCTCACTCTCAAGATTATAGGGTCAATTGTTTCAAAGCATTCAGCGTTCAGTGATGTATATTAATAATAACCCACATACAGGATTGGATCACTCAGAAAATTAGTGTACATTATCTAAAGTAGAATGTTTGGAAGGAGAACTGCTCAACTCTCAAGATTACAGGGTCAATTGTATCCTTCATCCCTGCAATATGAACTATGGAGGAGGTATCACATGACTTCTTTTTATGTTAAAGCGTTCAGTGATGTATATTAATAATAACCCACATACAATAGTAACAATGATTATGGAATCAAGGTGTCCTGCATAATGTTATCACAGCATAGGAACAGATGTGGCCATGCTTGCCACAACCAGTAAAAATGGGTGACAACAAAAAACCATGCGATTGACTAATGTTAGATATCAGTATTTTCGACAATTTTACTGCAGTTACATCAGAATAACTTCTGTGAGAATAACTTCTGGTATCTTTACTCAACATTTGTGAGAAAAGATGATCAGTATCGCTCATCACCACCAGGATTCCAGTCCAGTGATGGTCATTGAAACTACTGAATTAAGCTCTAATGTACCCACAAAAAGTGCATGTGACAAGTTATTTGGTTGACATGATGCCTTGTTCTATTACTTACTTTAAGCTCAGGTCAAAGTCGTATGCCACCCATGTTGGTACACAATTCTAGCCTCATCAATGCATTCTTTACTGCTATGCACCTGAATATTAACACTGAAATACTTTCTCCACTACATTTAGGTGGGGGATCGGGTGCATCCTGGTCGCAATGGTCATATTGGTCACAATGCAGCCGAACCTGCAATGGTGGTGATAGGATAAGAACTAGAACCTGTAATCAAGGTACCAATTGTGCGGGCAGCAACACAGATAAAGAACAGTGCAACACTGCCACCTGTCCTGGTAAGCAGCAATAGATTCTTGTATTACCTCTGGATGCAGATTTGGTTTTAAGCAAGCACATTACAAAAGAAAGTGCTATATTACTAGTGAAGCATTGCTAAACCAATCCACATTGACAGTAAATTATGATGAATTATCTGTTAATGTCTTCTTGTAGATCCTACTTATTGGGCTGGCTGGAGTGCTTGGAGTGAATGTTCCAGCAGTTGTGGTGGAGGAAGACGGATTAGAAGCAGGGAATGTGAACGTGGTAACATTTGTTCTGGGCGCACAAAAGAATATGAATATTGCTATAAACGATTTTGTCCACAACGTAAGCAGTTATCTAATACGATAATGTAGCTTACTTAATCAAAATATTTGTAATGCACTATTTTCCTCTTCTATTAATTAACCAGTCAACCAATAATGGTAACTGGGGTCTGTACCTGTTATGAATTCTGCACTAAAAGAATTGTGTAACTTATTTCTTTTCTAAATAGCTCCTGTTTGGGCACACTGGGGTAGCTGGTCTTCATGTAGCAGTACATGCCAAGGAGGGATCAGGCAATGGACACGCATCTGTAGGAATGGAAACGAATGTTCGGGCGTAAATGTCGAAAGTAAAGATTGCAATATCAAGATCACTTGTGGAAGTAAGTCAAGTTACAGAGCAGGTTTTAAAATGTGGTGAGTCCATCGACAAAGCTTCTAGCCTAACAAATACTTAACTATTTAAGGAAAACCATCAGCAATGTTTTGCTGATGACAACTGTATCTGATAATTCTCAATGCCTTCAATAACCCAGCATAAAATATTGTCCTACTATGGGTTAGATTATGTTTATATCAGAGCATTATCATGCAGCCAAACCGCCAAATGGACAGTGGAGTGGTTGGAGTAAATGTTCTGCTGAATGTGGTAGAGGGTCAAGGTACAGAGTACATAATTGCGAAAAGAGATGTGAAACGGAACAACAATCTTGTAACACCCAGGACTACGTACCTGAACCTGAACTCAGAGGTACAACCAAATCTCTGCCTTTTTTCAGTTGAATTGACTATATAATTAAGTGCCCATGTAATACAGCTTGAATGATTATTTCATTTATTTAAAGGTTTGCGGTACCGTGGTTGTTGGTACTTGAATGCGAGAGCTCGTAAAATTGGCTCATTTGAAGGAACACCTCCATATCTAAAGGATGAAGCAAATTCAAGAGTTTGACCAGTCAGCAAATGCGGTGCAACCGTCCAGAAGCAAGGCTATGAATTCTTTGGTGTGACAGAAGGATATTGTTTGTCGGGTTCCAATGATCTTACTGACTATCAGTACTATTCGTCTTCTCTATGTCGCAATGGAAAGGGAGCTTACACAAGAGATAATGGAGGATGGTTCGTGATGGATGTTTACCAGATTACGAATCAAGTAAGCTTCAGTGATTCGGCGTCCCAGGTGAATGATGCTAATGCCAAAACTGATATGATGACTACTGGAACTGGATCAGGCCATGCGCTAACTTACAATCTTGTTTTACTTGTCTCAGCTGTTCTGGCTGTTGTGCTGGCCATAGCAGTAATGTGACCATTAAGCTCATAAACGAGAAAAACATTGACACTTGCCATTATTGGTTGATCATTTTTAATGTGTTATAATTATGGTGCAAATAATATGTTAACAAAATGTTACCTTTAAAAGGGGAATTCAAGAGTGTGCAACAAAAAAATTCTTGGATGATACAATGACCATTCCAATAATCTACTTAAAATTCACTCTGTCGATATTTCAACTAGATGCTCTAGCTTTGATCAGGGATAAACTAGAGCATCTATTCGAAACATTGAGAGAGTAAATTTCTAGTCACTTATTGAGTAAATTATTGAGAAGGTCATTGTAAATTGAGACATTGAGAGTATATTTGTTAATTTCGCTTGATATATACCATGCAATGCATGCACTTCAATTTGGCACTAAAACTTTGTTCGTGGCTGAAGTATCCAAGCTACATGCAAAGAGTGCCAGATGGAGCTATACTTGAGGATTTAAAACTTCACTGATAATGAAGAACTCGGGAATAGCTATCAGGGAAATTATGCGTAAGTAGCACTATCCTCTACTAATTTTTCTCCAATGTAATAATAAATAAATGATGAAGGAATGGACATAAGATACACAGTTTAGAGTCAATTTTTCAGAAATCCCCAGCAACCTGTCCCTATGGTTAATTTATAGTGTGCCTAACTTCTAGACCCAGCTAAAAGAGGAACAAGGACATCCTTTAGCTTGGATATAGGGGTGCAGGAGGTTAGTGCATCTAGTTGAAATGTCGACAGTAAAATTCAAATTGATTAATGAAAAGTTTATTCTAAAAATGAACTTAAAAATATGACCATAACATTAATTTATTACCTAATAAGGTATAACAATAGTTAAATGAACTGTGATAAATAAACTTCACTAAACAAGTTGAATATTAATTGCTTGACTTATTAACAAGACTTGAAAACTATGCTGTCCGATGCACAGTTCATCTGTGGGTGTTGTTGGGTAATTACCAAACACAAGGAAGTATCTCAATGTAAAGTAACATCCATGGCATTCAGATTCAGAGATTGACCACAGTTAACATCTAAGAAGGTGTGTCATAATAACCAGTGGCTGACATGGGGAAGGAACGCAGTGGAGAATTTGCCTTCCTGGTCATGTCGTTATGAATATAAAACATTCTTCTCTTGTTAATTGAAGCAAGCCCTCGGTGGGGAGTTGGATATAAAACTTGGCATTCCCATTCATGGTGCATCTAATATGTATCTATATATATTTATGTACCTTTGTATTCAATAAACATTCACCCATAAATGAGTAGTTCAGTTGGTTTTTGTATTCAAGTAATAGTCATTGACTAATTGAGAAAATAGCAGCAGGTTGAAAGCTAGAGGAAAGAAAACTGGCTGCACAGGAAAGTGAGAAGGGGCTTCATGGTTAATAGCTGGTGGGAAAGGTTGCTGGAGGTTCACTCTGACATGGTTACTCAATTCATCAACATGCTCTAGCTTTTAAGTTTTGATTTCACCTAAAAACATTCTTACTTGCCTGAGGGTGACCAGATCATATTCTTTTATTGGTGAATGTACAGTCCATTGGATAGATAGATACATACACCATGCACAGTAAAATAACAAGTTTTCTACCTAATTTATCACTTATCGGTGGCTTCAATAATTAGGTGTAGGGCATGGACAATGGGTTAGCACAAACACCACTTTGATTTCCCTCTCAATGTTGATGCCATAAGTAGGCATGGCTGAGTGTATGTGATATAATAATGCAAGTCCAACATTAGGTCTAGAATGTGTGGTATTATACAACAGAAATATCATTATAGCAATTCCTATGGTATATTCAACACTTATGTGATAGCTGATTGTAGATATATCTGCATACATGCGTGTTTCACTTCCTAACAATAGAGGATATATCTGCATAAAGATCACAACTTAGAACAGATTACAAAAAAGTTTCGCAACTGCTTATGCCATGAAGCCCAAGTCCAACTGTTGTCTTGTAACATATAACCTTATTCTACTATACAGAATAACAATGCAGGTGAGGAATAGAGTGATAAGCATCATTGTGAAATGGCAAGATTTACAGTGGCAAAATGTCGTTGTCTTCTGTAAAAAGGAAACAGCCAAAAAGTGAGTAGTTGTTATTATTATTATTATTATTATGAATTTACAATATGACAATACAGGATGAGGGTAAAAACCAAATACTTAGTGATATGTGTTTCTAGAGCCTTATTGACATACTTACACCAAAAATTAGTGTAGTGGACTAACAAGTTACAGCTCTAGCTTGAGGTAACAAATGATTTCAGATTTAAAGTGGAAGTGCTCTGAAGGGAATCATTGCCTGCCATATTAGAGATTGAAGGCAGAGGTACAAGCCAGTTAAGAGATAAAATAACTTCTACATTTATTTGGCTTAATGCTAGTCAGGTAGAAACAAAATGAGTTTGTTTTTCTTTCATTGTTGCAGGGCTAGCTAGCACATCCACAGTGTTAACCTGAGAGCCATCAAGCTATGAAGAAGACACCCTTGACTCTTGCTGTCAATACATGACATATTTGAAATCCAAGTCAAGGTATATATATACGCATGCATAGATTTAAATTTACAGCCTAAAGAGTTAAACATGCATGTTAAGCCTCTCAATTAGCACACAATAAACTGAAAAACACATCTGGCAAAACATAAAATACCATTAGAAAGCATACTGCACTGGATATGTTTGGAATAAAAATCAGGAGGATACTATTTGAATATGGGCAAGGTATGGTATTTACAAAACCACAGCATTTTCAGACCATTTATTGCTATTATTTTACTATTATAAAGATCTAGAAGGACAATCGCAAATATCATTTGGAAATATCTCCACTGAGCTGCATCTATCATTTATTAAACTGCACGATACAACTGCAGACCATTTGCAATACATGAAAGTTGCAATGATATTGTTCAAGAAGAGTTGTTTCAGTTGCTTTGGCCATTATTGCGCCGTATTTGAGCAATGTCATCCTGCAGTGAAGATTTAGATTTTGCATATGCAATAACATAAATAGAGGTCAATAATTGAATACTCCACACCTCCTACACATAAATGCCTGAATACTGAGCACATGAGCTTTTCCAGCCAGACAATTTTATACCAAGAACATAATTATAATCAAAATTGCTGGTGAATTGATTTAACTTGTTTTGAACATGCAGTGACAGATCCACGGGTTTTTTGTGAGTACATGGAACCCTCTCTTTTGGAGAGTCTAACATCGTCATATCCTTTCAGTTTTGTACTGTTTCTTTGCTTTGAAATATAATGACACACTCTCCAACTTCTGGTCTTGTTTCTGTGCAACTTGTCCAAGCTTTTTCCCTAGCCATGGAGGCAAGCACACGCATGGTTTGCAAAGCCCTTTTCAAAATCCCATATCTGCCACTAACATGTATATAGAATATGTTTGTAATGCATACATGTATAGGTTTTGTTAGGTGGCTAAATATATAAACTACTAGTTCATTAAATCTTAATATTGCTCCCAAAGTCACAACTTCTATAGCACTTTTTCATGAAAGAAGAATGTAGATTGACAGTTAGTTATAATGAGAGTTGTCCAATTAAGAAAATCAAAATCTGGTACTCATTGAGTCTTGTACAACAACCTACCTAATGACTTCATAAATTTTGCATATGCAGGGGAATTGTGTGTTTAAGCAACATTTTTAAACTCCTAAATTAAGGAAGTACCATTTGTATCACACCTTGTCAACCTTCGGATCCGTTCATTATCAAAGCCTTCCTCTTGCAAGTGAAACATAAGTGGGTAAGTCAAGGTGCAGTACTATCTAGGCCCTTCATGGAAATACATCCTACTCCAAAGAATATATATTTTACCACAGAGGGTTGGCAAAACCAAAGAGATTTGAAGAAGAGTCCACTTGAACAAAAGGTTCCAAAGTTCATATATTGTCTCTGTACAGGATACCTTTCAACATTCTGTTCAAATTTGGGACAAGTCATACTAACCTAGCCATTAATGATGGTTGACACATATAACAGTCACTCCTACATAATTGTGGCACATCGTATTTGCATGTGGCCAACAACTCTTCCAACTCAAGTTTCCTGGTCGGGTTTGAACTGCTCAGCTATTATGAGAGTGCATAGACTCCACAAGAGTGCAGCTGACTGTCAAGCTCAAGTAACTATCTTTTCCCATTAAACAATTGTTGCATAAGTTAATAACTAATGGAGCATTGAAGCTTTCTTCCATAGTATGGATTAGTATCCCATTCCATGCATGAGTGAATACTCTCCAATTCCATGCATGAGTGAATACTATCCCATTCCATACATGAGTGAATACTATCCAATTCCATGCATGAGTGAATACTATCCAATTCCATGCATGAGTGAATACTATCCCATTCCATACATGAGTGAATACTATCCAATTCCATGCATGAGTGAATCAGAAGAAAAAATATGTCATCTGTATTATAACAACTTTAAACTTGTAACAACTTTATAGATATTCACAGATGCACGTATGTAACTGAACTTTTCCTCGTAAAGCCAAGGTTGTATTAGTAGAAGGATGACATAGTCACTCACTCATGCTCAGGAAAGGAAATACTCCCAGAGATAAAACTTAACCAAAACCTCACCTCCGTAGTAAGCCTTGGCAGTGGCTAGAACTGGGCAATGGACAAAGTACCCACAGTAGATAGATATTAGGAATATTTTATCAATGGTAGGCAATACAGAACTGTCAGGGGAGAAATACAAATGCAGATTAACAAGAGGAGATATGTATAATTATTATTGCAATGACTGATGAAGGCTACAGCATCTAGCTGAAATGTCGACAGACTAAATTTCAAATGTGAGTTCGTAAAGAGATTATAATTATGACAATAATAATAATAATGATGATGATGATTATAATATTATTAGTAATAATTATGATGATGATTATTATTATGGGAAATTTATTATGGTTGTAAAAATACTTACCATTGTTATATAAATATTTACAAATGCATCTGCCAAAATACTCAAATCAAAATGCTGCAAAGATTTACAGACTTTGATAGAGAAAAGAGTGTTAATTATGGTAGATCCACTGCAACATATTAGAGCTGCTTGAGAATTTGATGGCAGCTGTCATCCCCAACATGACATGCAATTGCATTATTATAACAGAAGTTTGTGATTTTGCATGATAATATGTGGATGAGCACTCACTTTAAAAAAAAAATTTTTTTTTAATCTTCAGGAGTCCAGCACCACATATCGGTTTGTTGTTATTGTGGAAATTTAACATTATCTTACTGTGAGTTCACTATTACATGACCTCCTTGTGGGGTGTCTTAAATACTGATGGTGGAAGTAATCTCTTGGTGTATCATCCACTCTCTTTGGTACTCCCTGTAATGAGGTAATTGGGGTCCAGTTATATTCAACTTCTGTGCAGTATCAACCACATCATCATAGAAGTGATGAAAAGCATCATCTTTCCATTGCCTTTTGTAGAAAGCTTCAGCTAGGTTTACAGTTGAAAGTGCTTCTTGGATGGTTGTGTCTTTACCCTGCAATGATTTAGACAATTTTTCTGAAGCTACAAAGATAAGATATTCTCATTTCAGTCCAAGCAATGTTGAAAACTTCTATAAAGCAGTTAAAAGACCAGCAGGTCTAATCCATACTGATCTCTTATTGTCTGGTGCACTTCACCGAAGGTGTCCATTAAAACAGTGCAGTCAGTTAAAATGGCACCTATTGCCCCTGTTCTAGCTGTCCATCTGGTAGGACAGATCAATTTGATGGTTACACCAGAGTCTTTAGATTGTGCTGAAAATAAATGTGCTCTTTTGGGGGAAAACTTGATTAACTTGGCTATTTCCCTGACTGTATCCAGTGCATCTCGTAAGAATAGTAGTTTACGCCCTGCATCTTGCAAGCATAAATTAAGACAGTGAGCCAAACAATGCACTAGAAGGGCAGCAGGAACTTCATTCCTTATTTTGGTGGCAAGGCCATTTAGTTTTCCCTGCATGTTAGAGGCTCCATCATATGCCTATCCCCTACATAGTGCAAGTGGAAAATTGCACCGAGTAAGTATGTCCATTATCACAGCATAGAGGATGTCAGATTTAGTATTAGGGAGACAATAAAGTCCAACAGAGTCTTCACTAATTTCATAATCATTGTTTACCCATCTAATGAAACTCCTCCTCATTTGCAACATCTTTTGCTTCAACAGCAATAATTACTTACCAAGCAGGAGAGCACACTTTAATATTAATCACTAATGAACGTAACACACTCAACCCAAAGGTAGTCATCTGCTCATTAACTATTACGGGAGATAAGTACATGTTTTTCTTCAACCAATTTTTTAAGCCAGAATCATAATTGGACCACATTATTAACATCTGTTGCAGATTTCCCTCAATATTATGTTCACAAATTGCCAATCCCTGGTAAAGAAGAAATCGAACACAATGAAGCTGCTTAAGCAAAGCTTGTCTTATTTTATTTTGATCTTTGTTAGCTTGAGTGCTTAATAGCTCATTTACTGGTGCTGTCTGAAGCATTTTAGAACAGCTTCTCTATGAGCACAGCAATGAGTGTAATTTTTAAACCTTTCTAAAACCTTTTTCCAATTATCATGACCCGTTTCTGTGAATGTTGACTCAGCTTTAGAACTGAATGAGAGCATTCCTCGGCATTGTGCATTCCTGCAGTAGAAGCAAAACACCTTTCTGGTTGTAGATAGAGTTAACAGTGGTAAGTTGCGTACCACTTTTCCATAAAATTTCTCCCATCACTAGCCATGCTAGAAAGTATTGCTTTATTGGTAGGTTGATATATAGGCTTTTGTTATATCTGTACAGCATGAAGAAAAGCATTCACTTTAGTGTGTTTGTGGCTGTTCATAATCCTCACCACCAGTGAATTCATTCATGTCAACTTCTGGTTCTGATAAGATGACTGCAATACTTCCCTCTGAGTCTTGTGCACCTTCAGCTACATGCTTCTTTGAAAAAGTATCAAAAATAGGTATTTGTTTGTCTTGGTCTCTTGGCCATTTTGCTAGCTACTGAGTTCTGAGTACATTCACACACTGATTAGCTATAGTAAGTGTTGATCATCATGGGTGTTAGCTAGGTAATTAATAGCTAATGAGTGCTCCAAAATCATATTCCAAATAGTGAAGCACAATAATTGAGTATTATTGGGGGGGGGGGGGCTCCAGCCACTCCGAACTCCCCTACAGAGGGTCGGCAAAACCAAAGACATTTGAAGAAAGGCCCTGTTGAACAAAAGGTTCAAAAGTTCTGTTTACCGGATACCTTTCAACATTCTGTCCAAATTTGGGACAGGTCATACTTACCTAGCCATTAATGATGGTTGACATATATAACAGTCACTCCTACATAATTGTGGCGCATCGTGTTTGCATGTGGCCAACAACTCTCCCAACTCAAGTTTCCTGTTAGGGTTTGAACTGCTCAGCAATAATGAGAGTGCATGGACTCCACAAGATTGCTGCTGATGGTCAAGCTAACAAGTATCTAACTGTTCCCATGAAAAAAATGGTGCATAAGACAGAATTTTCTTCCTAATGAGCGTTGAAGCTTTCTCCCTTGTCCAGTATGGAATACTATCCAATTCCATGCATGAGTGAATACTATCCCATTCCATACATGAGTGAATACTATCCAATTCCATGCATGAGTGAATACTATCCAATTCCATGCATGAGTGAATACTATCCCATTCCATACATGAGTGAATACTATCCAATTCCATGGCATGAGTGAATACTATCCAATTCCATGCATGAGTGAATCAGAAGAAAAAATATGTCATCTGTATTATAAACAACTTTAAACTTATAACAACTTTATAGCTATTCACAGATGCATGTACGTAACTGAACTTTTCCTCATAAAGCCAAGGTTGTATTAGTAGAAGGATGACATAATCCCTTGCTAATCATACCTCATGCTTAGGAAAGTAAATACTCCCACAGACAAAACATAACAAAACAAGCCTCGCCTCTGTAGTAAGCCTTCGCAGCAGCTGGAACTGCACAATGGGCGTAGTAACCACAGTGTAGCTATTAGGAATATTTTATCAATGGTATATAGGAAATGTAGGACTGGCAGTGGAGAAATAAAAAAGCAGATTAACAAGAGGAGATATGTATATTGTGGCAATGACTGATGAAGGCTACAGCATCCGAAACGTCGACAGACTATACTTCAAATGGGAGTTCGTTGAGAGATTATAGATTATAATTATGACAATAATAGTAATAGTGATGATGATGATGATAATAGTAATAATTATGATGATAATGATTATTACGGGAAATTTATTATGGTTAATACTTAGCATTTTTATACAAATACATCTGCAAAAATAGATTAGTTTTTCCAAATCAAAATTCTGTACCGCAAAGGTTTACAGACTTTGATAGAGAAAAGATTGTTGATGATGGTTGATCATTAGAACTACTGCAACTTATTAGAGCTGCTTGAGAATTTGATGGCAGCTGTCACCCCCAATATGACATGCAATGCATTATTATGACAGAAAGTTTGTGATTTTGCATGATATGTGGATGAGCATTCTTTTTAAAAGAATTTTTTTTTAAATCTTCAGGAGTCCAGCACCACATTTCTGTGTATTGTTATCGCGGAAGTTTAACATACATGTTACTGTGAGTTCACTATGACATGACATCCTTGTGGTGTGTCTTAGAGGCCATTGTTATTGCAAGCTGTACTTGGTCAGCAAAGAGAAAATATAGCTAATGCATGTGCATTTGTCTACAAAATAGCACATAATAATTATCTGCATTCAGTTACAAAAGACTGCTGCAAGAAACAAAACAACTGACATAAAACTCCTCCACTCCTTTTCAACCACTCCCTTTCAGTCTGTGCCTCCCACCCCTCTAACCCCACTCACCTCCCACCACACTGAACCATACACACCCCACCACAACTCTTCATATATCTTAACCTTAAATCCTTCACATTTTCCTTCGAATTTTGTATGACCTGGGCACCAAATATCAAATCCATGCCTTATATATATCTTTTTCCAAATGTCAAAAGGTAACAGGTGTAATTAAAATGATAATAGAAAATCCCTAGTGCTAAAATGAACTGCCTCCTAAGCCGACCATTGACAAGAAGGGGGGTCACTCCATCTCACGGTAGTCACTGGATACTAGGATAAAGTGAATCCCCCCCGGTCACTTTATCCTAGTATATACTTGGTGACCGGGGGTCACTTAGAACTAGGCTACAGTCTCACCGGTGATCATTTTAAAGGGGAGTCACCAGATCTGGTCTCAAAGTGTAGCCGTTGTCATTAGGTCTTGGTCAATTATTATATTTTTATACCTATTATTCTTTTTTCCCTTATATTCTCGTTTTTTTGACCTATTATTCCTTTTTCACTACCGATTATTGTTTTTCTTTCACCTATTGTTCTTACTATGCTTGAAGAATATAAAACCATTTCCAGTATAACATGACAAAGTAAAGGTGTACAAAATATTATTAACTAACTATAATTGTTGTACTGTAAAATCACATATAATTGGATATAGTCCTCTCTTGACGATGTGTAAATGAGTTCGACAGAATGGAAAACCCCCGTTCTGCTGCTGTAGAAGATGGCTGGACCAGCAATATGAGCCTGCAGGCTTCGGCCCAGTTATGAAGATCAACTTCATGTGCCTTCCACCATGCAATCAGGTCTGTGTGACTAAATGCATTTACAGCAGCGGCCCAATACATAGGTAGCTCTGATTTCAAACCATCAATAACTGGTGTCGAGTCCAAGAAGGTCAACGCACATAAGGAATAATACAACCACAGAAACTGCCGGAAGAAGAGGTCCATTCATCATGCTTCATGGTTTGAAGGCAGTCACATATCGCTGGAGAAGATCCTAGAGATCACCTGGTCCTATCTGTGGGCAGAGGAAATCCAGCAGATTAAGATTAGGAAGTAGGTTGGGATTGCTGAACACACAGGTGCCACTTCCTATGAGAGGTAGGGCTAGGCTAAGGCTATAATAATAATAATAATAATAATAAAATCTATTATACTTCCTTGCCCTCGCTCTTTACAGGTATGTGCCCAATATCTTGACAGTCATCCCGACATGCTTGGAGGTCCAGGTACTGTTGTTGAAATTGACGAAGCAAAAGGAAATATAATAGGGGCCGAATCACAAATGGGAAGTGGGTCCTAGGAGGAGTAGAACATGGCACCAATAAAGCTGTTGTGCCTTGCCGTGATGCCAACACGCTCATCCATGTAATCCAGAGGTATATATGTCTCTTGGCACAGAGATTCATACAGATGAGTGGAGAGCCTATACGAGTCTCAATCAAGTTGGGTATACACACCTTACGGTAAACCATTCCCAGCATTTTGTTGACCCTGTCACAGGTGCATACACCCAATCCATCGAGGGTACATGGAGAGGATTCATGGCACCAGCAAGCCCCTCTTGGAAGGGTACCTCATAGGATATGTGTGGAGGAGATAGTATGGCATAGAGACTCCATTTGCACAAATATTTCAGATGATACAAAGTTTAATTTATTATTGTATCACAATAATTATTAGTGTAAAAATGTTGTGCACGGCAATTTTCGCCGCGCCAATTGTGGATTCACGTGGCGCCAATTGTGGATTCACGTGGCGCCAATTGTGGCCTCTAAACTGCAATTGTACCCAACTTTCTTCACTTTGCTCCAAGATTGACTCAGGCTCTGATTCCCTTGAATCTGTCATAAAAACTTCTGCCATATTGTTAGCACATGTATAACTAGTTCACTCTAAATAATGCTGTCATTGAAAACGCCTTTACCTAATCGCAATGCAGTGTCGAGCAAACTCAAGGAAAAAAAGCACCCAAAAATATATATAGGAGAAGTAGCTACCTATATTCTAGCATAATTCTCAGTTCTTTTGGCTACCTATTATTCTGAAAATTATCCTAGAATAATCCTAGTTGTCATGCGCTGGCTAGCAAGTTCTCGTATATAAAAGGGCTGAAAGATAGCATCTAGAGTACCATTCAACTAGCAGTTCAGAAGAAAAATCAATCCCCCAGCAGAAGGAGTGGTTCCCTAGATCTTTTCTATCGCTGCTGTTTCTTCAAGGCCATCATCTAGTGATATTGGAACAGCATCATTTTGTGGTTTAGCTTAATACTTCTGCAGGTGGCAATGACCCAGGTAGCAAGCCTAACAACTGAATATATTCCAGGTAATGTTCTGAATGCTATCTACTTTAGTTGAGTAAATGATGCAGTGCAACTGTTATATTTTAATCGATAATAGACAATTAACTATTGCCATGATTTTACTGTTACTCTATGCCTGAGGAACAAAGGTTGATATAGAAGTTCCCGGTGGAAAGCAATTGGATATTTTCAAAATCAATGGGAGCTGATATAATTATATGCTCCATCACACAACTTTGTTCTGAATATTTTAGGTGTATACGAAGGAGACATCATCCTAACAAATCAGGAAGTCATTACAAATGAAGCACTATATAGCTAATCCTAATGACCCCAATGCACCACAGAATGCTGTAGTGCGGAATACTCGATCACTTTGGCCACGTACGACAGTTCCTTACATGCTGGACAGCAGCCTGAATAGTAAGAGATTAGAAAATAAATTCCTGTAGATAAACATTTTTAAATCCCTTCACTCTGTAATTTTAGGAATATGTGATAACATCAGGTATTGTTGTTGTGGCTGTACTCTAGAAATTACAATAGGTAGTTGTTGCTTGGAATAGTCTGACATGATTCAGATTGGATTAGAGATGAAAAATATTCAAATTCTAAATACTCGACATGTTGTAATTGTCATGGCATGTATGGATGCTCAGTGTATACTAAGGGGGACAAGTCTGTTAATATGCATGGTCTCATATAAAGTACCAATATCCGCTCACATTCACACTAGTGTCATATCAAAATACAGCTTGCACTGTGTGATTTCTAATATATTAATATATTTAAATATATATATATATATATTTTACAAAAATACCAAAAATACCAAAAATACCAAAAATAATAACTAATTTTTTTATTTTGTTTCGTCCTACTTTTTTCCATCGTGATTATAGGCTCTGGACCGTAAGCCGTTTAGTAAACCACGTTGCAGCAACCTTTGCGAGGAGTCAATATGTACAACAAACTGATGTATTTTGATCATGTTACATAAGACTTTCAAATTAAAAAAAGATGAAAAAAATATTGAAGTGAACCATGCTTGAAAAATCACTTCCACGATATCAAGCCTCCAAGTCCAAGCAGTTTCTAACCACGTTCCAGCTGCCAGAAACCAGAACCACCCCACCCATCACTAGAATACATCCCTTCACTACTAGAATTATGTGTGCATACAAACAAAATGTTGAAAGCAACCTGACAAAACAATTGTCTTTCACTTTCCTCTATTTTTCAGCAACAGCCAGTGTCCAACCTAACAATATAATTATATATTTTTAAAGATGCATGACTAGTTTTGTTATGTTCCTTTGCTAATATTGAAATAGCAAACATAAACACATCATAATTTGCAGTGGCTCCCAAGCCCAGATGCATTGATCGTCATCTTCCACACACGTCTTCACTCATCGTCCAGTAATCCCTGCAAGCTTGACAATACAAAGCAAAACACACATAAAGAAAATAAGAACACTGAAAGGACATGTTAGCTCCACTAAAGGAAAATATACATAAACAAAATAGTACACTCAAACGACATGTTAGCTTAACTACTAGATATACCTTTTAGATATAATCTTACCAAAGCCAACCTTCCTCCCAACATTGAAGCTCACCACACCTAAATCGACGGCAAGCCTGATACTTGTCACATCTGTCTTATCCACTTTACTCCACACTACAGAATTAAAACTCTCATTTTGATTCTGTTTGTAGCCAGGTTTTAGCACAGGCTCAACTCAAAATGCCTGGAGGACAATACTCATGTTGGGTATGTTCTGCAGTTGATCAAAATTGTTTGCTTACACATCGCGAAACATCCCGTCTAGGTTGTCCTCGTTATTTGTAATGCTCCCCCATAGAAAGTTTGCATAGACATGTGACTAATCCCCCTAGCGCCACACAAAGTTACACGCTTGCCACCGTCATCAACAGCAGCTTTTAAAGCATGTCTCAAAATGCTTTTAAAAAGTGCCTACTAATGTGATTTATACATGCTACCTTCTCTATTTCAACACTATGACATATAGTTTGACATCCAACAACCATTTATATCCCCATCACTAATTATGTGTGTACCTAAAAGCTTCTGTTTATCCACTGACCGCCCAAAATGTTTTTGTGTTCCTACAACTTCCATGGAACCAGAACAGCCATCAAAATTGGCTTAACAACTTACCTCGAGACCCTCAAACCATTCTTTGTAACTTGCCTGTCTCATCTTCAGGTATTCACGCTCGACAGAACTTAGACATAAGATAATAATCTAAAACTTCTCCAGTGTCCCAAAACATCACAGCTATGCCATAATATGATTTGTGGTCCTGTTGTTGCCACGTGCCATCAACAGTAACACTAACATGTTTTCATGCCCAACCCCATAAAAATCATGTAACCTATGAGCGGCATCCAACATAATACTCTGTGGTACTGCATTTGCATCACTCCCTATTGACTTAGTATATTTAAAAAAAGAAAAGAAAAACTGGTGGAACTAAGAGAGGGCAACATATCCATGACTGCGGTTGATGTCTTCCAGACCAGAATGACTAATTCCAGCAATGTGAGCACCCAGTAACTGACTGGATGTTCAAAGAATGGGCTTCTACAGATATAGGGTTTGAGATGCTTTAGTGTTACTACAATTTGAACACAATTTGAACAAAAAGTAAAAATATGACACACCATACCCACCTTACGGGAATTTTTTTCCTTCAGTTGTAAGGGAACTTGGCTACATATTCAATACACCTCTCTATGACCAGTCCAAGCTTAAACTATTACCCTTACCCTGTTCTCCCACAATACCCCTCTAGTCCAAAGAGGTAGATCCAGTAGATCCAGGAGCAACACCCAAGAAGAAGCTGAACGGTCCAAGAGAGCTAACTTCTTCCTGGTCAGGGTCTCACCACTGGAACTGGCCTCTCTTCAGACATTTTGAATCGTAAGTGAAGGTTCACCAAGGTGCTACCCTCACCTTCCGGATACTCGCTAACAAAGGAAGGGAACAGCAAGTAACTTTTTAGTACGGAGATAAACATTAAACTTGCCTGACGCGGCTGGCTCAACAACAGCCGCTAACGGGTTTTTCCTTCTAATCCTGCTCACTCTTCTTCACTACGTGGCATTCCTTGTTTAACATATTTCTCCTTCTCTTCCTCTGTGGGATCCTTTCCAGCAATTCTTGGTTTAACGTGCTTGTCTTTCCTGTTGCACGGTATCCACACCCCAACCTGGTCAATTCTTCATTGCGCAAAAGTTAGTGCGTGAAATTGGCTACATTAATTTGGTATATATTTGGGATTGGCTATCATCGCCGAACGCTCTACTGACGGGTAAGGTCGTAACAATGTGCTGCTAAGCCTTCGCATCGGACCGTGCCATGCTTCACATAACAGAGTCACCGCTTGAGCAAACTTTAACTTTAACTGGAACCCCGCCCGTTAATTAACAGATGCCAGCGCTCATCTCATTCACGCATCCATATACAAGGGAACATTCACACTGCTTTCGATAAGCATTACGTCGTCCGTTCAACTTTGAAATCACCAGCTTTACAGAAAAATCAAAATAAAGCACACCAGAATGACAAATGGCAAAAAGTCTGCTTCGGTTCGGTACATCCCTGTACATCCCTGTAGGCAAATATTAAGTAGGGAGGTTTTCCCAACCTTTGGTCTTGCTCATACTTCTTGGATTTTACTGGCATAAGTACAAGGAATTGATCGCCCACATCAAAGTGTCGTTGCTTAGAATGTTGAATGTATCTCATTTTGGTTTCTGTTTACACCTCCGTCTTGGTCTGAATAGCGATATCCGTCATCTGGTCAAGCCTGGGTCGTAATTCTAGCATCCATTCAATGGTTGTGGTTCGTGAGCATAATTTTCGGTCCAGCTACTCTTCAATACATCTAGGGGTCCCCTCACATGCCTCCCAAACATGATGTCGAATGGCGAAAAGCCTGTGCTTCGGTTCGGGACTTCCCTGTAGGCAAATTCTAGATAAGGAAGGCTTGCTTATACTTCTTTAGCATAGCCTTAGTGCCATGGAACCACACAATGCATTCATTTGTCTGGAGATGATAAGGTGAGATTTTTAATGGCTTGACTCCCAGAGCTTGTAGAGGTCTTGCATCAATTTGGAAATGAAATTCGCCCCTGGTCAGACAGAATTTCTGCTTGAATTCCCAATTGAGAGAATATACCCAACAGGGCAGTATCCGCTGTTTGTGAGTCTGTGTTCTTCAGTGGTACCGCTTCTGGTTACCAGCTGTGTAATCCATCAAGGCCAGGACGTATTTGTTGCCTGCTTTAGTTCTTGTCAACAGCCCAACCATATCAATAACTACACTGGCGAAGGGCTCTGCTGTGATCAGAAGAGAGGTTAGTGGTGCCTTGCTGCTGGGTTTGCAGCCTTCTGACATAATGGACACATTTTGCATGCCCCTCTGACATCTTTAGGGAGTGTGGGCGAGTAGAAGTGTTGGAATAAGCAGTACTTAGTGTGTTTGAAACCCAGGTGCCCTGCCATTGGCAGAATGTGAGCCACTCGGATGGCTGTGTTCTTGCTTGTTGTACAAGTAACCGCAGAGCATCGTCCTGTAACTGGTCGGTACAGTGTCTGGTGTGTGCCATCCCTGCTTCTTGTCTAGCTGACTGCAGATTCGGGTCTTGATGCTGTTCTCGGATGTGTTTGTTTACATCCGTGTATGCATGCGACGAGTCGCTGTGGCATGTGGTGTGTGCAACAAGAAGCTGTGGTATGTGCAACAAGAAGCTGTGGCATGTGGTGTGTGCAACAAGAAGCTGTGGCACAAGGTGTGTGTAACAAGAAGCTGTCATACCAGGGAGATCTTTTCTCCTATCAATACTTCCTTGGAGATAGTGGAGCAAGAGACGAGTGAGTGTGATGCAGCTATGTCGAGTTTGAACTGTGCATCACCTCCACTGAATTAGCCTCGGATGAGGTAGTCGTCAGTATGTTTGCATACTGGCTCACAAGCAAAAACATTTTTCTTGAGACAATGAGCTGCTCTGTGTCCCACTGTCTTTGCATTCAAAACAAAAGCATCCCTTAGTCTTGACAAAGTATTTTTCCAGTTGATGCTTGCCTCCACTGTTGGAAAAGCATTTGCTGGTTGGTTGTGTGGGAAGGACTGTGCCTTTGCTAGTGTCTGTGCCGCCGGTTTTGTTAACTTCTGAGGGCATATTTGGGGTCTTGCCATCCGCATATGATATCTGTTGGTAAGGTGTCCATCTGTTCTGCTTCCTGAGAGTGCTATAGTCAATATTTCAATCTCGTGGGTACAGATCTGTTAGTCTGCTAACTTGTTTTAGAGTCGGAAGTTTCTGTGTCTGCACCCACAGTGCTACATTGCTCAGTGGCGGATCCAGAAGGGATCGATTGGTCTCGTTCGAGGCCCCCTTTTCTCTAATTTCCAAAACTCTAACTAAACAGCCTTTTCTTGCTTTTTTCTTTTTCTTATGTTTACTCTGCTAGCTAGCTGACCTGCGAAGCCACACCCCCAAGTGGGGGAAACGTAGGGGTGTGGCTGCACCAGACTAAACCTTACCTTTATCCTCGTAACAAATGTTCAGCACCTGGTTGATTACCTCCCAGAGAGATTTACTGTCGACTCCTGTCACTCACCAAATATCTTACTCATGGCTCAGTCAAAGTTAAAGGCTTTTTTCAAAGCCACCCCAGCTAAGTAAGTTTATCTAAACTGAGCAGTGATCGAGAATATTATGCTATTGAATAGATTGCCAACTTAGTACTAGTACTAGCTAGCTATAGTCCTTGCAGCCACCCACTACTGCTAGCTAGTAGAGTTAATTTACATAGAAATGTCCACATTTAATGCAAAAAGGACCAACAAGAACACCACTTTTCCATCTCCAGCTGTGGTACCTGTCACTCTTCCTGGGTCTCCTGCTTCAGTCCATTGTGTCTCCTCTGAGCCCTCTGTGTCTGTGATTCTCACCCATCCCTCTGTGTCTGTCACAGAGAACTCTCTATCTGTGTCTCCCACCCAGCCCTCTCTGTGTGTGTCTCTCAGACAGCCCTCTCTGTGTGTATCTCCCACCCAGCCCTCAGGCTCGGTGTGTCTGTGTCTCCCCCTGAGCCTACTGAGCCCGCACTATTACCGCCTTCATGTTCCGCTTCTGTCCTGCCCTCTCATTCCGCGTCTCATCTGCCCTGCACTTCCTTGTCCACTTTTTCTGCTGCTTCTTCGTCAAGTGCTTCAATTGATTTTGAGAAGTGTAACGATTATTGGCTTGCGTATGTGCTCAAGGTCCCAAACAGATATCTTGAATTTGGCTCCAGAGTGCAAGTATTCACTTTTAGTTAATCATTTTAAGCCTGATAGTTCATTTACATTTCCAAGTAGTTATTTAGATGGCTGTAATAGGTCTTGTCAACATAAATACTTGGCTGAACTTGGTTTGTTTAGGAATATTTTGTTTGCCATGTGTTCTCTTTGCTACAAAGGGTTTGGGTCATTTTGTATGTAATGGATTTAATGCATGATCTAGGAAAACTAAAAAGTTTGCCAGTCACAACTGTACGCAGTACCATCAGCTGGCTTTAGCTCGGGCAGATTCTTTAAAGTCTTCATGTGTGTCCAGAGTCAATTGTTTTCTGCATATAGATGAGAGTAACATAGCAACAAATAGGTACATAATAAGATGTATGGCTGATGCAATACTTCTTTGTGGCAAGCAATGTATAGCTATTCGAGGTCACAGAGATGATAGCACGGCTGATTCTGAGGTCAACAGAGGGAATTTTTTAGCACTTCTTGAATACTCGGTGAGGTCCGGAAAAGTTGCATTAGCCAAGCATTTGAAAGATACTTAAAAAATGCAACTTATACTAGCAAAACCACCCAAAATTAACTCATTGAATGATAGGCGACTATATTAGAGATAGTATAATACAGGAAATTAATCAAGCTAAATATTATTCTATTCTTAGTGATGAAGTGGTCGATATATCCAGTAAGGAGCAGGTGTCAGTAGTGTTAAGATTTGTAGATAGTAATTGTAATATAAGAGAAGAATTCTTAGATTTCATAAGTACAGAAAGGATCACTGGAGAGGTTTTGGCTATTGCAATAAAAGAAGCACTGAATAAGTTTGACTTAGACTTTGAAGATTGTAGGGGACAAGGCTATGATGGTGCTAGCAATATGTCTAGTGCAAGGGGTGTGCAGGGTCGTCTCTTGGCAGAAAATCCTAAAGCCACATATATCCAATGTAATAGTCATGTGCTTAATTTGTGTATTGTTGAAGTTTGTATATAGTTTACCTCCTATTCGTAATATGAATTCTACTGTTACTGAGACAGCATATTTCTTCCATTATAGTGCTAAACGGCAACTATTTCTTGAGAAAGTAATTGATAAGGGAACTAGCATTGTTAAAGTTAAGGATCTTTGTAGAACAAGATATCGGCACAACGCTTATGAATTTTTTTATGTTTTGTATCAATTCCTTGTAACTGCAATGGAAGCAATTACAGAACATGATCCTACATATGGGGATATGAACTGGGATATGAAAACCATTGTGGCAGCCAATGGCTTGCTCAAGATGTACCTTTCCTTTCCTTTTATAATATCTTTCATAGCAACAATGAATTCTATGTCTATTATAAAACCTTGAAGTATAAAATTACAAAAGAAAAGTAGTAATATAGTTAAAGCTTATATGGATGTTAAAGACGTACTGAATGAACTTTGTGTAGTTCATCAAAGTGAGGAAATGTTACATTCATGGTATGTGCAAGCTGAAACTAGCTTATGATGTTGGTGTGGTTCCTGAAGTCCCACGTGTATCTGCTCGACAAATTTACAGAAATAATGTGGAGTACAGTTCTGTGGAACAATACTATCGAAGAACTGCTGTGCTTCCTTTATTGGACCACTTAGTTCAACAAATGAATGATAGGTTTGGTAAGACTCAAACAGTAGCAGCCAATTTAATCAATCTTATACCTTCTATAATCACTACTTGGGATGATATATCTTTAGTACATAAGTACTGCACTTGTGTCAACTGAGGTGTGGAGGTGGAGGGCAAAGTGGCAGAGTCAAGATGCTGACAAGCGGCCATCCACCCTTCAAGCTCTGAAAGAGTGTGACAAGGATTACTTTCTTAACCTTTACGTACTGCTGCGCATCGCATGTACTATTTCAGTCACATCATATGAGAGCGAGAGGGCCAATAGTACCTTAAAAAATCATAGTAGTATGGGGCAAGACAGATTATCCACATTAGCATTGATGCATATTCATTATAGTTTTCCTGTTGATCTTGATGATGTTGTTGATAGATTTAAACTTAAATGTAATAGAATGGCACATAATGTATTAATAGGGCAATTCCGGGAAAATGTCAACCAAGGGGTCAAAATTTCAAAATGGGTTTTAAGTATGCTCTAATACACCATTCTGAAGCTAAATAAATGAAGTTTCATATTCTGCAAATTTTTAACCCAATATGAAAAATGGGTAACGAGATATGCTCGTTTTTATGTAATTGCCATAGTAACAGATTATGACAGAAGCTTTGTTCTGTTTTAGATCAGACACCTCCTACAGTTGGGAATTGAGTTTTGCTCCAAGTTAAGGGTATTTGGATCATTTTTATAATTTTTAAGTAGATTCAATGGATTTTTTTGGGTTACACCCACTAAATAATATTTTACGGTTTGTAGTTTCGGGATATAATTGATGCCGTACGTACGTCACAAATATGTGCATCTTTATTAATTATTTCAGTGATGTTAAAGTATTAATTAAAACTATTTCATATTCTCTTTTAGTTTTCTATTAGGCATAACTTCCATCCTTAATTAATGGAAAGGCTACACACTCATGACTTACGGAAAAACCTGTGACGGATGTACAAGGTTCTTGTACGTCCGTCATGTACGTACATCACAGCTTAACAAATTCTCATCTAGACATTGTTAAAAGATGTAGAATTTGTTATTGTACAGCCTTAATCTTTACCCTTTTCTTTGTTTGTCTTTCTGCCATTGACAATTCGATCTTGAGAAAAGTTAGAATGGCTACAGCACTAATTCAATCTTCTTGCTACCTTACATTTTCCTTACATTTTCTGGAACATTTTAAACTGACTAAACTGATGGTCACCATTGTACAGCTGACAAGATTAGGGCTTGGACAAAGGGATAGGTTTAATGCTTGGACCCTGACTACGGTTAGGGTTGGACAAAGGCTAGATTTTAGGGGTTGGACATTGACCAGGGTTGGGCTTGGAGAAAGGCTAGGGTTAGGGGTTGGATATATACACAGGATTAGGGCTTGAACAAAAAGTCTAGGGTTAGGGGTTGGACATTGACCAGGGTTAGCGCTTGGACAAAGGCTAGGGTTAGGGGTTGGACATTGACCAGAGTTAGTGCTTGGACAAAGGCTAGGGTTAGGTGTTTGACGTTGACCACGGTTAGGTCTAGGACAAAGGCTAGTGTTAGGGGTTGGACCTTGACCAGGGTTATGGCTAGAACGAAGGTAGGGTTAGGGGGTGGACATTGACTAGGGTTAGGTCTTTCACAAAGGGTAGGTTTAGGGGTTGGACATTGACTAGGGTTAGGGCTTTGACAATGACTCGAGTTAGTGCTTGGACAATGACTTGTACAGGTTAGGGCTTGGACCATGACTAGGATTAGGCTTGGACCATGACCTGGGTTTTGGCTTCAGAGGTTAGGGTGTAAAGAAACAAAGCTGCGTCTTAAGTTATAGCTACAAACTGATAGTCATTCCCCAAATTCTAGCCTGCAAGTAAAACTATTTTAGCAGCTGGTATTGAGGAAGTTACAAGATCTGTTAAGAAGTACGTAGTTCACTAGGTTCCTTTCTGTGTGCTACAGGCATCCCTTTTAGGGAAGAACTGGTGAATATGAATCTACATCCCTTCTGTAAACACTAGTAGGGAAGCTGGGGAGTGGGGAAGTTAGATGCAGCAATGTTTTGCTAGACTTTACTAGAACAGCTGGGGAGTGCAAGACCTTGGGAAGTGTGTTCCTGTTTCGTCCTTCATTGAGCAAGTGACCTGTGATGCCACTTTCAAGAAGTGCATGACACGAGAATGCTCAACCTGTATGGATCTGATTGATGAGTTTGCACCACAAAGCAGCTCAGGGACCTTGCAGTACTACCAGTGGAAGTCTACGGATAGCCGAATTGAGAAGGTAGACATGACTGATACAGTGGATGCAGTTTTTAATGAGCTGAAGAAACAGCTGAGTACCTTCCTACTCCATACCTTTGTGAAGAGAGAGCAAGCAGCTTCGTTTGACTCCTTGAAGAACTCTGGTGATGGTAAATCCATTGTTTTGCAAGTCGATTTCTCTGAAAATGCGACAGAAAGAAGTACAAGCAGCCCACTGGCACCACGCTCAGGCAACCATCTTCACCACTCACACTTGGATCAACATTGCCCACAAATTTCAGTATGGTAGTAATTTCAGATGACCACGACCACACAAAATACAGCATTTTCGTTTTCATGTCACAGTATATTTTCCAAAGTCTCCGAGCGAAATTCCCAAGCATAGAAACCGTCAATGTTTTCAGCGATGGTCCAACATCTCAGTTTAAGCAGAGGTTCCTCTTTTCAAATCTCCACTACTGGGAGCAAGACCATGACATCTCTATCAGATGGAATTTTTTTGCCACATCTCATGGAAAAGGTGTCGTAGACGGGATTGGAGGGACAGTGGAGAGGGCAGTTTGGAGACACATTCGGTCAGAGAGAAGTCATATCACCACTCCGCAAGAGTATTCAGCACTCGCCAAACAGCTTTGCCCAAATATTCAAGTTGAATTTGTTGCCAAGAGTGAGATTGATTCAACAATCTGCATTTCTGGATGCCAAATGGGAAGGAGTGATGGCAGTCCCCCAAACACACAAAGTTCATTGTATTCAAGCTTCTGGTGCAGATGAGGTCAAAGTAGCCAATACTTACAACGAGATGAGAAATGTTTCCGAGTTTGTCGAATCCGCAACATCAATGATGTCACTCCTCCGACCAATTCAACAATTGAACAGGATTGTCCAATCAAAGATGATGCCCGGCCTCAGCTACCAGCACTGAACTTGACAATTGGATTGTGGGTTGTTATGGAGTATGATGGTGAAGAGTTTCCAGGGAAGATGACCTGTATAGAGGATTCTGATGTTGAAGTAAACGTCATGCATAGAAGTGAAAATGCTTGGAAGTGGCCAAGACCTGAAGACAAAATCTTCTACTCAAGAAACAAAATTGTACATATCATTAACCCACCAAGTGTTGCAGGCAAACGAGGACAGTTTGCGTTTGAAGACATTAAGCATCTGTTTATGTTATGCTTACAAGTACTTGCTTTGTCTAATAGTGCCTAGCAATGCTCAGAATTCTATCCTTAATCACACATGTCCATCGGTCACGGGTTTTGTGTACATCCATCATAAAGTTTAATGTGGATTAATTTGATTATACAATATTCAACAGTTAGGCTTTGGGTATTTAACATTACTTCTATGCCTTAGTATGAACATTTATAAAAACAAGAACAATATCCCTAGAGTTTGGGCTTTAAACATTCCTACCCTATGATTTCCCATTTTTCTGCATACGTCCATCACAGCCCTTTAATGAGGCCTAACCCCTCCCATGTACTATGAAAGTGAAAATAATTTTGACTAATGTCTAGCCTAGGTCAAGCCTTGCTGTGATATGTATTGTATACAGATTTACCATTTCTGAAACTAGCTACAGCTCAATTTGTTGTCTGAATTGTACGTACGTCACACCGGAAGTGCCCAATAGCATTTCTCTTCCAATTCTTTTTCCCCCTTTTTTCCTTCAATTATTGACCCTTGGACTTCATGATTCAGATTCACAATTTTTATATATATCACCAATCATAATAACTGGATTTTTTGTTCGTTTATTCAATGTAATTTAGTCATAACATTTTTCTCTCTACAGTTTGTATATGCTGTATTTGATATAATATATCTATTTAAATTTTAATCAAAGACCAATAATTCCTAGATCCGCCCCTGTTGCTGGGTAACATCCAGAGGGCACGTTCTGTGGCGAACTTCTCACCAGCTTGGACATGGTATAGTCTGTCATGCAGTAACCCCATAAGCATGCCGTCCATTGGGTAGCTGTCTTGTTTGGTTTGATAGTAGCCACCCACCAATGCTTTTCTGGATCTCTGCTGTTATTCCCATTCTTTGAAGTAGGGCCAACTTGATACTATCATAGTCTTTGGTTTCCACAGCTAAGAAAGTTGCCAGGCCATCGTCTTCAAGTAAGGCCCAGATTTGTGCTGGCCTTCATCGTTCAGGACATTATAAGTGGTCATATGCTGCTGAAATCCGGTGAGGCAAGAATCGATTCTGTCTCCTCCTTGGATGGCTTTGAGTTTGGAGGTTTGACTTGTGCCTGACTATGCTGTTAGGTGATCCTGGTGAAAAACTCCGTCAACCACTCGTCTCTTCTTGGTACTGCACAGTAGCCTGCTCCAACTGTTCCCTGTATCACTGCTCTCTCTCTGCTTCTATTTGTTGTTGTCGGACAAGCATGTGTAGAAGTTCAGTAGTGGGTATGTGATTGACCCCAGGGTTAGATGTCTATAGCTTGTCCCTCTGTCCATTGCGTTGAGTCTGCATTGACATGATGGTCTTCTGGTTGATCTCGAATCATTTATGTCTTATTAATAACTTTGCACGACAATCACTCTCCACACCATTACCCATAACTAACATGGAGATGGCTTAAGTCCAATAGTGTAGGCAAGCGTAAGTTATCTCTGATGAGGAGTTGCTGCTGGTAACTAAGCAAATTCAAACAACAAAATAGCACTAGTCTGATAGGCAATAGTTAGTAAGTAACAAAATAGCACTAGTCTGATACTAATAGTTAGTAAGTGCACTAGTCTGATACTATGAATAGTTAGTAAGTGACAAAATAGCACTAGTCTGATACTATCAATAGTTAGTGACAAAATAGCACTAGTCTGAGGATATCAATAGCAATAGTCTGAGGCTATCAATAGCTAGTAATCCCTTACTATACAAGTGTAATAGCTGCTGCTCTGAGAAGTCTAATTAATGGCTCAGTTTGATTGTAAGTAGTAGGCTGCCAATATATGTTAGGTTTTGGTCCCCTTTTACCTATCTACTTCAGCCTAAGCTGGTAGTTAGGTTTAGATAATCTAATTAGCAGTGACTACAACTCAACATAACTAAGTCTGAGTAAATCAAACAGTGAATAAGCTCCTGCCAGAACTACTTTAAATTGATTAGCCCAGTAGAGATTTTAAATTAAGGCAGGACCATGCAACAAATAGCCAGTGAGATTGTAGTAAAGTTCTGAAACAACTACAAGTAAGATTTACTAGTGTGACCTGTCACATTACACGTGTGCATGCTTATCATGATAGGTGCAAGTTCTGTTAGGCTGGCTGGCCTACAAAGACTAGATTCTCATACTTTGTAAATAGTCAGGTAATTCAAGTAATGATCTACTCGACTTTTATTCTAGGTCAAGCAAGATCAGCCATCCTTAATGCAATTGCAGACTATCGTAGGGAAACTTGTGTGGAGTTTATTCCACGATCAAATGAAGATGACTATGTACGAATCTTCCCAGGAAGAGGGTGAGTAGCAACTACATACCAGTACATAATTTTCAGAGTCGCAGATTTTATTGGGAAATTTTATGTGTGAATGTATTTAATATAAATGCAGTAAAGGTTATATAAAATAATTTTTGTTTTGTAGATGCTTCTCCTACATTGGCCGAATTGGAGGTCCTCAGGACATGTCCATTGGTAGAGGCTGTGAATACAAGGGCATTGTCATGCATGAGATGTTTCATGCCCTAGGGCGCTGGCATGAACAGAGCAGACCAGACAGAGACCAGTTTATTAGAATCCTGACAGATAATATAGAAAACGGTCAGTACACCCCTTCACATTGAATTTGGTATTACACTTTTGCTTTTTAACTGCTGCTACTGGTGTTCTTGCAGTTGTTGCTATTATGCTGTTGATTTCATTGTTGACATTGTGTTCTCAACTGATGTGAAATTTTCATAGATTATGGGATTATTCACTATATTATATATTATAACAAAAATAATTATGATCATTTCCCTGCATTTTTATTATAGGAACTGAGAGCAACTTTGAAAAAACCAATCCAGCTTTTGTGACTACCCAAGGAGTCCCTTATGACATTAGATCCATCATGCATTCTTCTTCTACAGCTTTCAGTCGTAATGATCAACCCACAATCCTACCACTAGATAGCAGGGTCTCACCCAGGTCGCTTGGTCAGAGAAATGGTCTTTCAATAATGGACCTCCAACATGTGCAAACACTATACTGTGGAGGTGAGTGTAGAGGTCTTCATTATCTACATATTATTTTGAAATGCACTGATACTGGTTTTGATAATTTCTCATTCCCTAAATCATATTGCACCGTGCTTTAAATTACAAATACGAAAATCTCTGATATTCAACATTATAATATTATACTAATTGCAGATCATCCCAATAACTAAAGTAATTTTATGTATTGTATCATGAAAACATTATTGTTACACAAAAAAATGTGTTTCCATTTTTTAATAAACCGAATAGAAGTAAGTAGGTAGAATCTAAGCTTAGTGGTATGATATTGACATTGAAATACTTCCTTAAATAATCTTCAGGTGGTGGGGGATCAACTATTTCTTGGTCTGCATGGTCATCCTGGTCTAGCTGCAGCAGGACATGCAATGGTGGCACCAGGTCACGAATTAGGACCTGCAATGGAGGAACCAGTTGTGCAGGCAGCAATATACAGACACAACAGTGCAATACTGAACCATGCAATAGTAAGCAATAATGTACAAGCCAGTGTCATAATGATATATACCACATAGGCATTTAGCTATTTATTGCCGTTGCATGAAAAGTTCAAAGGGAGAGCTATTGATTCCCAACATCCAGCTTTTAACTTTTTTTAAATGTTATATCTCATTGAATGAGCAAAACATTTCAGAGTATACTCCGACAGTACATTATGAATATTCTGTACATCTAGTGCCAACTTTCTGGTCTGTGTGGAGTTCTTGGAGTGACTGTTCTAGTACTTGTGGTGGAGGTAGACAGCGAATGAGCAGGGCATGCTTGAATGGCAACATTTGTTCTGGGATATCGTCACAATTTCGCAGTTGCAGCATGCGGAATTGTCCACAACGTAAGTAGCTGATGGAGGGCTAGCATTTAGGATAAACATGTAGAACACTCTAATAAAGGTAACTTTTTCTGTTTGGTGCTAAACTTAGTTATTCGTGATTATTTACATGAAAATATTCTTGACACTGTGAATGGAATCCACTGCACAGCTGTAATTGGTTATCATGATTACATATTTTTCTAAATAGGTCCCGTATGGGCAACTTGGAGTAGCTGGTCTTCATGCAGTAGAACGTGCCAAGGAGGGTACCAGGAAAAAAGACGTCGGTGTATAAATGGGAATAATTGTCCGGGCAAAAGTGTCAACAGTACTGAATGTAATACGAAGATCCCCTGTGAGAGTAAGTAAGGCATATATACCAGATGTCATCAACCCAACTACCACACAGCTACATGCACCTATCTGACTTTACTGCATGGGATTGCCTTAGAAGGCAATGGCTACTGACTAACGATTTTGGTGACTTTGTATTAGTCGAGCTACTATAGATACTCTATTAAAAAATGTTAACAAAAAATAATATAGTAAAAATAAATGGATATAGAAAAAGCATCATATAATTAGAACTTTGGAGTTTTTGTAATGAAGATTTATGTCTCAATGATAATAATGGTTCTAGTCTGATTAATACCCCGTCATATATATGTAATATAGGTAAGATTACATGTGTTTACATTACCATGCAGCTCCAAAACCTAATGGTGAGTGGAGTTCTTGGACTAAATGTTCGGCCCAATGTGGTGGAGGATCAAGGTACAGAGAGCGTAATTGTGGAGATTACCTGCTCAACTGTCAAACAGAAAAGCTATTTTGTAACACCGAAGACTGTGTACCAGAACCTGAACTCAGAGGTATAATACCGAATGTCCTTACCAGCTATATCTTAGCCAGAAATTTGTCTCTTTATACAGAAGTAGTACTCCAATCTATTTAATTGACCATATTATATTATATAAACCATTCCAAAATATAATTTCATATTTGTACAGGGCTGAGGTACCGAGGTTGTTGGTATCTGAATGTTAATACTCATAGACTTGGCTCATTTGAAAATACGGCTCCTGAGCTTGAAGATGATGCAAGCCAAAGGATTAGGCCAGTCAGCAAATGTGGGAACAGAATCCAGACGAGAGGCTATGATTACTTTGGTGTAACAGTAGGGATGTGTCTGTCGGGCTCCAACAACCTCACGGACTATCAGTACTATGCCTCTTCTTTCTGTCGAGATGTAAAGGGAGCTTACACTGAGAGATATGGAGGATGGTTCGTGATGGATGTTTACCAGATTATGGATCCAGTCAGCTTCAGTGATTCAATCGCTGAGCTGAATGGCCCTAATGCCACCACAGGTGGTATTGATGTGATGACCACTGGATCAGGCCATGCACTCACTTATAATCTTGCTTTGCTTGTCTCGTCTATTTTGGCGTTGTGCTGGCCATAGCAGTAATGTGATGGATATTTTGAAGCTCACAAATGAAAGCACTTGGACACTCAACTCAATTAATAAACAATTGATAATGTGATGTGCCTTTTTATTTATACTGTTAAAGTATCGAATGTATTCCCTCCCCGGCCCCCTTAGTTATACAAACAACATCTACAACAACAATAACCACAACTTAATAATAAGAAAGAAAATAAACTATATATACTATTATTTTTATTGGGGAATACAGTCACACTTCCTACATTTGGTTTGACCCCTATTATAAAGTGAAATAGATTAAACACACAAATTCTAAGTGCAGACCCCTCCTAAACCTCCCACTAGACCATCCCTACAAGACTTTATTTTTAATACACACAGCATAGAAAGCAATAAGATCAAAACTGCAATTTCTCATGCACCTCTCCATATTCTTGCTACAATCATAAGCAATAAAATCCTACAACCTGTCTATAACTTATATTGTATAGACCTCAGGTTAATGATTCTTTTTGATGTTGATCAAATGATACCCACAGATTTAATAACATTGAACTACTTACCATGGAAATCAAGTGGCCATGCACAGTAGTCCTTGGAGTTGCCTACACTCCTCCTGGTGTGTTGGTTACAGGGAGCATCCTGACAACTGCCTCTGACACCTCTGGAAAAGGAGGAACAACCTGCACTCACCTGATTACTCACCTACATCAGAATATGTAAAACCACAGAGATCAGAGAAGACAGACTACCCACAAACCACTACGTGTACTGTGATAGAATCTATAAAAGAGAAGAACAGCAAAGAGAAAAAGAGAACAAAGAAAGAAAGAAAGCGAACAATTAAGAAAGACAATTAAGACTGAGTAAGTCTATCATCGAACGAGATAGATTACTAGTGATATTGTGCTTATTGATATATGTTTTTAATGTGCATTTGAGCCATTGTTTTATTGTTCTTTAATTCTTAACAAGCTCTAGTGAGGGAGTGAGGTTAGTGGTATTGGTATTTACCAAGGTCTTGAGGGCAAGAGGTGTGGTGCATCTAGGTTCTCAGACAAGGGTTTGGCATCATCAGAAACTGCTAGTGGCTTATAAGAGGTCACAGGGAGAGAGTTTCTGACAGTTGGACACTTACCATGTGGAACTGATTGTGTAAGTGATCCAGTCATCTTTGCAGATTTCAGTCTTCCTGACATCAATTGGCAGACTCTAACTGTCCTTATTGATCCCACATTTTCTTTGACTTTGTGTATGAAAATATGTTGTTGAAAGTATTGTCATATGAGTAAACTTATGAGGAAACCAACTGATACAGTTCATGGTTCACAAAATATGCAGCTGCTTGCTGAATTGGCTCAGCTAAACTTGATATTAAATTTTTAAGTGCTAGTTTATGACATTGAAAACCCTGTGCCAAATCTTTTGAGTGTTTGTCATAAGTCTATATAGATACTTACTTCCTTTTGTTTGATCCCAATTTTAAAATCAAGAAGAAAATGCTTGAAGTTCTAAAACTCATTTTCGCATCTTCCTAATAACGAGTCATCCAATTTCATAATGCTACTTAGAGTATACTCTAATCCTTGTGTAGGTAATAAACCAGTAGTCGCCCCAAAATATTAAAACCATGAAATTAATTAATTTTTTTTGAGGAATGCTACCCACTCTTCCTGGTGTCAGAACGGTTGTCCACATGGACTGAAGGAGGGGAGGGGTTGGATGATGTGTGTGTGTTTATGGGGGGTGGAGAGGGGCGGATAGTAGTTGGGAGAGACAAACTCTCTCATCGATCAGGCCTTTTATGCCAAAGTCAATTAGCACCTGGGAGTACAAGTGTTGCCAAAAGTGGACCTATTCTGCAACATTTGGACCGTGTCTATTAGAAAACTTGCTGGAGGGTTCCCTGAAATCTAGGAAGTATTCCGTAGCCCTCATAACAGTTAGTCGTGTTGTAATAGAAGCTTATTACTAACATAGTTAGGATTTATAAGTCTTAAAGGCATGTAAGTCTTTGGAAGTTTAAAGGCATGTAAAGTCCCTGCAAGCAATTCTTGGACTGGATGAAGGATGTGCTTACCATCATTTTCAAGATGAGTTTGTACATAATGTGGCTCTACATACAATTTTAAGTTGTGGACAGTCCTCTCTTTTTTTCCCTTTTTTAAATTTTTTATTTTTTTAAATTTTTTTCCCCACAACAATACTCAATACATAATGATAACAAAGTGATAATAAAGTTATAGTGTTTATAATGCTGATAGGCGGCTTTCAACCATGCCCAGTTCAATGCTGGCATCAGGGACACGGTGGAAGGTGGAGCGGCTTCCTCTGATGCACATCACTGCTGATCGGAGCAGGGAAAAGGCCAGCTTACATCTCATCCATGCCAGAGTCGAGTTGTATGTTGAGCCAATCTTGGCTGCAACAAGATCAGCTAACCGTTTGTAGAAAGCTGTTGCTTCCTTGCCCATACCTCCTGTAGTAGCAAAAACAAGTGGTGTGAAAGATGCCATTTCCACCTGCCGTACTCTGTCACCATACTCCCTCTTCTTTATCAGCTCGTGTCTTCTGTACATGGCTGGGATGTTGACATTTCTGTAGCTCGGGTGAAATACCCTAACATCCAAAAATGCACATTGCTGTCGTCCACAAAACCCCCTCATTCGTAGATCAGCCCTGGCATCATCAACTCTGTTGGCTGATAGTGGGAAGATGGTCTCTCCTGTAAGTGGTTGAAGTACCGGCTCTTTCTCCACATCATGGCAAACTTCACTCAGCCAATTTGCTGTGAGATTACGAATTTCGTTGTGTCTAATGGTGGGTAAGCCACCGTGATGGCAAGTCATGGCATGGTCAACAGAGAATATTCTGCCACAGACGCAATATTGTGGAATATTTTTTAATGTCCACACCAACCATACCTCACATTCAGTGCATCGTGGAATTCACCTTTGTTCAAGTTGAACCCTTGGTCTTTGATTGGTTAGGCTGTCAGCCAGATTGATGCACACTTTTCCTAGGCTAAATCCATTGCTCTCTTAAGTGATTGAGGAAGCTTCGCACCTAATATTATAGCTTTGGTTTCATTACATTCACGATTTTTGCGATGAAGCAAAGACTTGATTGGCTGTAGTTCAGGCATGTCGTGATTGTTGGTCTGGTTTGTTATCATCTCCGTGAACTGCTTACTATTTTTTTTTGAGTTTGAAAATTCTTTTCCTGCAATGGCTGTTGGGTTTGTGATGTTTAAACCTCCAAGTCGGGCAGGGAGTGAAAGTAGTTCTCTTTCCTCTTGAGAGCATGGTTTACGCCCTGGAATAAACTGCTGATGTATGGCATTTTCCAGTGGTAAAAAAAGAGTGCTAGTATTTTCAATCGTTCTCATAACATATCTCCATCTGCCAACAAGCCCATGAACAAATGCTGCATATGCTGCATGTGGTTGTGATTGTGCAAGCTTAGAAAGAGAGGTAATCTCTGTCATCCATTTTTCAACCTTTCCAGCAACGTATTCTTCTGCAAAAGTGGACGTACCGATCGCAGCCCCTAGGCGTCTCTGGCCTTGTGTTGTTAAATAATTTTTTGGCTTCATCAGTTAAAAAAAAAATTCTTGCTCAATCCCACATCTCAGTCTATATACAACATTTCCAGAAAGCAACCTCCCAAGAATACTTTTATCAGTAATTGATTCACTACACACACTACATCCTAATTCCATGAAGAACTTTGCATCAATGTATTGTTTATATCTATAGAGCTATAATGGACCTGTCTAGTAAAAAGTGTGTTGATGCATATGTGAGACTGACTGTGTGTGTGTCCATGTGCGCCTTAAAGACTCAGCTGCCTTTGGACTTATCCACACATGTAGCACATAATTGGAAACTCTTGACTAGACCAAACTGTTAATGCATTGGCTGAGTATCCTTAAATTGACCATAATGTACAACATTGCAACTCAGTGGCAACCCTGTATCTACCCCTAGTTGGGATTGGCTGTTTAAGGATGAAGATATAGAGTGACTATAGTGCATCACGTACAAGCTCAAAAACTCCTTTCTGAATGGAGATAGTGGGGAGGGGTGGGTGGGAGGGGGGGCATGTAAAGTATTATAGGAGAGACCAAGTTTAGTTGTTTCAGCACTTTCCTGTGGCTTTCCAGAGTGGCAATGTTATGTACATCATGAAAACTATTTCTACCTCTAGAGTCATAATTACGTTTAATAATATTTTACATTTATTCAATATGCATGTCCTCCCCCTTCCAAATATTCCCATCAAGAATGTTTAAATATGCATAAGGACATGAAGAAAATTAGTACAACAAAAATGGGTGGCCGTCACCAAAACTCACTTCCATTTAGTTGACTATGTATATACAATTACCCTCCTTGCCTGAATTTATAGGGTCATGCTTCATCAATTGGCCTGTTCATTATTAACATAAATATAGTCTGGCGAATAGCTGTGATACTTTTTTGATGAGGCATCTCACTTATTTATGTTTTGTTCAGTACATAGCTTCTAGACCTTGCAGTTAAAAGTACACTAATAGTTACTCTTCTATTCATACTCTATCACCAAAGTTAACAAGAACAAGGCTTTGTGCACACATGTAGCTACTATATGCTTGGCCCCAAAATGGAACGCTTAGTTTGTGGACAGACAATTTATAGCACACAAGCAACAAGAGGTGTGTGTTAGGTAGAGGGATTTGGGAAAGTCTTTCAGGGAATTCAGATGAGCTTCCATCTATCCCTTAATACTTTTACACTCAGTACTGTTTATGATCACATTCACATGTTCAACACAATCTAATTTCCGTGTTGCATAAACTACATGCAAACAGTCAAATTGTGATTATAATTATGCCAACATTGACCATGCAACAGCACAAAATAGTAATGATTAGATTTCACGCATTGCAATAGCCACAACAATAATGATGCAGTGTCAAACACAAGATATATTGGGTAATTTTTTAACCACCAAAACAGAGATATAATTATAATAGGCTATACTTCCCTGCAACACTTGCTAAGATTTATACCCTTTGCTGCACTCACACTTTGTTCGTGTTGTTGTGAAAGGTCTGCATCTCCACTTCATTTTATCTACAGCCATGTTTACATTAACATTTAAAAACCCAGTTCCATTTGTAAATCCACTCATTGAAGTGTGTTAACTACAAGGTTTTGAATCTGGATTGAAAGTGTTTACATATAATTTAAACATGGGTCATGTAAACACAGCTAAATTTTTATATTATTATGCATATTCTGCCAGTCTTGGTACCAATTACCCTCAAAATTAAGCCGATGGAAAGTATTGTGAAAGTTGAGAGTTTAATTGGTGAAAGTTATGTTTCGAATATTGCTCTGCAGCTTATGGGACGCTTCTAAGTAATCCTGTAGGCCACAGACATTTTGCGCATTAAGAATGGTGAAATGTACAATTTTTTAGGCTACAGAGAGAATTTTCTCCCAGTAACATGCTAAACACCATCTATTAATCCAGTATAATGGAGGTATTTATTTTCCCCAATAGCATAATAGAATCAGGCCTACAACTGATGAATGTAGATAGTGCTGCTTGTTACAATCATGGATAACTTTTCCAGAAAAATTATGGTTATGCACAGTTTTTAATTCATCCTAGTTTACTATTGATAGTCTCCAATGCATTCAACTATATTTTTGTTCATGTCATGGACAGCAACTTCTTCCTTCACTAATTTCGGTCAAGTAAGCAGCTTTTTTAAACTCTGTTTATGCCTATAATTTAATAATACTTCTAGGTTTACTGTTGCTGACTTAAAAATATAATATTAAATAAAAATAAAAACATGATTAGTAGAAAGTATTATTGAAGTGAGATATTTATTTACCATGGTAATAATGCTCAATTTCAATTTTATGAGACTAACTCCATAGACACACACTGGAGCAACATTACACTTGGAGAGTGAGTAGGCTTAATGTTGTACAAGGCTAATGCAATCCTATGTGAAGCATAAAGCCCTCTATGTGAACATATGTACTCATCTGCTTTTGTTAGTGCATTTTTCTGCTATGTATTGAACATCTAACCTAGAGCTACATCAGTCCTGATCAAGGGTAACAAGAAGAAAAAAACACCATACAACTGCCACTTTAAGAATCCTCCAACCTAATTGTACTTGTCCACCATATATTTCTAATTCTCATAATTTTGCTCTCACTTCACTACATTAGTTGGTAGCCAATGATCAACCATTTTATGTCCAAACTACATTCATCATAGCTGGTGTAAACCAGTAGACTCTCACTGACCCTATGTGTGGCATTTGGCATAAACTAAATTCTAGAGCACACATTCTCCAATAATTATATAGACTATCCCATACAGCTGTGACCAAAAATTTAAGTGGATTTTATTTCATGGATATTCACATTTCGAGGTTAAACATTCAAGAAAGCCCTCTCTAGTTTACCTATGTTAGTTACTGTTCATTCACATATCAAGTTTCATGGATCAGAAAAGAATACAAAAAGGAGAAAATTAATTATATACACTATAACGAGCTAACCAAATTGAAGAAAGTTAGCTGCAAGAGTTTGGTTGTTCCCTTCTCAGTAAATGATTACTGATCAACCAAACCATTTTCAAAAATTCTGAATCATTGCCTTCCTGATTACTTCAAAAATCATCAGCAGTAAGTAAATTATAACTACTTCTGGCCCCAATGCAATTAAGGTTCAGACCACATATTGATCTTAGGTTCAGCATGTACATCGCATTGGAGCGCACAGCTCGTGCTGTGAAACCAAAGTCAAACTGTTGCCTATCAAGGCTATCTAACCTCAAAGTGTCATTGCATTCTACAATATGCAAAAGGCTAAAAAATGGGTAGTAATTATTATAACCATTACTACTATTATTATTACTATTATTATTTATTATTACTATTATTATTACTATTATTATTACTATTATTATTACTATTATTATTACTATTATTATTACTATTATTATTATTACTATTATTATTACTATTATTATTACTATTATTATTACTATTATTATTATTACTATTATTATTACTATTATTATTACTATAATTTTTACTATTATTATTACTATTATTATTACTATTATTATTACTATTGTTATTACTATTATTTTTACTATTATTATTACTATTATTATTTACTATTATTATTACTATTATTATTACTATTATTATTACTATTATTATTACTATTATTATTACTATTATTATTACTATTATTATTACTATTATTATTACTATTATTATTACTATTATTATTATTACTATTATTATTATTACTATTATTATTACAATTTTTTTATTTAATTTTTTTAATTTTATTTAATTAATTTATATATATAAATATATATTATACATATATATATATATATATATATATATATATAGATATTGCCCTATATATAACTACCAATAAAGAACTAGCTAGCTAATTTAAGTAAGAAATAGTCATCACTAGTATACTGACAAGTTCCTAACACCGCTGCAGTGTTCCCACGCTGGATCGCAATGGAAATTCTCTGGAGGAGAAAATGATGGGAACGTGGTTCGTCGCACTTTGCTTTGAGATGGCCACCTAACTCCCGAAGGAACAAAGATGCCTCCCATCCAAACACTTCAGTGGTCTCTATCCCAATTGGGACAAAGAAATGTGTAGCAACAATGTTTCCGTATTTTTCCTTTTTCAGGGACTCGGCTCTGTTTGCCACTGCCCCAGGACCTTCGTGTAATAAGTTGGCATACGATGGAGCAAAGTTGTCCTTTTTACTATTATTATTACTATTATTATTACTATTATTATTACTATTATTATTACTATTATTATTACTATTATTATTACTATTATTATTTACTATTATTATTACTATTATATATTATTACTATTATTATTACTATTATTATTACTATTATTATTACTATTATTATTACTATTATTATTACTATTATTATTACTATTATTATTACTATTATTATTACTATTATTATTACTATTATTATTACTATTATTATTACTATTATTATCACTATTATTATCACTATTATTATTACTATTATTATTACTGTTATTATTACAGTTATTATTACTGTTATTATTACTGTTATTATTACTGTTATTATTACTGTTGTTATTACTGTTGTTATTACTATTGTTGTTGTTGTTGTTGTTGTTATTATTGTTGTTGTTATTGTTGTTGTTGTTGTTATTGTTGTTATTATTGTTGTTGTTATTATTGTTGTTGTTCTTATTTTTGTTGTTGTTGTTATTATTATTATTATATTATATTTATTCTATATTATTTTTGTTTTGGTATTTATATGTTTCTATTAGCTATTATTATTATTTTCTTTATGGTATTTTTGCCACATCCTGTTCACATGCTGGCCATGTGTGCCAGGTTGTAGTTTGTATTATGTGGTGGATAACTTGCTACAGGTATATAACAAGGTCACGTAAGTCATCATTATTCCTGTTAAAGGCTAGTACATCTAGTTGAAATGTCGAGAGTAAAATCATGAAAAGGTTATTCTAAAAATGAATGATATTCTTATTATAAATATGACCATAACATAACTAAGAAGTTATAACAAAAATTAAGTGAACTGTGAAAAATAAACTTCACTAGGAAAGTTGAACATTTGTTTGACTTATTAACAAGATTTGATAACTAGGCTGTCCAATGCATAGTTCTTGTGTGGGTGTTGTTGGGTAGTTAAAAAATGCAAGGAAGTATCTCAATATCCAGATTCAGGTTTTAGCAGAGATTGACCACAGTTAACATCCATAGACAGAGAGGCAGAAAGAACTAAGTAGGTGTGTCATAATAACCAGTGGCTGACGTGGGAAGGAATGCAGTGGAGAATTAGCCTTCATGGTCTTGTCATTATGAATATAAAACATTTTTCTCTTGTTAATTCAAACAAGCCCTCAGTGGGGAGTTGGATGTAAAACTTGGCATTCCTATTCATGGTGCATCTACTATGTATCTATATATATTTATGTACCTTTGTATTGATTAAACATTCACCCTTAAATGAGTAGTTCAGTTGGTTTTTGTATTCAAGGAATAGTCATTGTAGTGAGGAGACTAATTGAGAAAATAGCAGCAGGTTCAAAGCTAGAGGTAACAAAACTGGCTGCACATGAAAGTGAGAAGTGGCTTCATGGTTAATAGCTGGAGGGAAAGGATGCTGGAGGTTCACACTCTGACATGGTTAGCTGTGAAGGTTTGATTTCACCTAAAACATTCTCACTTGCCTGAGGGTGAGCATATGATATTCTTTTAATGGTGAATGTACAGTCCATAGGTACATCATAGATAGATAGAATACATACAGCATGCACAGTAAAATAACAATTTTGATGCCATAAGTAGGCATTGCTGAGTGTATATGATATAATAATGCAAGTCCCCCGTAGGGTCTAGAGTGTGTGGTATTATATAACATTAGGAATATCATTATAGCACTTTCTTATGATATATTGGAAACAGATGTGATAGCTACTTTAACTCCTTAGGGCTGATTGCAGATACATCTGCAAGCATGCTGCGTGTTTCACTTCCCAACAATAGAGGATATATCTGCATAAAGATCGCAACTTGGAATAGATTACAAAAAAGCTTCGCAACTGCTCTTATTGTGAAGCCCAAGTCCAACTGTTGGCTAGCAAGTCAACATATAAATCTTATTCTACTTTATAGAATAACACTACTGTTGTAGAAATATAGCAGCAAGCATCATCGTGAAATAGCAAGATTTACAGCGGCAAAGTGTTGTTGTCTTCTACAAAAAGCAAACAGCCAAAAAGTGGTAGTCGTTATTATTACAAACTTTACGATATAATGATACATGATGAGGGTAAGAATCAAATACTTTGTGAAATGTGTTTGTATTGCCTTATTGACAGACTTACATCAAAAATTAGTGTAGAGGGTATAAAATAAAACAACAAGTTACAGGATATGGCTACCTCTAGCTAAAGGCAACAGATATAAAGTGGAAGTACTCTGAAAGGGAATCATTGCCTACCATGCTAGAGCTTGAAATCTGATGTACAAGCTAGTTAAGAACTAAAATAACTTCTACATTCATTTGGACAGACTAATTTTTTAAAGTGAGTTCATTGAGAGATTATAGTTATGACAATGATGATGTCAATAATAATTAGTAATAGTTATGATGATGATTATTATTATGGTAAATTTATTATTTATATTATGAAATTTCTTGTCAATTTTATGGCAACTGTCACCCCCAATATTAGAAGTTTGTGATTTTGCATAATATGTGGATAGTGTACCTCCTACATCCAGTAGTTTCTGCAGAGAATACACCTGTAACCAAGCAAATGGTATGATGACCAATCACTTTAATTTAAAACTCTTTAGGAGTCCTTCTCCACATTTCTGTTAGTATTTATTGACATATATTTTACTGTAAGTTCAGTATGATAATTATGACCTCTTTATTATGTCTGTTAGGGTTTATCATTATTGCAAGCTAATGCATGTGCATTTGTCTGTAAAATAGCCTAAAATATCTGCATTCAGTTACAAAAGAATTTTTAATACTGCTGCAGCAACCAAATCAACTGACATAAAACTAATGCTTCATATGACCCTCCCCAATCCTCCTTAGCCACTCTCTTTATCTCCGTGCTCTCACCCCCCTACCCCCACTCACCTCTCCCCACACCCAACCACACACACACCACCACAACTTGACAACTTATACCCTTCACATTTGCCTTAGAATTTTATATGATCTGGGCACCAAATATCAAATATATGCCTTATATATATCCTTCTCTAACTATCAAATGGTAACAGGTGTACTCACAATGATAATAGAAAGGTAATATGCTAGTCTATGTTTTGATAAGTACCACACTTATTTGCCTAATCATCAAATTGCTTTATTCAAACCTTATCTATAGGCATAGCCAAGTGATCTAATAGTAGCATATGGAGGAACCACAAATATTATGATGTCTCTAATAGATCTTACGCACATGCAAGCAGCCATATATCAAGAGGTTGGTGGGAGTATAGTTATTGCCTTTTATGGTCATTGGACTATTGAACTTGAACAGAGAATAGTGGATTGTAAATCAGCTGATGGAAGATAGTAAGTAATTGGCTGAGATGGTTTGATGGTCTTACGAATAGTTATTTCCGTTTTGGGTTATTGGGCCTCTGCTATAGCTATTGAAATTGTACTGAGAATAGTGGATATAAGTTGGCCAACGGATGTAATTGGCTGAGATAGTTTCTTGGTTTTAGTGTAACCATTGTCATATGCTGGCTAGCAAGTTCTCGTATATAAAAGGTTTAAAAAATAGCATCTAGAATACCATTCAACTAACACTTCCGAAGAAATAAGGGTTCTCAATCTCTCCAGCAGAAGGAGTGGTTCCCTAGATATTTTCTATCACTGCTGTTCTCTTGATGGCTGCAATTTTCATCATCTCGAGTTATTGGAACAGCAGCATCATGTTGTGGTTTGGCATAATACTTCTGCTGGTGGCAATGTCACAGGTAGAAAGTCAATCCGAATATATTCCAGGTAATGTTCTGAATGCTATCTACTTTAGTTGAGTAAATAAATGATGTGAGTGTTATATTTAATCAAAAGTAATAGCTAGTTAACTATTGCCATAGTTTTACTACTAACTCTTACTCTATGCCTGATATGCTACATCAGACAAAAAATCTCTTACTTTGTGCTGAATATTTTAGGTGTATACGAAGGAGACATCATCCTAACTAACCAGGAGTTCATTACAAATGAAGCACAAGCTAATCCTAATGATCCTACTGCACCACAGAATGCTTTAGTGCCGAATACTCGCTCACTTTGGCCACGTTCAACAGTTCCTTATGTGCTGGACAGCAGCCTGAATAATAAGAGAAGATTATAAAATAAATTCCTGTAGATAAATATTTTTAAATCCCTTCACTTGGAATATGTGATAACATCGAATATTGTTGTTGAGGCTGGACTCTAGAATTACAATAAGTGGTTGTTGCTTGAAATAGTCTAACATGTTCATCTGATTCAGACTGGATAAGAGGAGAAATATTCAAATTCTAAATACTCTACATGTTATATTGTCATGGAATGTATTCAACAATAACTATTGGTAGGCTCATGTAATGTTCATAACATAATACTGTTGGGTTTTAGCTCTGCGCAACCTTATCTTATCTATCTTCTTCAGCCTAAGCTAGAAGTTAGGTTGACTTTTAATACTTTAATTAGCAATGACAACAAACAACATAACTAAGTTTAACTAAATCAAAAAGTGAGATCACTATATAACCTCCCTCCTACCTGACCTCCTTTAAATAGATTACACCAGCAGAGGTTTTAGAATGATAAAATAAAGGCAGGATTATGCAACAAACAGCCAATGAGTAAAGTTCTATCCAATGAAGTAAGATTTAACTAGTGTGGCCTGTACATAAGTGTGCATGCTTACCTGTTCAGTGAATCAACAATGATAGATGCTAGTTCTGTTAGGATAGCTGGCTTAACAAAGACTAGATTTGTTTGTAGTCAGGTAATTCAAGTAATTATCTTCTCGACTTCTATTATAGGACAAGCAAGATCAGCCATCGCGGTAGCAATTGCAGACTATCGTAGGCAAACTTGTGTGGAGTTTATTCCACAAACAAATGAAGCTGACTATGTGCTAATCTTCCCTGGAAGAGGGTGAGTAGCAGTCACATGTCACTACTTAGTCTCGGACATATTAATATTATTGGGAGTTTTTATGTGTGAAGGTATTTAATATAAATGCAGGTTATTTTTGTAGATGCTTCTCCTACATTGGCCGAATTGGAGGTCCTCAGGACATGTCCATTGGTAGAGGCTGTGAATACAAGGGCATTGTCATGCATGAGATGTTTCATGCCCTCAGGCGCTGGCATGAACAGAGCAGACCAGACAGAGACCAGTATGTTAGAATCCTGACAGAGAATATACAAACCGGTCAGTACACCTTCACCTTGAATTTGATATTACACTTTTGCTTTGTAGCTGCTGCTACTAGTGTCCTTGCAGTTGTTGCTATTATGCTGTTGATTTCATTGTTGACTTTTTGTGAACTTTTCATAGATTACGGGATTATTCATCATTTACTAAGCGTCTTTCATTTTTATTATAGGAACTGGCAACTTAAAAAAAACTAATCCAGCTTTTTTGACTACCCAAGGAGTCCCTTATGACATTGGATCCATCATGCATTATTCTTCTAGAGCTTTCAGTCGGAATGATCAACCCACAATCCTACCAGTAGATAGTAGGGTCTCAGCCAGGTCACTTGGTCAGAGAAATGGTCTTTCAGCAATGGACCTCCAACACGTGCAAATGCTATATTGTGGAGGTAAGTGTAGAGGTCTTCATTATCTACATATTTTGAAATACAGTAAAGCTGTTTTTGATCATCTCATTCCCTCAATCATATTGTACTCTACATTAAATTAAAATCTCTGATTTTCCAAATTATAAACTAATTGCAAGACATCAAAGTAATTATCATGTCAACATTATGTTACACCAAAAATAGTGTTTCCATTTTTTAACAAACCGAATAAAAGTAAGTATGTAAAATCCAAGGTTTGTGGTACGATATTGACACTGAAATACTTTCTTAAATAATCTTCAGGTGGTGGGGGATCAACTGTTTCTTGGTCTGCATCGTCATCCTCATCTAGCTGCAGCAGGAGCTGCAATTATGGCACCAGGTCACGAACTAGGACCAGCAATGGAGGAACGAGTTGTGGAGGCAGCAACATACAGACACAACAGTGCAATACTGAACCATGCACAAGTAAGCAATAATATACAAGCCAGTGTCATAATGATAAATACCACATAGTCATTTAGAAAAGTTTAAAGAGAGAGCTATTGATTATCAGCGTCCAGCTTTTAGAAGAAAAAAAATTATATCTCATTAAATGAGCAAAACATTTCACTTTCCACGCTCATTACATTATGAATAATCTGTACATCTAGAGCCAACTTTCTGGTCTGTGTGGAGTTCTTGGAGTGACTATTCTAGAACTTGTGTGGGAGGAAGACAGCGAATGAGCAGGGCATGCCTGAATGGCAACACTTGTGTTGGAAGATCATCAGAATTTTGCAGTTGCAGCACGATGAATTGTCCACAATGTAAGTAGCTAATGGAGAGTTTGCATGTAGAACACTGAATAAAGGTTCCTTTTTCTGTTTGGTACTAAACTTATTAAATACAAATGAGACTATTTACATGTAAATATACTTGACACCATGAATGGAATCTACCGCATGGGTGTATTATGGTTACATTTCCCCCCTAAATAGCTGCCACGTGGACATTTTGGAGTAGTTGGTCTTCATGCAGTAGCACGTGCCAAGGAGAGTACCAGAAACGAAGACGTCAAAGTACCAATGGGAATAATTGTCCAGGGAAAAGTGTCAACATTAGTGAGTGTAATATGAAGATCCCCTGTTAGAGTAATTAAGGCATGCATGATGTTATCAACGGATCCATATGGCACACAACTACATGCACCAATCTGACCTTACTGCATGGGATTGACTGAAAAGGCAATAGCTTCTAACTAAAGTTTTGGTAACTTTGTTCTAGTCGAGTACTAGATGCTCTATTTAGTCTTACAGTTTATTTAAAAAATTAGCAATAGATAATATAGTGAAAATAAATATAGAGAAAGCATCATGTAGGGAGTTTATAGTACAATGATTTATGTCTCAATGATAATTATAGTTCTAGTCTGATTAATACCCCGTCATAAATATGTAATATTAGGTGTAAGAATACATTATGTTCAATTATCATGCAGCCCCATAACCTAATGGAGAGTGGAGTTCTTAGACTAAATGTTTGGCCCAGTGAGTTGGAGGATCAAGGTACAGACAGCATAATTGTGGACAATACTCGCTCAACTGTGAAACAGAAAATCAATTTTTTTCCACCGAAGACTGTGTACCAGAACCTGACCTCAGAGATATAATGCCAAATGTCCTTACCAGCAATACTTTAGCCAGAAATTAGTCTCAGTATATTAAATTACAGAAGTATTACTGAAATCTATTTAGTTGACCATATTATATAAACCATTCCAAAATATAATTTCTTTTTGTATAGGGCTGAGGTATCGAAGATTTTGGTATCTGAATGTTAATGCTCATAGACTCGGCTCATTTGAAAATATGGCTACTGAGCTCGAAAATGATGCAAGCCAAAGAATTAGGCCAGTCCACAAATATGAGAACATAATCCAGGGAAGAGGCTATGATTACTTTCGTGTAACAGCAGGGAAGTGTGTGTCTGGCTCCAACAACCTCAAGGACTATCAATACTATGCATCTTCTTTCTGCCGAGATGGAAAGGGAGCTTACACTAAGATATGGTTCATGATGGATGATTACCAGATTTCAGATCAAGTCAGCTTCAGTGATTCAATTGCTGAGCTGAATGGCCCTAATTACACCACAGATGATATTGATGTGATGACCACTGGATCAGGCCATGCACTTACTTACAATATTTTGCTGTTTCGGCTGTTTTGGCTGTTCTGCTGGCCATACCTGTAATGTGATGTATATTTGCAGCTTATGAATGAAAACACTTGGACACCTAACTCAATTAATAAACAATTAATGGTTTATTATAATGTGATGTGCCTTTTTAATTATAAGTATCGAATGTATTACCCCCCCCCCCCCCAAATCCCTCCCCAACCCCCCTTAGTTATACAAACAACCAATGTCCACAACAACAATAACCAACTTAATAATAAGACATAAAATAATAACTAACTATTGTGGACTGCAGTCACACTTCCTATATTAATTTTGGTTTGAACCCTATTATAAAGTGACAGAGATTAAACACAGAAATTCGAAGTGCAGTCCCCTCCTAAACCTTCCACTGGACCATCCCTATAAGACTTTAATTTTAATACAGAGAGAGTAGTAAGGAAAAAGATCAAAACTGCAATTTCTCATGGACCCATCCATATTCTTGCTACAACCTAAATAATCTTAAGCAATGAAATACTACAACGTGGCTGTTACATTTGTTGTGTAGACATACTCCCTCAGGGTAAGGTATTCTTCTTGATGTTGATCAGATGATAACTAAACCCTGAAATCTAGGAAGTAATCCATAGCCCTCATAACAGTTAGTCACGTTGACTTATTACCAACACCCAGGGCCTATAAGTCTCTGGAAGCTTAAAAAGCCCTGTAACTCTTTGGAAGCTTAAGGCCCTTAAAGGCCTTTAAAATCCCTGGAAGCAATTCATGAGTTGGGTGAAGGATGTGCTTACCTTCATTTTCAAGATGAGTTTGTAAATAACATGAGCCATATGCACGACTAATGAAATGGAGCATATATTAACAAACAATTTTAAGTTGGGGACAGGTGTTCAAACATTTCTTCTACAAATCCAACATCTCGGTCTATATACTACATCTCCAAAAAAGGAACCTCCCAAGTATACTTTTATCAGTCGTTGATTCACTACACATGCTACATCCTAATTCCATAAAGTACTTTGCATCAATGTATTGTTTATATCTATAGAGCTATAATGAACTTGTCTAGTAAAACATAGACAGCCAAGTGTGTTGATGTATATGTGAGACTGCCTGTTTGTGTGTGCATGTGTGCCTTTAAAGACTCAGCTGCCTTTGGACTTATCCACACATGTAGCACATAATTGAAAACTCTTGATGGCAGAAAGGTTTTTGGGTGTTTTGGGGGGCCTGTAGGTGATGCATTATGGTCACTTCATATCTTCATCCTGTAACAGCCAAGCCAAACAAGGGCAGATACAGGGTTGGCACTGAATTGCAATGTTGTACGTTATGGTCAATTTAGGGATCGATGCAAGTATTACTCAGCTAGTGCACTAGAAATCTGGTCTTGAATGGAGTAAAGTATTATAGGAGAGACCGAGTTTAAAACTGAGCACTTTTCTGTGGCTTTCCAGAGTGACTTTGTTATGTACATCAAGAACACCATTTATACTGGAGAGTCATAATTACATTTAATATTATTTATGTATTTTATTCAATATCCCCTTCCTAATATTCCCATGATCGAGAATGTTTAGATATGCATTAGGACATGATGACATAATCCAAAATTAGTACAACAAAAATGGTGGGAGTCACCAAAACTGTCTGCCATTTAGTTGATAAATATAATTATGTATATCTCCTTGCCTGAAGTTATAGATCAGGCTTCATCAATTGGCCTGTTTGTTATGAACATTAATATAGTCTGGCGGATAGCCATGTGATAAGGCATCCCCCTTAATTATATTTTGTTCAGTGCATAGCTTCTAGACCTTGCTTTACTATTGACAGTTAAAAGTACACTATTAGTCATCCTTCTATTCATACTCTATCACCAAAGTTAACAAGAACAAGGCTTTGCAGATGTGTAGCTACTATATGCTTAGCCAAAAAATGGAACTCTAATTTTATTAGTTTGTGGGACAGCCAGTTTATAGCACACAAGCAACAAGGTTAGGTAGAGAGATTTGGGAAGGTCTTTCAGGGAATTCAGATGAGCTTCCATCCATTTCTTAATACTTTTACACTCAGCACTGTTTATGATCACATTCATTTGTTCAACACATTCTAATTTCTGTGTTGCACAAACTATATGCAAACAATCAATTGTGATTATAATTATGGCAACATTGACCATGCCATGATTTCATATTCTGCTAGTCTTGGTAACTATTACCCTAAAAATTTAGCTGATGGAAAGTATTGTGAAAGTTAAAAGTTTTATTGGTGAAAGTTAAGATTCGAATATATTGCTCTGCATTTTATCGGATGATTCTAAGTAAACATGTAAGGCTCTGTCATATCACTCATTAAGATGGGTGAAATGGACAATGTTTAGGCTACAGAGAGAATTTTGTCTCAGTAATATGCTAAACACCATCTATTATTCCAGCATAAAAGAGGTATTTATTTCCCCCAATAGCATAATAGAATCACACTTACAACTGATGAATGTAGATAGTCTTGATTGCTACAATCATGGATACTATTCCAGAAAAATTATGCAAGCATGTCTAATATTTTAGTTATGAATTCATCATAGTTTGTTATCGATAGTCTCCAATGCATTCAACTAAATTTTTGTTCATGTCAATGACAGAAACTTCCTCCTTCATTAATTTTGGTCACATAACCAGCGTTTTAAACTTTTTTATGACCCTGATAATTTAATAATAATTCTAAGTTTACTGTTTCTGACTTAAAAAATATAAAAATAAAAATATGCTTAGTAGAAAGTATTATTGTAGTAGTGAGATATTTATTTTCCATGGTTAATTTGAGATAACTCCATAGACACATACACGAGAGACATTACACTTGGAGAGTGAGGAGGCTTAATGTTGTACAAGTCTAATGCAATCCTATGTGAAGCATAGAGCCCTCTATGTGCATAAATATACTCATCTGCTTTTGTTAGTGCATTTTTACTGCTATTGAACATCTAACTAGAAATCCATCAGTCCCGATCAAGGCTAAGAAGAAGAAAAACACACCATACAATTGCATGTGCAGCCACTTTAAGACTCCTCCAACCTCATTGTACTTGCCCTCCATATATATCTACTTGTCATAATTTTGCTCTCACTTCACTACATTTAACTTTGTTCCCCTATAATTATTAATAGCTATAGAGTTGGTAGCCAATGATCAACCATTTACTTCCGAATTACATTCATCATAGCTGGTGTAAACAAGTAGACTCACTAAGCCTGTGTGGCATTCTGGCATAAACTCAATTCTAGAGCACACATTCTCAAACTATTATATAGACCATCACATATAACTATATACTAGCTCTAGCTGAAGACACCTGGGCAACAAATATCACCTTATATATATATCTTAATTCAAAATGTCAAAATGTAACATGTGCACTCACATTGATAATAGAAAGGCCATATGCTAGTATATGCCTATATAAGTACAATCGATTTGCCTAATCATCAAATTGCTTTAATTCAAACCTTATCTATATGCGTAGCCAGATGATATGGAGGAACCACAAATATTATGATGTCTCTAATAGATCTTATGCACGTGCAAGCAGCCATATATCTAATATCTAAAGCTTGGTTGGCGTATACTTATTGCCTTTTATGGTTATTGGACTATTGAAATTGAACCAAGAATAATGGATTGTAAGTCGGCTGATGGAAAATAGTAAGTAATTGGCTGAGATGGTATGACAGTCTTCGAATAGTTATTGTTATTGGGTCCCTGCTATACTTTATAGTGGCTATTGAAATTGAACCGTAATAATGGATAGTAAGTAAGCCAATGGAAGTAATTGGCTGAGATGGATTGATGGTCTTAGTGTAAACAATTATCATGCACTGGCAGGCAAGTTCTTGTATATAAAAGGGCTGAAAGATATCTAGAACACCATTCAACTAGCACTTGAGAAGAAAGAAAGGTTCGGAACCTCCCAAGCACAAGGAGTTGTACCCTAGATCTTTTTTATCACTGCTGTTTTCTTCAAAGCTGCAGTTTTAATCATCTAGAAATATTGGAACATCATCATGGTGTGGTTTTGCTTAATACTTCTGCTGGTGGCAATGACAGATGTAGCAAGTCTAACTGAATATATTCCAGGTAATGTTCTAAATGCTATCTACTTTAGTTGAGATGTGAGGATTATATTTTATTCTAAAGTAATAGTCAATTAACTATTGCCATGATTTTACTGTTACTCTATGCCTGATATTCTACATCAGACAAAATACTTCTTACTTTGTGCTGAATATTTTAGGTGTAATGAAGGCGACATCATCCTAACTAATCAGGAGGTCATTACAAATGAAGAACTAGCTAATTCTAATGATCCTACTGCAACACAGAATGCTATAGTGCGGAATACCCGATCACTTTGGCGAGATGCAACAGTTCCTTATGTTCTGGACAGCAGCCTGAATAGTAAGAGAAGATAAGAAAATAAATTCCTGTAGATAAACATTTTAAAATCCCTTAACTTTATAATTTTAACTAGTGAAAGGAATATATGATAACATTAGGTATTGTTGTTATGGCTGTACTCTAGAAATTACAATACGTGGTTGTTGCTTGGAATAGTTTGACTTGATTCAGATTGGATAAGATGAGAAATATTCAATTTCTAAATACTCTACATGTTGTATTGTCATGGCATGTATTCAACTATAATAATTGATAGGCTTTCTATTATCATGTAATTTTAATAACAAAAGAACATTTAATTAGCAGTGACTACAACACAACATAACTTAATCAAAAAGTGAGATCAACTCAATAACCTCCTGCCAGAACTCATTAGCCCATCAGAGGTTTTACAGTGACCAAATAAGGGCAGGATCATGCAACAAACAACCAATAAGAGTATAGTAAAGTTCCATCCAATCAAATAACTACAAGCAAGATGTGACTAGTGTGGCCTGTCACATTAACATGTGTGAATGATTATCTATCAGCATTGATAGGTACTAGTTGTGTTAGGCAAGTTGGCCTAACACTTCCTTCCCCTGTTTTAGTTTGAAGTCGTAGGCTCAAGTTTGTGTTATCATAAGGTGTTTATATGTTCGATGTTGAGGGTTCTGTCACAGTCCAGGCCTGTCTGGATTGGCCATTGTCGGGGAAATTTACCCTCTGCTCTTTAAGGTCTTTCTACCTCTGCTAATAATCCTAATCAGGGTCGCCGATCCCTTAGCGCCCTGGGGTAAAGTCTCCGAAATACCTAGGTCTGAACGTTAGCCTCCCTGGCTAACTCCGCTGCCTAGTTTATTGATGCCCAGTAGCTGTAAGCTTTTCCTGCGCACTTCTCCAGTAGCCTCTGAATAAGTATACGTCAGTTAAACATACAATTATTAGATACCACGTAAACACATATATAACTATACAGTGTTCAGTCTCTTTCTCTCTAGCGATTCATTCTCTCGATCAAGGCGTTGGCCCAGTTCTTATATATTACATCAAAACTATCTATACATTAGGTCAATAATTCCATATAAAGATATAAGTAATTATAACTATCTACTCTTCCTTGTGCCCGTGGTCTGCCACTACTCTTCCTCGTGCCGTGGTCTGCCACTACTCTTCCTCGTGCTGTGGTCTGTGGGTCTTTGAAGACTTGAAGACGTAGTAGTTTCCTGGGGTGTCTGAGTGGTTTCCTGGTTAGTGGTTTCCTGGAGTTGGTAAGGTTGTTTCCCCGACATCTCCCCCTCCTCTAGCCGCGAATCATATTCTCGGCTTAAACCGTCCGCATTCCCATTCCGAGAACCAGATCGGTGGGTGATGGTGTAGTCATATTGGGATAGCTCCATCCTCCATCGTGCTATTCTTCCATGCGCATCCTTCAGCCTGTCAAGGTAAGTGAGAGGGTTGTGGTCGGTCTGGACCTCAAAGTGCGTACCCTCCAGGTACACTCTAAAGTGCCTCACTCCCTCGACAATAGCTAAAGCTTCTCGTTCTATCGCTGAATAGTTCTTCTCTCGTGGCAATAGCTTCCGAGATCCGTAAGCTAGTGGATGGTCATCTCCTGTATCATCCATTTGGGAGAGGACATATCCAATTCCGGTGTTGGATGCGTCTGTCTGCAAGTAGAATTTCCGCTCCCATTGTGGGGTCCTTAGCACAGGGTAGTGGGTGAGTTTGTGCTTCAATTTCACGAAGGCTGTCTGCTGATCTGTTGTCCACCGGACGTGGTTCGGTTGCTCCTTCTTGGTCGCATCAGAGAGGGGAGTGGCAATTTCTGAAAAGTCTGGGATGAACTTCCGGTAGTAACCACATACTCCTAGAAAGGCCCTGATATCCTTCTTTGTTCTGGGGGTTGAGAATGTTTGAATGGCTTGGATTTTAGCTTCCACTGGCCTGACTTGTCCATGGCCTATCTGGTGGCCCAAGTAGGTACACGTATTCTTGCCGAACTGGCACTTCCGTCTGTTCACTGTGAGTCCGGCTCTGTCGAGTCTTGCGAACACCGCTCGGAGGTGTTGAAGGTGATCCTTCCAGCTGCTGCTGAAAATGACGATGTCGTCCAGGTACGGTATCGCGTAGGATGTCGTGTCGGAGAGTGTGTCGTCCATGAGACGTTGGAAGGTTGAGGGGGCTCCAGACAAGCCGAAGGGCATAGTTGTGAATTCGTACTTTCCCCATGGAGTGACAAAAGCAGTCTTAGGCTGGCTAGCCTTCTCCATGGGAACTTGCCAGTAGCCCTTGGTAAGGTCGATCGTCGATATCCACCTTGCTCCTCCCACATTGTCGATGACCTCCTCAATTCGGGGAATAGGGTAAGGGTCGGACTGGGTCACTAGGTTGAGCTTTCTAAAATCGACACATAGTCTTTTCGTTCCATCACCCTTTGGTACTATTACTACCGGTGCCGCCCAGGGGCTCTTAGACTGTACAATTAACCCTTGTTCTAGTAATGTAGCAATCTCCTTACGCAGGAATTCGTGCGATGTGTGTGGTAGTCGGTAGGGGGATAGACGGATGGGTGAGGCGTCCCCTGTGTGGACTGTATGCTCCACCACGTCTGTTCGTCCTGGGGTTTCGCTGAAGAGGTTGTCGAACTCGGTCGTGAGTCGGTTGAGTTGCTCTTCCTGTGTGTGAGTAAGTGAGTTGATCGTTCGTTGCTGCTCGGGTCCAGGGCCTACGGTCGAGAAGCACTCCGTGGCCACCAACGCTGGTGAAATGGGAGGATGCCATGCCTTCATCCCGTTAACGTGGTAGACACGGAGGCTCCGCGAACCCTGACCTGCAGACACTTTGAAGGATACATCGGTTAACTGCTCAGTAATGGTAAAGGGTCCCTGCCACTCACTAATCAGTTTATTGAGTTTCCTAGGCCTAAACACTAAGACCTGGTCTCCCACCACAAACTTCCGTTGCTTTGCCTTTTGGTCGTGGTACTTCTTGTGGCCCACCTTTGCCTTCGTTTCATTAGCGAATGCTAACTCCCTTACTACATCTAGCTTCTCTCGGAGGTTTCTCAGGTAAGTTACCACCTCGACCTTCCCTCCTAGGCTTTCTTCCTTCCAAGCTAGGGCTAGCTGGTCAATTGGGGTATTCATTGGTTTCCCAAATACTAATTCATGGGGGGAATACCCTGTGCTTTTATGCTTTGTCGCCCGGTATGCCCACAGGATGTAGGGCAAATACTGGTCCCACTCTTTCTCGTCTTTTCTCTTCTGGGTAAGCTTTCTTAGTAGCTGTTTAAGGGTGCTATTAAACCTCTCCACCATTCCATCCGTTTGTGGGTGGTATGGGGAGGTTCTGATCTGTTTGATGTGGGTTAGGGCACAAAACTGCTTCATTGTATTTGAGATGAAGTTTGAGCCATTGTCGGACAATACTTCATCTGGTACCCCTACTCTCGCTGTGAGGTCTAGCAAACAACTAATGATAGTCTCAGAGGTAGTGTTAGGTATGGCATAGGCCTCTGGCCATTTTGTGGCATAGTCGACCACCACTAGGACATACTTGTTTCCCTTTTTTGTTCTATTCAATGGCCCAAATATATCCATTGCTAGTCTCTTGAATGGGGGGCCTATCACAGGTAGAGGGTGTAATGGGGCATGTACATTTGCGGCTGGCTTTGCCCGCTGACAATTAGGACATGATTTGACAAAATCTCTTACGTCCCTGTGCAAGCCTGGCCAATCCATGGAGCGTCTGATGGTGTCCATGGTTCTCTCCTGGCCAAAGTGTCCGGCGATGGGGGAGCTGTGTGCGAGTCTCAGGATCTCCATCCTGCTGGCCTGAGGAACCATGATAAGCTGGTGTCCCTGCTGGGTTAGTGGCTGTCGGAGTAGAATTCCATTCCTCCACAGGTATCTGCTGCTGTCCTTGTCGGCCTCGTCCCTGGCCTGGTTGAGGGTGGGGTCGTGTTGCTGTAGCTCCTTGAGCTGCTCGGGGCTCACTTCTTCTGGCAACCATTCGTTGGTGCCTTCTTCTGGGGTCGTCCGTTCCTCTTTGGGGGGTTGTTCGAAGAACCCTTGTTCAAAATTAAAAGGCATCTCCTTAGCCTCCTCTGACTCAGGTGGATTTGGCGAGCCAGTGGTGGGGAGAGTGTCTGGGTTTGGTGAGAGGTCTGGGTTTGTGAGAGTTACCTCGTCCTGGATTCTCTGTTCCAGGTCCGCTTGCTCTTGCTGGGCAAGTCGTTCAGCTTGCGCCCTTGTCGTGGCGTAGCTTTTCTCAGGACTCATGCCTCCAGGATTTGGTCGGTCTCCTGAGGCCTTCTCGTCCTGCATCAAGTAGTTGAGTTGGGGAACATCCTGTCCCACAAGCATGTCCACTGTGAGGTGGGGAGATACTCCCACAACCAGTACATTCTTCGTCCCGTTCAGCACTAGCTCCACTCGAGCTGCTGGGAACCATACCATCTCGGTACTGGCAGTTGAATAGGGTATCTTCCAAGTCAGTGTCTGGTTCTGGTTCAGACACCGGGGGTGAATGAGAGAGCGAGTACACCCAGTGTCGAGCCATACAGTTGCTGAGCGTCCATTCACCTTGGCTTTTCGGAGCCAAGGGTTGGGGGGTATGAGTGTTGGTTCTGCCGCGCTCATCTGCGCGTTCTCCTGTTTGACTCGGCAGTTCGCACGGTAGTGTCCGAGCTGGTTGCATCGAAAACATCGGACCTCGTGAAGTGGTATGGGGCTGGTTCTCCTGGGATTTCTCCCATGCTCTCCACCTCGGGGTGAGTACCGTTCTGGAGGCATTCGGTGCTCTCCTCGGTTCTGGGGGTTCTGTCTGGTCGGGGCTTCTGGTATCGGTTGAGGTCGTCTGGCTGGGGGGTCGCCCAGCTCCTTTCTTGGCGGTAAGTTGGCTAGGTGTCTGGTCACCACCTCTGCCAACTCGTCGTAGCTTCCGGGATTCTGGTTCCTCATCCTGGCCTCCAACCATTTGGGAAGTCGGGCCAGGGTAAGTTCCATCAGTACCGTGTCCGTTGTTGAGAGTGGGGAGGAAGCTAGCCATTGGTGATAGCTTTGCCTATGTCTGGCGAACCAAGCATCGGGGTTGCTGGTGTCGAAGGGAGTGTCGAGTGTTCGTCTCCGGTAGGTTTCTGTTGAGATCCGGTACTCTCTCAACAGCTCCTTCTTCACGCTGTCGTAGTCCCCTTGCTGGGTGGCTGGCATGGCTGCGACTGCTGTCAATCCTGCACCAGACAGAGAGCCACGGAGGATGATTGTCCACTGGCCTCGGGGCCATGCTCCTGCCTGTGCTGTCGCTTCGAACGTGTCCAGGAAGGCAGACATGTCATCCTTGCCCTCCTGAAACTTCTGCACTGCCAGTCTGGGTGGTTGAGGTGGTGGAGGTGCTCTCTCTGCCTCAGTCCTTTGTCTCTGGCCCTCAGCCAACAGCTGAACCAGCTGGTCCTGTTGTGCCCGCTGTCGTTCGTAGTCCTCTTGTCGTCGTTGATGGTCGTCCTGACGTTGTTGTTCCTTGTTTTCTTCGTCCCTCTGTCGTCGGTCGTCCTCCCGCTGCGCTCGGGCCTGTTCGAGGTCTGTCCAGCGATCCATGAAGCGGTCGAACTGGCTGACTCGAGGTGTTTCCTCGTCCTCATCCCTGTCCTCCGCCTGGCTCATTGATGCTCGGGGAGGTCGATCTCCAGATCTAAGGGGATAGGACATTTAAACCCAAAACAAAAATTTAATAACTAATTCCACTCCTCTTCGCGCACTAGTGAAGGGTGGGTTTGCAACCTCCAAGGCCTAGCCCGAGTTGTCTCCTTCCGCTAGCTACCAGTCTGCCTCTGCTAGCTAGGGCTGGTCCGGGATCTCCTCTGCTTGAGATCCCACCGCTGCCACCACTGTCGGGGAAATTTACCCTCTGCTCTTTAAGGTCTTTCTACCTCTGCTAATAATCCTAATCAGGGTCGCCGATCCCTTAGCGCCCTGGGGTAAAGTCTCCGAAATACCTAGGTCTGAACGTTAGCCTCCCTGGCTAACTCCGCTGCCTAGTTTATTGATGCCCAGTAGCTGTAAGCTTTTCCTGCGCACTTCTCCAGTAGCCTCTGAATAAGTATACGTCAGTTAAACATACAATTATTAGATACCACGTAAACACATATATAACTATACAGTGTTCAGTCTCTTTCTCTCTAGCGATTCATTCTCTCGATCAAGGCGTTGGCCCAGTTCTTATATATTACATCAAAACTATCTATACATTAGGTCAATAATTCCATATAAAGATATAAGTAATTATAACTATCTACTCTTCCTTGTGCCCGTGGTCTGCCACTACTCTTCCTCGTGCCGTGGTCTGCCACTACTCTTCCTCGTGCTGTGGTCTGTGGGTCTTTGAAGACTTGAAGACGTAGTAGTTTCCTGGGGTGTCTGAGTGGTTTCCTGGTTAGTGGTTTCCTGGAGTTGGTAAGGTTGTTTCCCCGACAGCCATCTGCATGGTCGATAGTTCCAGGGCAATAAGTGATGGTGAAGTCATAATCCTGTAGTACTAATGACCATCTGATCAATGATGGTTAGCACTTTTCATTCATCTTGCTCGAGTATCGTATTGCACTATGATCTGTCTGGATTAGGAATGCTCATCCTAGGAGATATGCTTTGAAGTGTTTCAAAGCTGAGACAATTGCTAGGCATTCTTTCACAACTGTGGAGTAACGGGTCTCCATATCAAGAGCTTCTTCGAGTAGTGTGCTATGGGATTATTAGGCTCATGTTCACCTTGCTAGCTAAGTACAGCACCAATTCTTCTGTCTGAGGCATCTGTTTGCAAGTATAAAGTCTTTGCTGTAATCTGGTGTGTACAATAATGGTGCACTTGTTAAACTGTCCTTTAACTGCTGCCTGCTGGCAGTCACTAGACCATTTCATCTTGGCTGAAGCTGTCTTCTTTATGAGATCTGTGAGTACTGCTGCTGTAGAGCTGAAAGATAGTAAGAATCTGCGATAGTAGCCGGCTAGGCCAAGGAGAACTCTGACATGTTTATTGGTGACTGACTGTTGAAAGGTTGGTACAGCTTCCACTTTTGCCATCTGTATAGCGATTTATCCGTTGCCAGCAGTGTGTTCAAGGTAAGAACAAGTGGCGATTTCAATCTGGCATTGACTACAGTTCAAGGTCAGGCCATGATGTTTTAATCGAGTTATGACTTGGAGAAGATGTTGAAAATGTTCTTCCCAAGTGTTACTGTGTCGTCAAGGTAGGCTCTACAAAATTCATGCATGTTTGTGAGTATGTCATCCATTATCAATTGGATACAGGATGGACCCTTTAGTCCAAATGGCTTGCATAGAAATTGATGCTTCCCTTTCCTAGACATAGAGGCTGTCTTGTCTCTGCCGTTGAAAGCTAGTGGGACTTGAGTAACCCTTCGACATGTCGAGGGTGGAGATAAAGTTAGCCTTTCAAAGGGATTCTAGTAGCTCTTCTAACCAGGGCATCGGATAAGTGTCAGGTTGGGTAACCTTATTGACTTGGTGGTAGTCAATGCATACTCTAACAGTCCTGTCCTTTTTCGCCACCAAGACAACAACTGAATTCCAAGAGCTATAGCATTGTTCTATTATTATGCCTCCATCTAGCATAGTCTGTATCTCTTAGTTGACCTATTCTTGCCAGGCCTTGGGGACAGTCTGCAGGTTAGTGTATGTCGGTAGTGAAGTACCATGTCAATATGCAACTGCGTAGCTTGTCATAAGGCCTGGTATGTTGGTAGACACTTGGTGTGTTGGCCAATAAGGTCAGATATCTCTCGCTTCTGGTCAGTAGTCAGATCATGCCCTAGCATCAACTCAGTGTCTGCCTCCAGGAGGGTGGTGAAGGCGTATTCATCTAGGCCAGGTTCATCTTCCTCTACTAGTTTTTCTGGTGTGAAGAATACTGCTGCTCAGATGGCTATTGTTAAGGCATCCACCTTTTCTGCTTCCTGAGGATGCTATAGTCGAGGTTGCAGTCTCACTGGTAGTGATCTGTTACTCTGCCAACTTGTTTTAGAGTCTGAGGTTTCTGTGTCTGCACACACAGCACTATATTGCTGGGTAGCATCCAGAGAGCATGTTCTGGGGCAAACTTCTAACCAGCCTGCACTGGCATGGTACACTCTGTAACACAGTAACTTGTCAAAATCCATAAACATGCTGTGTCAACTGGGTAGCTGTCTCATTAGGTTTGATGGTAGCCTCCCACCAACACTTTAAGTTTTGCTGGGTCTCTGCTGTTATTCCCATTCTTTAGAGTATAGCTTCCTGAGTCTTTGGCTTCCACAGCTAAGAAAGCTGCCAGTGCGCGTCGTCTTCAAATAGGGCCCTGAGTTATGCTGGCCATTCATCCTTCAGGACATTATAAGTGGTCATGTGCCACTCAAATCTGGTTAGCAGGAGTAGATTCTCTCTCCTCCTCGGATGGATTTGAGATTAGGAGGTTTGAGTTATGGCTGGTTATGCTGTTTGGTGATCCTGGTGAACAACTCACTCATCTCTTCTTGGTGCAGCGCCGTAGCCTGCTCCAACTGTTCCCCATGTCCTCGCTCTTTCTCTGCTTCTATTTGTTGTTGTCAGACAAGCATATGTAGCAGCTCAGTAGTGGGGATATGGTGGGCATAGTCTTCTGTAGGAACTTTAAACTCAGTGTAAGATGTCTGTAGTTCGGCCCTCTGTCCATGTTTTGAGTCTTAATGGACATGATGGTGTTCTGGTTGATTTTGAATCATTTAATAACTAAGCACACAATTAGTCTTCACACTATCACACGTCACTCATACAAAGATGGTTTATCTCCAATAGTGTAGGAGAGTGTGATAGGTTCTATTTCTGTTAGGCTTGCTGGCCTAACAAGGATTAGATTCTCATATTTTGTATGTAGTCAGGTAATTCAAGTAATGATCTTCCCACCTTTTATTCTAGGTCAAGCAAGATCAGCTATCATGGAAGCAATTGCAGACTATCGTGTACAAACTTGTGCGGAGTTTATTCCACGATCAAATGAAGCTGACTATGTATGAATCTTCCCTGGAAGAGGGTGAGTAGCAGTCACATGTCACTACTTAATTTTTAGAGTCTCAGACATATTATTAGTTATTGGGAGATTTTATGTGTGAAGGTATTTAATATAAATGCAGTCAAGGTTATATAAAATCATTTTTCTTTTATAGATGCTTCTCCTACATTGGCCGAATTGGAGGTCCCCAGGACATGTCCATTGGTAGAGGCTGTGAATACAAAGGCATTGTCATGCATGAGATGTTTCATGCCCACGGGCGCTGGCATGAACAGACCAGACCAGACAGAGACCAATTTGTTAGAATCCTGACAGAGAATATTCACCTTGAATTTGGTATTAGACTTTTGCTTTGTAACTGTTGCTACTGGTGTCCTTGCACTTATTGCTATTATAGTGTGATTAAATTATATTGACTTTTTGTGAACTTTTCATAGATTACGGGATTATTCATCATTTACTTTCATTTTTAGGAACTGAGAGCAACTTTGAAAAAACCAATCCAGCTTTTGTTACTCCCAAGGAGTCCTTTATGACATTGGTTCCATCATGCATTATTCTGCCAGAGCTTTCAGTCGTATGATCAACCCACAATCCTACAAGAATATAGCAGGATCTCAGCCATGTCGCTTGGTCAGAGAAATGGTCATTGAGCAATGGACCTCCAACATAATTATGCAAACACTATACTGTGGAGGTGAGTGTAGAGATTTTCAACAACAACATCAACAACTTAGAATAACTAACTATAATTATATACATTATTGGGGAGTGCGGTCACACTTCCTATAATATAAGGTTTGACCACTATTATAAAGTGACAGTGATCAAACACAAGTTCCAAGTGCACTACACTCCTAAACCTCCCACTGGACCATCCCTCCAGTCTATAATTTTAATACACAGAGCAAAAAGATCTAAACTGCATATTCTCATGCACCCATCCATATTCTTGCTACAACCTAAATTATAACTATCATAAGCAATGAAATCCTACAACCTGGTGATGACACATGTTGCATAGACATACTCCCTCAATGTAATGGTATTCTTCTTGATGCTGATCAGATGATACCACCTCAAGTTTTAATGACACTAAATAACTTTGAACTACTTACCATAGTGGGTGAAGGATGTGCTTACCTTCATTTTCAAGATGAGTTTGTAAATAACATGAACCCTATGCACGACTAATGAAATGGAGCAACTGAATTACATAAGTTATATCGTGGATCTACCCAAAATATTTAAGTTGTGGGGAGTCCCATCCAGTTAAAAATAAATTCTTTTACAATCCCACATCTCAGTCTATATACATTCATTTTCAAGATCTTCTATTGAGGAATGCTATGCACACTCCCTAGTGTTTTATTTCAGAGTGGTTTTCCAGATTGGCTGAAGGAGGGAAGAGGATTGGGTGATGCTTGTGTGTGTGTTGGGGTGGGGTGGGGGGGGGGGGGGGGGGGGAGGGGGTGGGGGGAGGAGGGAGCATACTATTTGGGAGAGACTGACTCCCTTGATAGATCAGACCTTTTATGCAATAGTAGACTGGGCAAAAGTGCACCAGGTAGTCCGATTATGGCAATCAATTGTTGCTAAAAGTGGACTTATTCTGCAACATTTGGACCGTGTCTATTAGGAACCTGCTGGAAGGAAGCTTGAAATCTAGGAAGTATACCATAGCCCTCATAACAGTTAGTCGCGTTGAATAATAGAGTAATAGAAGCTTAATACCAACGTAGTTAGGGCCTATATGGCTTAAAAAGACCTGTAATTCCTTGGAAACTTAAAGCCCTGTAAGTCACTGGAAGCTTAAAGGCCTGTCAAGTCCCTACAAGCAATTCATGAGCTGGATGAGGGATGTGCTAATCTTCATTTTCAAGATGAGTTTGTAAATAACGTGAGCCATATGCACGACTAATGAAATAGTGCAACTGAATGACATAATATGTTACAGCACGCGTCTACATATTATACAAACAATTTTAAGTTGTGGACAGGTTAAAAAAAAAATTTCCATACCACATCTCGGTATATATACAACATTTCCAAAAAGCAACCTCCCTTGAATACTTTCATCAGTCATTGATTCACTACACACGCTGCATCCTAATTCCATGAGGAACTTTGTATCAATGTTAGAGCTATAATGGACCTGTCTAGTAAAAAGTAGAAGGCCAAGTTGTGTTGATGTATATGTGAGACTGCCTGTTTGTGTGTGCATGTGTGCCTTATAGACTCAGCTGCCTTTAGACTTATCCACACATCTAGCACATAAATGGAAACTCTTGATGGCAAAAAGGTTTTGGAGAGTGTTAGAGCCTATAGGTGATGCACTATAGTCACTCCATATCTTCATCCTTTAACAGTCAGGCCAACTAGGTACGACATAGGGTTGGCACTGAATTGCAATTTGTACATTATGATCAATTTAAGGATGGATGCAAGTGTTACTGAGCCTGCGCACTAGCAGTCTGGTCTAGAATGGTTTTTATTATCATCAGGCCAACTAGGTACGACATAGGGTTGGCACTGAATTGCATTATGATCAATTTAAGGATGGATGCAAGTGTTACTGAGCCTGTGCACTAGCAGTCTGGTCTAGAATGGTAATAACTAATTTATTTTATTATCATTATCATTATTATTATTTTTTTATATTATTATTATTATTATTATTATTATTATTATTATTATTATTATTATTATTATTATTATTATTATTATTATTATTATTATTATTATTATTATTATTATTATTATTATTATTATTATTATTATTATTATTATTATTATTATTATTATTATTATTATTATTATTATTATTATTATTATTATTATTATTATTATTATTATTATTATTATTATTATTATTATTATTATTATTATTATTATTATTATTATTATTATTATTATTATTATTATTATTATTATTATTATTATTATTATTATTATTATTATTATTATTATTATTATTATTATTATTATTATTATTATTATTATTATTATTATTATTATTATTATTATTATTATTATTATTATTATTATTATTATTATTATTATTACATGTATTATTATTATTATTATTTTTATTATTATTATTATTATTATTATTATTATTATTATTATTATTATTATTATTATTATTATTATTATTATTATTATTATTATTATTATTATTATTATTATTATTATTATTATTATTATTATTATTATTATTATTATTATTATTATTATTATTATTATTATTATTATTATTATTATTATTATTATTATTATTATTATTATTATTATTATTATTATTATTATTATTATTATTATTATTATTATTATTATTATTATTATTACATGTATTATTATTATTATTATTATTATTATTATTATTATTTTTATTATTATTATTATTATTATTATTATTATTATTATTATTATTATTATTATTATTATTATTATTATTATTATTATTATTATTATTATTATTATTATTATTATTATTATTATTATTATTATTATTATTATTATTATTATTATTATTATTATTATTATTATTATTATTATTATTATTATTATTATTATTATTATTATTATTATTATTATTATTATTATTATTATTATTATTATTATTATTATTATTATTATTATTATTATTATTATTATTATTTATTTATTTATTTTTATTATTATTTTTAATTTTATTATTATTATTATTATTAATTTATTTTATTATTTTATTATTATTATTATTATTATTATTATTATTATTATTATTATTATTATTATTATTATTATTATTATTATTATTATTATTATTATTATTATTATTATTATTATTATTATTATTATTATTATTATTATTATTATTATTATTATTATTATTATTATTATTATTATTATTATTATTATTATTATTATTATTATTATTATTATTATTATTATTATTATTATTATTATTATTATTATTATTATTATTATTATTATTATTATTATTATTATTATTATTATTATTATTATTATTATTATTATTATTATTATTATTATTATTATTATTATTATTATTATTATTATTATTATTATTATTATTATTATTATTATTATTATTATTATTATTGTTATTGTTATTATTGTTATTATTATTATTGTTATTATTATTATTATTATTATTATTATTATTATTATTATTATTATTATTATTATTATTGTTATATTATTATTGTTATATTATTATTGTTATATTATTATTGTTATTATTATTATTATTGTTATATATTTTTTGTTATTATTATTATTATTATTATTATTATTATTATTATTATTATTATTATTATTATTATTATTATTATTATTATTATTATTATTATTATTATTATTATTATTATTATTATTATTATTATTATTATTATTATTATTATTATTATTATTATTATTATTATTATTATTATTATTATTATTATTGTTATATTATTATTGTTATTATTATTACTTTATTGTTATTACTATTATTATTATTATTATACCTCCCATTAAGACCAGGGAAGATTACAGAATAGCAGAGCAGTGCCTTAACAGCTGAGTGTGGAGATCTGGAAGCCAAACTGGAACCAGCACTGGGAAGTGACTATCAGAGGATTCAGGCCCTTTATAGAGAGCAACAGAGAAGACACACAGCAAATCCAAGCAGAAACATCAAAAGAAGCTGGAGACACTTTTGGAGAAAAGGAGATCAAGAAAGTGAACTTTCAAAACCAAGACTTGTACAGATGGGTTGTAAATATGACAGAAAAGAACCTTTCTCCAGCTCTGCTTGCTTTGGTTCTTGACTTTGTCCCTACTCCAAAGAGTCTACCTCTGATGGATACCATAGCTGCAGCTAACTCAACTGATTGCAATAAATGATTTCAGTGGAAGTGCTCTGAAAGGGAATCAATGTCTGCCACACTAGAGCTTGAAGACTGAGGGAGCAAGCTATATAGCTAAGAGCCCTAAAATCATGTCCATTTGGCTTAGTGTTAGTGAAGTTGAGAAAGAAAAAAGTATTTTGTTTACTTTACTGTTGCTGGGCTAACCAGCATATGCACAGTGTTAACTTGAGAGGCATCAAGCTATGATTTGTATCAACATATGCACATGATCATAATAATAATAATTATTATTATGATCATGTGCATATGTTGATTATGATGAAATGATATTATAATCAATCAGAATTATTGAAGAACAATTTGATGAAAGTGTGGTTTTCCAAGCTGATATGACAGATGAAGAAGATAAGCTTGTAGCAGTGGTATGTATTCTTGCTATTGGGAAATTTCACCCAACTCACTCTAAACGGCAACTGGATTTAAGGATAACTATTGAATGATTAAAAAAAAAAGTTCTGCACAACTGGACATAGCCATACCAGCTGGACTACTTGCATTGCCTCTGACAAAATACATGACATGTCCTGATGTGTTACAGCAATAAACAAGTTAGAAAAGGTTAAAATCACCTTCTCGATAATTAACTTCAAGTTTTATTCGCTCGACATTTCTACTAGATGCTTACTCTTCATCAGGAATAATTCTTTAAAGCTCGGGACAGTCTGAATCCGTTACTTGGCATATGTAACTACTTCTGCACTATTCAACTCTAATATAAACCAGAAATAGGAACAAAATTTTTAATTTAAAAACAACTAGATTGGATTGGTCTTTACAAGAAGAAAATTATCAAGCAAAGAAAACTGGATGTGAGTTTTAACCGAAATATGAGCTTTGGTTTTGGAGGCTTATGTCATCTTTAAGTACAAACAAATATTGGAAGTACAATCACAATTTCTAGTAGTGGTAGTGGTAGTATAATAATAATTATTATTATTAATAATAACAATAATGATAATAATAATAATAATATGGTACAAAAACAACAATAATAAGTTAAAAAAATGTTATAGCTAATAATGAATTCATAAAAGAATTATATATAATATGAAGGTTTTACAAAACTGATAAAACATTGTCATAGTTAGAAGACTCTTACAATGCTGACACTGTCATTTTTAATGGTAATTTGGAGAATCAGCATAGATAACTATAAACCTTTCCCACCTCTAAACAAAAGCTAGCCACACATATAAAAACAACTTACATACACATGATGATCCTTATATTCATGGTGACCTTATAATACATAGATTTGTACAGGCCACACAAGTTTATGACTGCCAATATTTTATTCGATTATAAACACCAAGTGATCTATCAGTAAGATTGCAAGCACAAAGACTTAATTTACAGATGATCTAGGTATGGAACCATTTCTCCTGATGGTGTACAAACTAGAAATTCCTTGTGTGTAGTAGAAGCCAAACAAACTTTTCAAATATTTAATTCACTTGTCTCAGAGAAGAAGATGTCTCTGGGGCATCATTGAATGAGTCAAGTATTCTATAGAGCTCAAGCACTGGTTAAGGTGAGGAGATGCTATATTAGATGGGAAGAACTAAGATCTTGTGAAATGGTGAGCAGGTTCATAGATAGCTAGCTAGAGGTATTAGTATGATCAGGTTAACTGCCGCTAGGCAATGATTTCTGAAGATCTGCAAGCTCACTGGTAAGCTTTGTGACATAATAATGGAAATCACCTGTTGGCTATAGAATGTGTGGGAATAAATTATATGACATTAGGAATATCATTTTAGCCATTCTTATGTTATAATTATTAGTCACTGATGTGATAGCTTCTTTAACTCTTTAGGGCTGATTGCAGATACATCTGCATGCATGCATGTTTCACTTCCAGACAATAGAGGATATATCTGCATAAAGATCGAAACTTGGAACATATTACAAAAAAGCTTCGCAACTGCTCATGCTGTGAAGCCCAAGTCCAAATTCTGGGTAAGGAACATATATCTGAAATAGATCAGCTACATCATCGTGAAATGGCAAGATTTACAGCAGTAAAGTGTCATTGTCTTCTACAAAAAGCAAACAGCCAAAAAGTGAGAAGTCGTTATTATTATGAACTTTATGATATGACAATACAGGATAAGGGTAAGAACAAATACTTTGTGAAATGTGTTTCTAGTGCCTTATTGACAAACTTACACCAAAAATTGGTGTAGATGGACTACAATAAGTTACAGAATATGGCTGAAGGCAATAAATGATTTCAGATATAAAGTGGAAGTACTCTGAAAGGGAATCATTGCCTGCCATATTAGAACTTGAAGTCTGAGGTACAAGCTAGTTAAGAGCTAAAATGACTTCTACATTCATTTGGCTTATCTGCCACTATAGAATGTTTGTAATGCTTACAAGAACATTGTATAGGTTTTGTCAGGTGGCTGAATATATAAACTACTAGTCCATTAAATCTTAATATTGCATTCCCAAAGTCACACCTTCTATAGCACTTTTTCATGAAAGAAGAATGTAGATTGACAGTCAGATTTTATATTGTAATTGGAGTTATGCAATTAAGAAAATCAAAATCTGGTACTGGAGTTCTTCGTCGAATCTTGTCCAACAACCAACCTAATGACTTCATAAACTTTGCATATGCAGGGGGAATTGTGTGTTTAAGCAAAATTTTTAAACTCCTTGCAAAAAAGTACCATTTGTATATAATATCACACCTTGTCAACCATGGAACTAGTTCATTATCAAAGCCCTCTTCATGTAAGTGAAAGATAAGTAGGTAAGTGGAAGTGCAGTTCAAGGCCCTTCATGGAAATATACCTCACTATGTCAATTTATTTTACCACAGAGTGTCGGCAAAACCAATGACATTTGAGAGTCCTGTTGAACAAAAGGTTCAAAAGTTCATATTGTCTCTGTACAGGATACCTTTCAGCATTCTGTTCAAATTTGGGACAAGTCATACTAACCTAGCCATTAATGATGTTGGTTGACATGTATAAACAGTCACTCCTACATAATAGTGGTGCATAGCGTTTGCATGTGGCCAAAAACTCTCCCTACTCAAGTTTCCAGTTAGGGTTTGAACTGCTCAGCTATTATGAGAGTGCGGGCACCACAAGATTGGTGCTGACCGTCAATCTCAACAATTTTCTATCTTTTCCCATGAAATAATGGTACAAAATTTAATAACTAATGGATTGAGCTTTCCTCCATGTCCAGTGTGTGGATTACTATCCTTTTCCATGAGTGAATCAGAAGAACAAAATGTGTCATCTGTATTATAAAAATAACATCTTTAAAGTAATAACAGCTATTCACAGATGCACATACGTAACTTGAATTTTTCCCCATAAAGCCATAGTTGTATTAGTAGAAGGATGACATAATCCCTCGCTAATCATACCTCATGCTTAGCCACTCCCTTTCTCTCCATGCCTCCCACACTCACCTCTCCCCACACCCAACCACACACACCCTACCACAACATTCATATATTTTCACTTAAATCATTCACATTTGCCTTAGAATTTTGAAAGACCTAGGCACCAAATATCAAATCTATGCCTCATGTATATATTTTTTCCAAATGTTAAAAGGTAACAGGTGTACTCACAATGATAATAGAAAGGTATGCTAGTCTATGCCTAGATAAGTATCATTCATTTGCCTAATATCAAATTGCTTTATTCAAATCTATAGGCATAGCCAAGTGATATTATAGAATGGAGGAACCACATATATTATGATGTCTCTAATAGATCTTACGCACATGCAAGCAGCCATATATCTAGAGCTTGGTGGAGGTATACTGATTGCCTTTTATGGTCATTGGACTATTGAAATTGAAATGAGAATATTAAATGGATTGTAAGTCGGCCGACAGAAGATAGTAATTAATTCGCTGAGGTGGTCTGATGGTCTTACGAATACTTATTACCTTTTATGGTTATTTGAACCCGGCTATACTTTATAGTGGCTATTGAAATTGAGCTGGAATAGTGGATAATAAGTCAGCCGATGGCTGAGATGTTTTGACAGTCTTAGTGTAACAGTTATCATGCGCTGTATCATGCGCTGGCAGGCAAGTTCTCTTATATAAAAGGGCTGAAAGATAGCATCTAGAATTCCATAACTAGCACTTCAGAAGAAAGAAAGGTTCTCAATCTCCCCTGCAGAAGGAGTGGTTCCCTAGATCTTTTCTATCACTGCTGTTTTGTTCAAGGCTGCAGTTTTCATCATCTATAAAGAGATATTGGAACAGCATCATGTTATGGTTTAGTTTAATACTTCTGCTGGTGGCAATGTCACAGGAAGCAAGTCTAACTGAATATATTTCAGGTAAAGTTCTGAATGCTATCTACTTTAGTTGAGTAAATGATGTGAGTGTTATATTTTAATAGAAAGTAATAGCCAGTTAACTATTGCAACTATTGCCATGATTTTACTGTTACTCTATGCCTGATATGCTACATTAGTCATATTACTTCTTACTTTGTTCTGAATATTTTAGGTGTTTTCGAAGGAGACATCATCCTAACTAATCAGGAAGTCATTACAAATGAAGCACTATCTAATCCTAATGACCCTACTGCACCACAGAATGCTGTAGTGCGAAATACCCGATCACTTTGGCGAAATGCAACAGTTCCTTACATACTGGACAGCAGCCTGAATAGTAAGAGTGGATTAGAAAATAAATTTCTGTAGATAAATATTTTTAAATCCCTTCACTTTGTAATTTTAACTAATGAATGGAATATGTGATAACATCAGGTATTGTTGTTGTGGCTGGACTCTAGAAATTACAATAGATTGTTGTTGCTTCAAATAGTCTGATATGTTAGATTGGATAAGAGGTGAAATATTCAAATTCTAAATATCTACATGTTGTATTGTCATGGAATGTATTCAACAATAATAATTGATAGGCTTCCTATTATCATGGTAATGTCAATAACAAAAGATCATTTAATTAGCAGTGACTACAACACAACATAACTAAATAAAATAAGTGAGATCAACTCAATAACCTCCTGCCAGACCTCCTTTAAATAGATTTTACAATGACAAATAAGGGCAGGATCAACAAACAATTAATGAAAGTATAGTAAAGTTCTATCCAATCAAACAACTACAAGTAAGATGTAACTAATGTGGCCTGTCACATTAACACGTGTGCATGATTATCTATCAGCATTTATAGGTGCTAGTTCTGTTAGCCTAACACTCCCTTCCCCCATTGGAGTTTGAAGTCATAGGCTGCGTGTTGATATGTTCAATGTTGAGGGTTCTGTAATAGCCCAGGCCAGTCTGGATAGATCATATGCATGGTCGTTCACATTTCCAGGGAAATAAGTGATGATGAAGTCATAATCCTGTAATGCTAATGACCATCTGGCCAATGGTTAGCAACTTTCATCTTGCTCAAGTATCGAAGTGCACTATGATCTGTCTGGATTAGGAATGCTGATCCTAGGAGATATGCTTAGAAGTGTTTCAAAGCTGAGACAATTGCTAGGCATTCTTTCTCAACTGTGGAGTAATGGGTATCCATATCAAGAATCTTCTTCGAGAAATATCCTATGGGATTGTTAGGCTCATGTTCACATTGCTAGCTAAGTACAGCACCAATGCTTCTGTCTGAGGCATCTGTTAGCAAGTATAAAGTCATTGCTGTAATCTGGTGTCTACAATACTGGTACACTTGTTAAACTGTCCTTTAACTGCTTCCTGCTGGCAGTCGATAGTCCATTACATCTTGGTTGAAGCAATCTTCTTTATGAGATCTGTGAGTACTGCTGCTGTAGAGCTGAAAGCTAGTAAGAATCTATGATAGTAGCCCAGGAGAGCTCTGACATGTTTCTTGGTGACTGACTGTTGAAAGGTTCGTACTGCTTCCACTTTTGCCATCTGTAGAGTGATTTGTCCTCTGCCAACAATGTGTCCAAGATAAGAACAAGTGGTCAAGCCAATCTGGCATTGATTAAGGTTCAAGGTCAGGCTGTGATGTTTTAATCAAGTTATGACTTGGTGCAAATGTTCTTCCCAAGTGTCACTGAAAATAACAATGTCTTCAAGGTAGGCTCTACAAAATTCAGGCATGTCTGAGAATATGTCATCCATTAGCCATTGGAAACAGGATGTAGCACCCTTGATTCCAAAGGACTTGCATAGAAATCGATACTTCCATTTCTTAGCTGTCTTGTTTCTGTCGTTGGGAGCTACTGGGACTTGACCCATTCCACATGTCGAGGATGGAGATGAATTTAGCCTTTCCAAGTGATTCTAGTAGTTCATCTATCCTGGGCATCGTATAAGGGTCAGGTTGGGTAACCTTATTGACTTAGTGGTAGTCAATGCATACTCTAACAGTCCTGTCCTTGTTCACCACCAGGACAATAGCTTATGTCCAAGAGCTATAGTATCTTTCTATTATTCCTCTTCATAGCATAATCTGTATCTCCTTGTGACCTTTTCTTGCCATGCCTTGGGGAGAGTCTGTGGGTTAGTGCATGTCGGCAGTGAAGTATTGTGTAAATATGCAACGTGTTACTTGTGTAAGGCCCGGTATGTTGGTAAATACCTTGCTGCTTTGGCCAATGAGATCAGATATCTCTCACTTCTGGTCAGTGGTCAGGTCATGGGCTAGTGTCAAATCAGTGTCTGCCTCCAGGATGGTGGTGAAGGCATATTTATCCAGGCCAGGTTCATCTTCCTCTACTGGTTTTTCTGATGTGGAGAATACTGCTGCTGCTGGTAGATGCCACAGCAATTACAGGCTCTGATAATCATACACTATATTATATCTCCTCATGCAATTACGTGCTCTGATAATCATACAATTCATCATGTTGATATGTATGTTGTGGGTCTTCTTCCTCTTACCTGCATCGTGATGGTGTACGTCAAAGGAGAGAGTTTGTTCTCAACAAAGTATGGAGCAGACCATTGAGAAGTCAATTTAATGGATTTCGCTGGCATAACTACAAGGACTTGATCCCATGTCAAAGTGTTGTTGCTTAGAATGTTGATTATATCTAGTTTTGGTTTCTGTTTACACCTCCATCTGGGTCTGAATAACGATATCTGCCATCTGGTCAAGCCTGGATCACAGTTCTAGCATCCATTCAATGGTTGTTGTTAACCATCATTTTCGGTCCAGCCACTTTTCATTACATCTAGGGGTCCCCTCACATGCCGCCCAAACATGAGGCCAAATGGCAAAAAGCAAGTGCTTCCATTTGGGACCTCCCTGTCGGCAATAATATGTACAGAAGGAGGGTGTCCCAACCTTTGGTCTTGCTCATACTTCTTTAGCATAGCCTTGAGAGTGCCATAATCATTCATTGGCTCCATTTGTCTGCAGGTGACAAGGCGAGGTTCTTATTGGCTTACCTGCCAAGAGCTTGTAAAGCTCACATCAATTTGGAAATGAAATTCGCCTGCTGGTCAGAGGATTTCTGCTGGAATTCTAAATCGAGAGAATATGCCCACCAGGGCAGTAGCCAATGGTTGTTCTTCTTTAGCACTGCTTCTGGGTGTGAGCTGACATAATCCATCAACATTGGGATGTATTTGTTGCCTGCTTTGGTTCTTGTAAACGGCCCAACCATATCAATAACTACCCTGGAGAATCGATCTCCCATGATTGGAGGGGAGATCAGTGGTGTGTTGCTGCTCGATCTTCTCGCAGCCTTCTGACATTGTGGGCACAATTTGCATGCCCCTCTAATGTCTCTAGCGAGTGTTGGCCAGTAGAAGTGTTGGAGTAAGTGGTACTTAGTGCATTCCAAACCCACGTGCCCTGCCTTTGGCACAATGTAAGCACTTGGATGGCTGTGTTGCATCTTTCTAGTGAGAAGTAATTGCAGAGCATTGTTCTGTAACTGGTCGGCAGAGTGTCTGTATAAGACTCCATCTTGGTAGATATAGCATGTCTTTCCACTCCCGCTTCTTGTCTAGCTGGCTACAGAGTCGGGTCTTGATGCTGTTCTTGGTTGAGTTTATTTACATCCATGTATGCATGCGATGGATCGAAGGCACCCCTGTTTGATGAGACGGAATGTTCATCCATTGCTCTCTGTTTAAGTTCGTCAACTTCGTCTGCCTTCTCAGTGTTTGTTCGTCTGTGAGTTTCTTGCCTCGTCTGAGATAGAGACATCTTCATCTTGTGCTTGGTTGGAACTATCATATCAGTGTCAAGTCCAACAAGCTGGTGCCAGGGAATGACAATTGCATCTGACTGAGCAGATGCTTGTAATCAGTGACCTGCTGTTGTTGCTTGACTGTTTCCTTCCTTGTCTGCACCGAGCAGATAGGAACTTCCATCTTGCTCCTGAAGGGAATATCTTGACCCAGCAATGAATCCATGCCTATGTCAACAGTAACAGCATCAGCTTGAGTTCCATCATGTCTATGCTGTGACTTATGCCAAGTCAAATTCTACTAGTAAGCCCTTAATCCAAACCAGGGAGATATTTTCTCCTGTCAATACTTCCTTGGAGATAGCGGAGTGAGAGACGACTGAGTGTGATGCAGTTATGTCTAGCTTGAACTGGGCATCGCCTCCATTGAGTTTGCCTCGGATGAGGTAGTCGTCACTATGCTTGCATACTGGGTCACAAGAAAAACAGTTTTCTTGGGACAATTAGGTACATGTGTCCCCAGTTTTTGCATCCAAAAGAATCCCTGTTAAAGTATTTTTCCAGATGATGCTAGCTTCCACTTTCGGAAAAGCATTTTTTGGTTGGTTGTGTGGGAAGGGCTGTGCCTTTACCAGTATCTCTGCCACTTGGTTTGTCAACTTCTGCGGGCATGGTTGGTCTCTTGCCATCCGCATATGGTGGCAAGGCATCTTCTGCTACCTGATTAGTCAAGTTTGCGGTCTCGCAGGTACTGATCTGTTAGTCTTCCAACTGTTTTTAGAGTCTGAGATTTCTGTGTCTGCACACACATCATTACATTGCTGGGTAGCATCCGCAAGGTGTGTTCTGTGGCGAGCTTCTCACCAGCTTCCATGGGCATGGTACAATATGTCACACAGTAACTTGTTAAATCCCATAAATGTGCTGTCCGCTGGGTAGCTTGGTTTGATGGTAGTCTCCCACCAACACTTTTGCTATAATTATCTCTGCTTTTAGTCCCATTTTTTCGAGTAGAGCCACCTTGATAGTATCATAGGCATTGGCTTCCACAGCTGTGAGAACTAAGAAAGCTGCCAGGACATCGTCGGTACAGAGTTATGCTGGCCATCCTTCAGGAGATTATAAGTGGTCATGTGCCACTCAAATCTGGTGATGCAGGAGTAGATTCTCTCTCCTCCTCGGATGGCTTTGAGTTTAGGAGGTTTGAGTCATGGCTGGCTATGCTGTTCAGTGATCCAGGTGAACAACTCTGTCATACGAATCATCTCTTTTTGGTGCAGCATCGTAGCCTGATCCAACTGTTCCCATTCTCTCTGCTCTCTGTCTGTTTGTTATCAGACAAGCATGTGTAGCAGCTCACTAGTGTGGATGTGTGGGCATATTCCTCTGTAGTAACTATAACCTCAGGGTCAGATGTCTGTAGTTCATCCCTCTGTCCATGGCTTCGAGTCTGCATGGACATAATGGTTCTTCTGGTTGATTTCAAATCATTTACTAACTTTGCACACAAGCGATCTTCACACTATCACTCATCACTAACAAGGAGATGGCTTAAGTCTGATAGTGTAGGTGAGTGTATAGTTAACTCTGATGAGGAGTTACTGCTAGTAAGCGAGTTCAAACAACAAAATAGCACCTAGTCTGAGGCTATCAATACCTAGTAAGTTACTATACAAGTCTAATAGCTGGAGTCTAATCAATGGCTGAGTTTTATTGTAGTAAGGCTGCCACCATATGCTTGGTTTTGGTACCATCTTAACATCTACTTCAGCCTTAGCTAGACGTTAGGTTGACTTTTAATCATTAAAGATAATTTAATCAGCAGTGACTACAACACAACATAACTAAGTCTGTCCAAATCAAAACGTGAGATCACAGAGGTTTTACAATAACAAAATAAAGACAGAACCATGCAAACAGCCAATGTAAAGTTCTGGAACAACTACAAGTAAGATGTAACTATGGCCTGTCAAATTATCACGTGTGCATGCTTATCTATTCATTCAATCAGCGTTGATTCTTTTAGGCAGGTTGGCCTAACAAAGACTAGGTTCTCATATTTTGTGTGTATATAGTCATGTAATTCAAGTAATAATCTTCCCACCTTTTTTTCTAGGCCAAGCAAGATCAGCCATCATGGAAGCAATTTTAGACTATCGTAACCAAACTTGTGTGGAGTTTATTGCACGATCAAATGAAGCTGACTATGTACGAATCTTCCCTGGAAGAGGGTGAGTAGCAGTCACATGTCACTACTTAATTTTTAGAGTCTCAGACATATTAGTAGATTTTATGTGTGTTAATATAAATGAAGTCAAGGTTATATAAAATCATTTTTCTTTTATAGATGCTTTTCCTACATTGGCCGAGTTGGAGGTCCTCAGGACATGTCCATTGGTAGAGGCTGTGAATACAAGGGCATTGTCATCCATGAGATATTTCATGCCCTCGGGCGCTGGCATGAACAGAGCAGACCAGACAGAGACCAATTTGTTAGAATCCTGACAGAGAATATTCGAACCGGTCAGTACACTTTCACCTTGAATTTGGTATTACACTTTTGATTTGTAGCTGCTGCTACTGGTGTCTTTGCAGTTATTGCTATTATGGTGTTGATTTCATTGCTGACTTTTTGTGAACGTTTCATAGTATTCATCATTTACCTTCATTTTTATTATAGGAACTGAGAGCAACTTTAAAAAAACCAATCCAGCTTTTGTGACTACCCAAGGAGTCCCTTATGACATTGGATCCATCATGCATTATTCTTCTACAGCTTTCAGTCGTAATAATCAATCCACAATCCTACCAGTAGATAGTAGGGTCTCAGCCAGGTCGCTTGGTCAGAGAAATGGTCTTTCAGCAATGGACCTCCAACACGTGCAAACACTATACTGTGGAGGTGAGTGTAGATGTCTTCATTATCTGCATATTTTGAAATGCAGTGATACTGGTTTTGATAGTTTCTCATTCCCTCAATGATAATTATTGCACCCTGCTTTAAATTATAAATATGAAAATCTCTGCATTATAAACTAATTGCAGATCATCCCAATAACTAAAGTAATTTTATGTATTGTATCATGACAACATTATTGTTACACAAAAAATAGTATTCCCATATTTTAACAAACTAATTAATTAGAATCTAAGGTTTGTGGTATGATATTGACACTAAAATACTTCCTTAAATAATCTACAGGTGGTGCGGCATCAACTGTTTCTTGGTCAGTATGGTCATCCTGGTCTAGCTGCAGTAGGACCTGCAATGGTGGCATCAGGTCACGAACTAGGACCTGCGATAGAGGAACCAGTTGTGGAGGCAGCAACATACAGACACAACAGTGCAATACTGAACCATGCCCTAGTAAGCAATAATGTACAATCCAGTGTCATAATGATACATATCATATAGGCATTTAGCTATTTATTGCCATTGCATGAAAAGTATTCTCTTTTAACAATTTTTTATGTTATATCTCATTGAATGAGCAAAACATTTCAGAGTACTACTCCGACAGTACATTATGAATACTCTGTACATCTAGTGCCAACTTCCTGGTCAGTGTGGAGTTCTTGGAGTGACTGTTCTAGGACTTGTGGTGGAGGAAGACAGCGAATGAGCAGGGCATGCTTGAACGGCAACACTTGTGTTGGGAGATCATCAGAATTTCGCAGTTGCAGCATGCCGAATTGTCCACAATGTAAGTAGCTGTTGGAGGGCTCGCATTTAGGATAAACATGTAGAACACTCTAATAAAGGTTACTTTTTCTGTTTGGTGCTAAACTTAGTTTATTCAATTCAAATCTGACAATATGTAAATATTCGTGACACCATGAATGGAATCTACTGCACAGCTGTATTTAGTTATCATGATTAATTTTTTTTCCTAAATAGCTGCTGTGTGGGCATCTTGGAGTAGCTGGTCTTCATGCAGTAGCACATGCCAAGGAGGGTACCAGGAACGAAGACGTCGGTGTACAAATGGGAATAATTGTCCAGGCAAAAGTGTCAACAGTAGTGAATGTAATACGAAGATCCCCTGTGAGAGTAAGTAAGGCATGCAAGATGTCATCAACGAAACTACCACACAGCCTATCTGACCTAACTGCATGAGATTACCTAAGAAGGCAATAGTTACTTATTAAAGTTTGTACTAATCGGGTACTAGATGCTCTATTTAGTATTACAATTTATGGGTAAAAAGTTAACAAAAAATAATATAGTGAAAATAAACGAATATAGAAAATGCAATGTAATTAGAACTTTGGAGTTTATATTACAATGATTTATGTCTCAATGATAATTCTAATTCTAGTCTGATTAATACCCCACCATAAATATGTAATATAGGTAAGAATACATTTGTTTAATTACCGTGCAGCTCCAAAACCTAATGGAGAATGGAGTTCTTGGACTAAATGTTCGGCCCAGTGTGGTGGAGGATCAAGGTACAGAATGCGTAATTGTGGACGTAACTCACTCAACTGTGAACCAGAAAAGCAATTTTGTAACTCCGAGGACTGTGTACCAGAACCTGAACTCAGAGGTATAATACCGAGTGTCCTTACCAGCAATACCTTAGCCAGAATTTGTCTCAGTATACAGAAGTAGTACTCCAATCTATTTAATTGGCCATACTTATTATTTTATAAACCATTCCAAAATATGATTTCATTATTTTGTAGGGCTGAGGTATCGAGGTTGTTGGTATCTGAATGATAATGCTCGTAGACTTGGCTCATTTGAAAATACGGCTCTTGAGCTTGAAGATGATGCAAGCCAAAGAATTAGACCAGTCAGCAAATGTGGGAACGTAATCCAGATGAGAGGCTATGATTACTTTGGTGTAACAGTAGGGATGTGTGTGTCGGGCTCCAACAACCTCAAGGACTATCAGTACTATGCCTCTTCTTTCTGTCGAGATGGAAAAGGAGCTTACACTGAGAGATATGGAGGATGGTTCGTGATGGATGTTTACCAGATTACGGATCAAGGTAGCTTCACTGATTCAATCGCTGAGCTTAATGGCCCTAATGCCACCAGAGATGTGATGATCACTGGATCAGGCCATGCACTCACTTATAATCTTGCTTTGCTTGTCTCGGCTGTTTTGGCTGTTGTGCTAGCCATATCAGTAATGTGATAGATATTTTGAAGCTCATATGAAACTATTTGCACAATCAACTCAATTGATGGTTTATTATAATTTCTGTGCCTTTTTATTTATAAAATAAGTTTCGAATGTATTACCTCCCACCTTAGTTATACAAACAATGTAGACAATAAAAACAAACACAATTTAATAATAAGATACTATATATTATTAGGGAATGTAGTCCAACTTCCTATATTTTGTCTGACCGCTATTAAAGCAACAGAGATTAAATACATGTTCCAAGTGCAGTCCACTCCTAAACCTTCCACTAGACAATCCCTACAAGTCTTTAAATTGTATACACAGAGCATAGTAAGCCAAAAGATCTAAATTGCAATTTCTCATGTATCCCGCTGCACATAACAACAATAACAACACTGCCCACACTTACTTGAGCACTTTAGCACCTGTCGGTAGAGGCCCCAGGCCATGTCTCCACAGTGATCGCAATACTCCGGTACCCATCATATTCTTGCTAAAACCTAAATAATACCTATCGTAAGCAATGAAATCCTATAACCTGGCGATGACACATGTTGTATAGACATACTCCCTCAAGGTAATGGTATTCTTCATGATGCTGATCAGATGATACCACCTCAAGTTTTAATGACACTAAATGACTTTTAACTACTTACCATAGAAATCAAGTGGCCATGCACAGTAGGTCCTTGGAGTTGCCTGCACTCCTCCTGGTGTGTTGGATACCTAACATGTGGAACTGATTGTGTAAGTGGTCCTCCAGTCATCTTGCAGATTTCAATCTTCCTGAAATCAATAATTGATGTCTTTTATTGGCAGACTCTAATTGCCCTTATTGCCAATCCAACATTTTCTGTAAATTAGTGTATGCAAATAATTTGAGGAAACACATAATTATGCACTATTATAAGTTGGATATATACCTCTTTTATTGAAATTTTGTGCTATTGTCATAGGAGTAAACTTCTGAGGAAACCAACTGATTCAGTTCATGGTTCACAAAATTAATATACAGCTGCTTGCCAATTCAGTTCAGCTAAACTTGATGTTAAATTTGTATGTGGACATTGAAAATCTTTTACCAAATTTTGAGTGTTTGTCATAAGTCTCGATACTTACTTCCTTTTGTTTGAACCCTATTGAACCCTATTTTAAGATCGAACAAAAAGCTCGAGGTTTATATTCAATTAAAACTTATTTTGGCATCTTCCTAATAACGAGTCAGCCACATCACAAAACCACTTTAAGGATTCTCTAATCCTTTGCGAAGATAATAAACCAGCAGTCCTCCAAATATATGACATTTATTTTCAAGATCTTGTATTGAGGAATGCTGCCCACACTCCGTGGTTTGTGTGTTTCAGGGTGGTTGTCCACATGGGCTGAATGAGGCGGGGGGGTGGGAGGGGGGGGGGAGGGGTGATGCATTTTTGTGTGTGTGTGGGAGGGTGTGTGGGGACGGGGGGCATAGCAGTCGGGGGGAGTGTGAGAAAGAGACTCGATCGATCAATCAGGCCTTTTATGCAATATTTGACAGGGCAAAACTGCACCGAGTAGTCTAATTATGGCTATCGAGTGTTGCAAAAGTGGACCTATTCTACAACATTTGGACCATGTCTATTAGGAACCCTGCTGGAGGGAACCCTGAAATCTAGGAAGTATTCTGTAGCCCTGATAACAGTTAGTTGTGTTGAATAATAGAGTAATAGAAGCTTAATACCAACATATTTCGGGCTTATAAGTCTCTAAGCTTAAAGGCGCGTAAAGTCCCTTGAAGCAATTCATGAGCTGGGTGAAGCATGTGTTACTTTCATTTTCAAGATGAATTTGTAAATAACATGAGCCATATGCACACCTAATGAAATGGTGTGCAAACATAAAGACATAGGTTATAGCATGGGTCTACTACAAACAATTTTAAGCCGTGGACAGGTTAAAAACATAATAATTCCATACCACATCTCTATACAACATTTCCAGAAAGCAACCTAATAATCAGTTATTGATTCACTACACATGCTACATCCTAATTCCATGAAGAACTTTGTATCAATTTAACTATAGAGTTATAATGGACATGTCTAGTAAAAATTAGAGAGCCAAGTGTGTTAATATATTTGTGAGACTGCCTGTTTGTGTGTGCATGTGTACCTTATAGAATCATCTGTCTTTTGAATATCCACACGAGCAGTATAGAAAACTCTTGACTGCAGAAAGGTTTTGGAGAGTTTTTGGGCATGTAGGTGATGCACTATGGTCACTCCATATTCTCATCGTGAAACAGCCCAGTCAAAAAACTAGTGCAGATACAGGGTTGGCTCTGAATTGCAATGTTGTACATTATGGTCAATTTAAGGATGGATGCAAGTGTTACTCAGCCAGTGTACTAGCAGACTGGTCTAGAATGGAGATAGGAGGGCGTGGGATGGTGGGGGGGGGGGGGGTATTATAGGAGAGTCCAAGTTTAAAACCTAGTTGTTTCAGCACTTTTCTGGCTGTGTCTTTCCCGAGTGGTAATGTTATGTATCATGATCTACCGCTAGAGTCATAATTACTTTTAATTACATTTAATATTATTTATATATTTATTCAATATGCATTACCTCCACTTTCCAAATATTCCCATGATCAAGAATGTTTAGATATGCATTAGGACATGAAGACATAAATGCAAAATTAGTACAATAAAAATGGGTGACAGTCACCAAAACTGTCTGCCATTTAGTTCACAAATATAATTATGTATATAGACCTTGCCTGAAGTTATAGATCATTCTCCATCAATTTTCCTATTCGTTATGAAAATGAACATAGTCTCTCAAATAGCCATGTGATAAGGTATCTTACTTATTTATGTTTTGTTCAGGTTCAGTGTATAGCTTCTAGCCTTGCTTTATTATTGACAGTTAAACTACACCAATAGTGACACTTCTATTCATACTGTATCACTAAAGTTAACAAGAACAAGGCTTTTTGCAAACGTGTAGCTACTATTATGCTAAGCCCAAAAAATGGAACTCTTTTTTTTTTTGTATGTGGACATCCAGTTTATAACACACAAGCAACAAGGGATGTGTATTAGGTAGAGGGAAGGTCTTTCAGATGAGCTCCAATCAATACCCATGTTCAACACATTCTAATTTCTGTGTTGCACAAACTACATCCAAACAGTCAATTGTGATTATAATTATGCCAACATTGACCACACCAACAGCACAAAATAGTAATGATTAGATTTCAAGCATTGCAATGATAGCCACAACAATGATGATGCAGTGTCAAACCCAAGGTAATTAAAAACAGAGATTATAATTATAATGGGCTATACTTCCCGCAGCACTTGCCAGATTTCTACCTTTTGCTGCACTCCCACTTGTTGTGAAAGGTTGCATCTCCACTTCATGTTATCTACAACCTTGTTTACATTGACAATATTTTTTTTTTTTACCTCAATTTGTAAATCCACTGATTAAAGTGGGTTAACTACAAGGTTTTTAAATCAGGATTGATGGTGCTCATATCTAATTTAAACATGGGTCTAAGCCTCTTATAAACACAGCTTATGATTCTGTTATTATGCATATTCTGCTAGTCTTGGTACCTATTACCCTCAAAATTAAGCTGATGGAAAGTATGGTGAAAGTTGAAAGTTTAATTTGTGAAAGTCAAGATTCGAATATTGCTCTGCAGCTCTTATGGTTGGTTCTAAGTAATCATGCAGGGAACTGTCTTATTGCTCATTAAGAATGGTACAATGGATAATTTTTGAACTAAATAGAGAATTTTGTCTCAGTAGTGTGTGGAAGTATTTATTTTCCCCAATAACATAATAGAATCAGGCCTACAACTGATGAATGCATGTAGTGCTGATTGCTACAATTAAGGATAACAATCCAGGAAAAATATGCATGCATGTCGAATATTTTAGTTATGCACAGTTTTTAAATCATCCTAGTTTGTTATTGATAGTCTCCAATGCATTCAACTAAAAAAAAATTGTCATAGACAGAAACTTCTTCCTTCACTAATTTAGGTCAAGTAACCAGCTTTTTTAAACTCTGTTTATTAATAATATTTCTAGGTTTACTGTTTCAGACTTAAAAAATATAATAATAAATAAAAAATTAAAACATGATTAGTAGAAAGTATTATTGTAGGGAGATATACATTTTCCATGGTCAGTGATGCTCAATATCAACTTCATGAGACTATCTCCATAGACACACACAGGAGCGACATTACACTTGGAGACTGAGTAGGCTTAATGTTGTACAAGGCTAATGCAATCCTTTGTTTATGTATAAAGCCTTCTATGAGTACACATCTTCTTTTGCTAGTGCATTTTTACTGCTATGTATTGACTAGAACTACATCAGTCCTGATCAAGGGTAAGAAGAAGAAAATCACACCATACAACTGTATGTGCAGCCATTTTAAGACTCCTCCAACTCATTGTACTTATCTACTTGTCATAATTTTTGCTCTCGCTTCACTACATTTAACTTTGTCCAATAGCTATACAGTTGGTAGCCAATGATCAACCATTTATGTCCAAATTACATCATCAAAGCTGGTGTAAACCAGTAGACTCAGTAAGCCTGTGTGGCATTCTGGCATAAACTCAAATCTAGAGCACACATTCCAAACTATTATACAGACTATCAAATTAAGCTATATACTGTGTGGGCATTCTGGCATAAACTCAATTCTAGAGCACACATTCTCCCACTATTATACAGACTATCACATTAAGCTATATACTGTGTGGTCATTCTGGCATAAACTCAGCACACATTCTCCAACTATTACTAATTAATCTGTGTGGGCATTCTGGCATAAACTCAATTCTAGAGCACACATTCTACAACTATTATACAGACTATCACATTGACCTATATACTGTGTGGGCATTCTGGCATAAACTCAATTCTAGAGCACACATTCTCCAACTATTATACAGACTATCACTTTGACCTATATACTGTGTGGGCATTCTGGCATAAACTCAATTCTAGAGCACACACTCTCCAACTATTATACAGACTATCACATTAAGCTATATACTGTGTGGTCATTCTGGCATAAACTCAATTCTAGAGCACACATTCTCCAACTATTATACAGACCATCACATTAAGCTATATACTGTGTGGGAATTCTGGCATAAACTCAATTCTAGAGCACGCATTCTCCAACTATAATACAGACCATCACATTAAGCTATATACTGTGTGGGCATTCTGGCATAAATTCAATTCTAGAGCACGCATTCTCCAACTATAATACAGACTATCACATTAGGCTATATACTGTGGG
>JAQNBH010000013.1:18440897-18660897 GCA_028752905.1 Cladorhizidae sp. MBARI D1340-BT2
TTACTATGTCACATATTTAAAATCAAAGTCGGGTATACGCTGCTAAATTTTCAGCCCTAAAGAGATAACTTGTTAAGCAGATTTCTATAGTTAAACCAGCATACTTTTGCTGCTGCAAATGCAAATGATTAATATGGTTAGGATAATAATAGAAGGACTCTGTGTTAGGCACTTTTAAGTATGTACCATTTATAACCAGAATGAAACCATACTTTATATAGAAAGTATGAGTCATGAAGGAAGTACGTACATCAAAATCTAGTATAATTATTATGACACCTAACAAGCTCCAAAGTGGTGTATTGCATGTTATGCCTTTCAATGTTTAGCACACAATAAACTGAAAAATATGACTGGAAAAACAAAAATATGATTAGAAAGCATATTGCGATGGGTACGTTTGGCCTATAAATCAGGATGATAATATGTGAATGTGAGCAAGTTATGGTCCTTAATTTATTTTTAAAAAACAGTATTTTTAATGGCCTTTTTTTACTATTTAAAAAAAAAAAGATCTAGAAAGACTATCATCAGGAAATATCTCCACTGAGCTGCGTCTATCATTTATTAAACTGCGTGATACAACTGCAGACCATTTGCAATACATGACAGTTTCAAGATATTATCAAGGAGAGTTGTTTCAGTTTGGCCATTTTTGACTGTATTTGTGCAATGTCATCCTGCAGTGAAGATTTAGATTTTGCATATGCAATAACATAAATAGAGGTCAATAATTGAATACTCCACACCTCCTACACATAAATGCCTGTGACCAAATAAGATATTTATCTAATACTGACCAACTTTTCCAGCCAGACAATTTTACCCCAAGTACATATAATCAAAATTGCAGGGTGAAGGTAGGTTACTGTAGTATGGTTGATTAAACTTTGTTTAAACATGCAGTGACAGATCCACAGAGGTTCTGTCAGTCCATGGAACCCTCTCTTTTTGACAGGCTATCACTATCATATCCTATCAGTGTTTCTTTGCTTTGAAATAATTATGACACACTCTCCAACTTCTGGTCTTGTTTCTGTGCAGCTTGTGCAGTCTTTTTCCCTAGCCATGGAGGCAAGCACACGCAAACCATTTTCAAAATCCCAGAATATGCATACAAGAATATTGTATAGGTTTTGTTAGGTGGCTAAATATATAAACTACTATATAGTCCATTAAATCTTAATATTGCATTCCCAAAGTCACACCATCTATAGCACTTTTTCATGAAAGAAGATTGACAGTCAGATTTTATATCATGTAACTTATAATGAAAGTTGTCCAATAAAGAAAATCAAAATCTGTACTGGAGATCTGCATTGAGTCTAGTCCAACAACCAACCTAATGTCTTCATAAATTTTGCATATGCATGGGAATTGTGTCTTTAACATTTTAAAACTCCTTAAGCAAGTACCATTTGTGTCACACCTTGTCAGCCATGGGACTAATTTATTATCAAAGCCTTCCTCGATTTAGAACAGAAGCATTATTAACATGCTCATTCACTGCCATTTAAGAGTAATAATAATATTATGATTGATATGTGTCACACAACAGAAAGGTTCATCCACATCAAATGAGTGTCAATTTATACAAGTAATGAAGTTGTATTTCTAGGGTTTTAAAAATCTCATCTTTTATAAGTGACCTATTCCATATTTGTGCATAATTCAGGAAGTCGTGACGTTGAACCTACACAAACCCAACAATGAAGTCAGTGTCTAGTTTTAATTGAGGTATTATTGAGGCATATTCTGAATTTAATTTAGGAGGAAGGCCTCAGTATCTAAACCTCACTCAGGCTTCAATATTTTGTCATTTAGAATAATACTGGGTTATGTGAAACATCGGTATCTATGTCTTTCATGTAAATACACATTGCTCTTAAGATTACGTCAATTTACTTTACCACAGAGGATTAGCAAAACCAAAGACATTTGATGAAAGGCCCTGTTGAACAAAAGATTCAAAATTCACATGGTCTCTGCACACAGAATACCTTTCAACAATCTGTTCAAATTTACAGATCATGACAGTTGAAGTCACCACTACATAATGTTTACCTGTGGTCACCAACTCTCCCAACTCGAGTTTCGTGTTAGGGTTTGCTCTGCTGAGTAATAATGTGAGTGGATTGGCTCCACAAGATTGCTGCTGACTGTCAAGCTCACAAGCATCTATCTTTTCAGATGAAAAAAATGGTGCTTAATATAAATTATTCCTAATGGCTTTGATGCACAATATGTCCTTTCTTCCTTGTACAGTATGGATTACTATCCAATTCGAGTAAATAAGAAGGGAAAATAACAACTTTAAACTTAACAACTTTATAGCTGAACTTTTCCTCATAAGGCCATAGTTCTATTAGTAGAAAGATGACATAGTCACTCGCTAATCATACCTCATGCTCGGTAAAGGAATTACTCCCACATAAAAAACATAACAAACAAACCTCACCTCTGAATGCACAATGGACGAGGTAACCACGGTGTGTCTATTAGTTATCAATGGTAGGCAATATAATTTATAGCACAGTCAGTGGAGAAATAAAAAGGCAGATTAACAAGAGGAGATCTGTATAATTATTATTGCAATGACTGATGAAGGCTATAGCATCTAGCTGAAAATTTGAAAAAAGACTAAAATGTCAAATGAGACTTTGTTGATAGATTATAATTATGATAATAATAGTAATGATAATGATGATGATGATGATTATGGGAAATTTGTTACTATATAGAAATATTTACCATTGTTATATAAATGTTTACAAATACATCCGCAAAAACAGGTAAGTTTCCCGAATTACTGTGCTGCACCACAAAGGTTTATAGAGTTGTTGGGTTGATCCATTTACCCACTGCAAACTATTAGAGCTGCTGGACAATTTGATGACCGACTCCCATTCACCTCATCCCACACACCTCTCCCCACACATAACCACGCATAACACAACACTTTTCATATATTTTCACATTCACATTTGCCTTAGAATTTGTATGACCTTGGCACTAAATATCAAATCTATGCCTCATATATATTTTTTCCCAAATGTCAAAAGGGAACACATATACTACAATGATAATAGAACAGTTATATGCTAGTGTATGTCTGGATAAGTACTACTCATTTGCCTAATCATCAAATGGCTTTATTCAAAAACTTATTTATGGGCATAGCTAAGTGATCTAATGGTAGCATATGGAGGAAACACAATATTATGATGTCTCTAATAGATCTTACACACATGCAAGCAGCCATATATCATGAGTTTGTGATGGAGTGGTGTATCAGTTGTCATGCGCTGGCTACAAGTTTTCAAATATAAAAAAGGGCTGAAAGTATCTGAATACCATTCAACTACGCACTTGAGAAGCAAAAAGGGTTCTAATCTCCACAGCAGAAGGACTGGTTCCCTAGATCTTTTCTATCACTTCTGCTTTTTCCAAGGCTGCAATTTTCATCACCTAGAGATATTGGAACAGCAACATGTTGTGGTTTACCAGAATATTTCTGCTGGTGGCAATATCACAGGTAGAAAGTCAAACTGAATATATTCCAGGTAAAGTCCTAAATGCTATCTACTTTAGTTGAGTAAATGATGTAAGTGTTATCGAAAGTAATAGCTAATTAACTATTTCCATCATTTTACTGTTACTCTATGCCTGACATGCTACATCAGACAAATTACTTCTTACTTCGTTCTGAATATTTTAGGTGTTTTCGAAGGAGACATCATCCTAACTAATCAGGAGGTCATGACATATGAAGCACTAGCTAATCCTAATGACCCTACTGCACCACAGAATGCTGTAGTGCGGAATACCAGATCACTTTGGCGAAATGCAACAATTCCTTACATACTGGACAGCAGCCTGAATAGTAAGAGAAATTCCTGTAGATAAACATTTTTAAATCCCTTCACTTTGAAATTTTAACTAATGAAAGGAATTTGTGATAACATCAGGTATTGTTGTTCTGGCTGAATTCTAGAAAATACAATACGTGATTGTTGCTTGAAATATACTTGACGTGCTAATCTGATTCAGATGAGATGAATTCAAATTCTAAATACTGAACATGTTGTATTGTAATGGAATGTATACAATGATAACTATCACTAGGCTTCCTATCATGTAATGTAAATAATGTAAGACTAGATTCTCATATTTTGTATGTAGTCAAATAATTCATGTAATGATCTTTTCAACTTCTATTCTAGGTCAAGCAAGATCAGCCATCGCGGAAGCAATTGCAGACTATCGTATGCGAACTTGTGTGAAGTTTATTCCACGATCAAATGAAGCTGACTATGTACGAATTTTCCGTGGAAGAGGGTGAGTAGCAGTCACATGTCAGTACTTAATTTTTAGAGTCTCAGACTTATTAATAGTTATTGGGAGATTTTATGTGTGGATGTATTTAATATATATGCAGTGAAGGTTATATAAAATAATTTTTTGTAGATGTTTCTCCTTTATTGGCCGAGTCGGAGGTCCTCAGGATATGTCCATTGGTAGAGGCTGTGCATTCAAGGGCATTGTCATACATGAGATGTTTCATGCCCTCGGGCGCTGGCATGAACAGAGCAGACCAGACAGAGACCAATTCATTAGAATCCTGTCAGAAAATATTCGAACCGGTCAGTACCTTCACCATGAATTTGATATTACACTTTTGCTTTGTAACTGCTGCTACTGGTATACTTGCAGTTGTTGCTATTATGCTGTTGATTTCATTGTTGACTTTTTGTGAACTTTACATAGATTACAGGATTTTTCACAATAATTATAGCAAACACATGATCATTTACTTGCATTCTTATAATAGGAACTGAGAGCAACTTTGAAAAAACCAATCCAGCTTTTGTGACTACCCAAGGAGTCCCTTATGACATTGGATCCATCATGCATTATTCTTCCAGAGCTTTCAGTCGTAATGATCAACCCACAATTCTACCAGTTGATAGAAGGATCTCACCCAGCTCTCTTGGTCAGAGAAATGGTCTTTCAGCAATGGACCTCCAACACGTGCAAACACTATACTGTGGAGGTGAGTGTAGAGGTCTTCTTTATCTACATATTTTGAAATGCAGTGAAGCTGGTTTAGATAATTTCTCATTCCCTAAATCATGTCGGACCCGGCACTAAATTGAAAGTGAAAATTTCTGATATTCAACATAGCGACATTCCAATAATTGAAATTATTTTATTTGGTATGGCTTCTTGATGACATTATTTTAATAGTGTTACCGTTCTTTAACAAATTAGTTAGTTAAAAGGAATCTAAGGTTTTTCTGACACTCAGATACTTTCGTAACAATTTTCAGGTGATGGGGAATTAACTGTTTCTTGGTCTGCATGGTCATCCTGGTCAAGCTGCAGCAGGACCTGCAATGGTGGCACCAGGTCACGAACTAGGAGCTGCAATGGAGGAACAAGTTGTGCAGGCAGCAACATACAGACACAACAGTGCAATACTGAACCATGCCCTAGTAAGCAATAATATACAAGCTAGTTTCATAATTATATATATTACATAGGCATTTAGCCATTGCATGAAAAGTTTAAACGGAGATTTATTCATTCAACTTTTAACAATATTTGTTTATTATGAATGAGCAAAACATTGTAATTAAAGTCAATGTACTAACACACTCCATCATAAATGTTTTGTTCATTAGAGCAAGCTTTCTGGTCTCCATGGGGTTCTTGGAGTGATTGTTCTAAGACTTGTGGTGGAGGAAGACAGCGAATGAGCAGGAAATGCTTGAATGGCAACACTTGTGTTGGGAGATCTTCAGAATTTCGCAGTTGCAGCATGGAGAATTGTCCACAACGTAAGTAGCTAATGAGCTTGCATTTAGGAAAATCATGTATATAGTACACTCTAATAAAGCTTACTTTTTCTCTTTGGTGCTAAACTTAGTTATTCAATACAAAGGTGACTATTTACATGTAAAATCCTTGACATAATGAATGGAATCTACTGCACAGCTGTATTTGGTTATCATGATTACATTTCCCCATTAAATAGCTGCTGTGTGGGCATCCTGGAGTAGCTGGTCGTCATGCAGCAAAACATGCCAAGGAGGGTACCAGGAACGAAGACGTCGGTGTCTGAATGGGAATGATTGTCCAGGCATAAGTGTCAACAGTAGTGAATGCAATACAAAGATCCCCTGTGAGAGTAAGTTAAGTATGCAAGGCATCATCAATGAACCTAACACACACTTAGCTACATGCATCTCTCTGACCTATATAAAGCACTTTCTGCATCGGATTGTCTGCGAAGGCAAAAGCTACTAACTACAGATTTAACTTTGTATTAGTCGAGACCAGATATTCTATTTAATATTACAGTTTATAAATTAAAAAAGTTAACCAAAAAAATATGGTAATGATTATATAAAAAGGATCAGTAATTAGAACTTTGAAGTTTTTGCAATGAAAAGTTCAATGATTTATCTCTCGATGAATTATAGTTCTAGTTCATTAATGGCTCGACATAAATATGTAATATGGTTCAGAATACATGTATTTATATCTACACATTGCCATGCAGTTCCAAAACCTAATGGAGAGTGGAGTTCTTGGACTAATTGTTCGGCACAATGTGGTGGAGGATCAAGGTACAGAATGCGTAATTGTGGACGTAATTCGCTCAACTGTGAACCAGAAACGCAATCTTGTAACACCGAAGACTGTGTACCAGAACCTGAACTCAGAGGTATAATACCGAATGTCCTTACCAGCAATACCTTAGCCAGAAATTAGTCTCAGTATGTTAAATTAACAGAAGTACATGTAGCTAGTACTCGAATCTATTTTGTTGACCATATTATTATATAAAGCATTCATTATTTTATAGGGCTGAGGTACCGAGGCTGTTGGTATCTGAATGTTAATGCTCATAGACTCGGCTCATTTGAAAATACAGCTCCTGAGCTAGAAGATGATGCAAGCCAAAGAATTAGGCCAGTCAGCAAATGTGGGAACGTAATCCATAGGAGAGGCTATGATTACTTTGGTGTAACAGTAGGAATCTGTGTGTCGGGCTCCAACTTCCTCGGGGACTATCAGTACTATCCATCTTTTTTGTGTCGAGATGGAAAGGGAGCTTACACTGAGAGATATGGAGGATGGTTCGTGATGGATGTTTACCAGATTACAGATCCAGTCAGCTTCAGTGATTCAATCGCTGAGCTGAATGGCCCTAAAGCCACCACAGATGTTATTGAAGTGATGACCACTGGATCAGGCCATGTACTCACTTATAATCTTGCTTTGCTTGTCTCGGCTGTTTTGGCTGTTGTGCTGGCCATAGCAGTAATGTGATGGATATTTTGAAGCTGACAAATCAAAAAAATTGGACACTCAACTCAATTAATAAACAATTGATGATTTATTAAAATGTGATGTGCATTTCTATTTATACAATTGTAAATATCGAATGTATAACCCCCCCCCCCCAATTTTTTTCTGAATTTGGATAATTTATTAATTTTCTATATTTGGTATATATATATACTTTGCTTATGGCTAGATGAGTAAGAGTGCAAAGATACATGCAAACACAGTCAAACTTAGTGTGGATTCTAGGATTACTAATAGAAGAAATGCCTCAGCAATGGGTTTCCATGGAAGTGCTAACATGCACCATCCATGCCTGGGTCTGAGAAAGCATACCATGTATGAGCTGATGGTTGGTACCAATGGAAATGCACAATAGACACTGATTCATATTTGCTGACAGATATCTCCATCCTCATTTAATCTCTCTCACACACACACACACACACAAATACACATACACACACCCTGAGACCCAGTAATGTAAACAGAATTGGATTTGATGGTTGGGACTGTACACTAAACAGAAAACACATCAAAGAAACCCAAGTTGAATGTCGTGGTTAATGGACTCCATCTGTCATGACCCTAAAACAAATTGCCTGATGCATGACACAAAATTGCCTCGTTGGGAAGCAGCAATTGTGCAGGAACTTATTGTAGCAGCTGTCAGTCGATTTGAAGGGAACTAAGACGTGCTACTTTTTTTATTTATTACTGTTGGTGTTGCAGGTCTTCTATAGTTGCCTGTTTTTTTTTGTTATTAAGGTTGTGTTATATATACTTGTTAACATTATTTAAAAAATGGGTGGGGGGGGGGGGGGGAGGAAGGACTCCTAATGTAAATCCAAAAAGTTTAGCTAGTTAGTTGACACTTGCAATTTTAATAATAAATTTTTTAAAAGATTGTAATAATATTGTTGTTGTTGTTTTTATTCTTCTTATTATTATTACTAATAGTATTTATTATGATTACCATTATTATTATTATTTTAAATAACAGCACAATCTATAATTTGGTTATACAAACAATGTCTACAACAACAATAACCACAATTTAATAATAAGATCGAAAATAACAACTAACTATATATACAATTATTATTATTATTGGGGTGTTCAGTCACACATCCTATATATAGGTTGACCCATAATTATTATAAAGTGTCATAGATTAAACACACAAGTTCCAAGTGCAGTCCCCTCCTAAACCTCCCACTAGACCATCCCTACAAGTCTTTAAATTTAATACACACAGCATATCAAGCAAAAAAGATCTAAACTAATAAGACGGAAGGAAATGCTAGTGAAAGAGGCATTGCACCTCACCCTAACACTAAAGTGTGAGTGGTTCAATTGAGATTATGGAATAGATTTACCGGGCTGCTGGGTGGAAGCCTCAGGTTCGTAAACTTGAAGCAATTTTGTTTCTATTTTTAGTTATTTATTACTCTTTTTTGATGTTTTAATATATATCAAGTATGCCTATATTTAATTTATTTTTATTATATTTTATTCAATTTTATTTTTATTAATCTTAGTATTATTATCATCATCTTTATTATTATTGTATTATTATTGTTCTTATTATTTTAATTTTTATTGTTATTATTATTGTTATTATTATTATCTGGTTAATAGCTGGTGGGAAAGGATGCTGGAGGTTCACTCTGACATGGTTACTCAATGCTATAGCTGTGATGGTTTGATTTCACCTAAAAGCATTCTCACTTGCCTGAGGGTGACTAGATCATATTCTTCTATGGTGAACCTATAGTCCATAGGTACATCATAGATAGATACATAAACCATGCACAGTAAAATAACAAGTTTTCCACCTAATTTGTCACTGATGGCTGGCATCAATAATTAGATGTTAGGGCAGGGACAATTGGTTAGCACATAGACCACTTTGATTTCCACTCTCAATTTTGATGCCATAAGTAGGCATGGCTGAGTGTATGTGATTATAATAATGCAAGTCCCCCTTTTGGTCTAGAGTGTGTTGTATTATATAACATTAGGAATATTATTATAGCACTTCCTATGGTATATTGAACACTGATTTAATAGCTGTTTAGGGCTGATTGCAGTTATATCTGCATGCATGCATGTTTTACTTCCCGACAATAGAGGAATAAAGATCGCAACTTGGAACACATTAGAAAAATCTTCACAACTGCTCATGCTATGAAGCCCGAGTCTAACTGTTGGCTAGCAATTGTTCTACTATAAGGAATAACACTGCAATTGCAGAAATAGAGTGGCAAGCATTAACGGGAAATGGCAAGATTTACAGTGGCAAAGTGTCATTGTCTTCTACAAAAAGCAAATGGCCAAAAAGTGACCAGTTGTTATTATTATCATTATTATGAACTTTACATATAGGATGAGGGTAAAAAAAAATACTTTGTTAAATCTGTTTGTAATACCTTATTGACAGACTTACACCAAAAATTGTTTAGGTGGACAAGTTAGAGGATATGGCTAGCTCTAGCTGAAGGCAACAAATGATTTCAAATATAAAGTGGAAGAGCTCTGAAAGGGAATCATTGCCTGCCATACTAGAGCTTGAAGTCTGAGGTACAAGCTAGTTAAGAGCTAACATGACTTTTTGGCTTAATACTATAATATAGTGAGGTAGAAACAAAAATGATTCTTTTATTGTTGCAGGGCTAGCTAGCACATCCACAGTGTTAACCTGAGAGCCATCAAGCTATGAAGAAGACAACTTTGTCACTTGTTATTACTACTTCACATATTTGAAATCAAAGTCAGGTTAGATGTGCATAAATTTTCTTCCCAAAGAGATAATTTGTTAAACAGATTTCAATATTAAAACAGCATATTTTTGGTGACACATGGAAATGACACATGGAAATGATTAGGAATAATGAATATAGTTTTGATTATAATAGAAAAAAACTGTGTTAGACATGTGTAAACATACAACAATTCTTTTATAACAAGAATGAAACCATACTTTATATAGCAAGTATGAGTCATCAAGTAAGTCCATCACAATCTAGTATAATTATTATGACACCTAACAAGCTCCAAAGTGGTGTGTATACTGCATGTTAAGCTTTTCAATGTTTAGCACACAATAAACTGAAAAACATGTCTGGCAAAACAAAATTCCCATATAGCACGGGGTATGTTTGATATTAAAAATCAGGACGATACTATGAGGTACTTACAAAACCACATCATTTTCAGACCATTTATAGCCATTTTTTAATATTATAAGATCTAGAAGGACTATAGCAAATATCATTTGGAAATATCTCCACTGAGCTGCATCTAAACTGCATAATACAACTGCAGACAATTTGCAATACATAAAAGTTGCAATGATATTGTTCAAGAAGAGTTGTTTCAGTTTGGCCATTCTTGCCTGTATTTGTGCAATGTCATCCTGCAGTGAAGATTTAGATTTTGCATATACAATAACATAAATAGAGGTCAATAATTGAATACTCCACACCTCCTAAACATAAATGCCTGAATAATGACCAAATAAGATATTTCTCTAATACTGAACAACTTTTCCACCCAGACAATTTTACCCCAAGTAGCTACATATAATCAAAATTGCTGAGTAAAGATGGGTTACTGTGGTTGATTTAACTTGTTTTGAACAGATCTACGGGGGTTCTGTGAGCACATGGAACTCTCACTTTTGGACAGTCTAACAGTATCAGTTTTGTACTATGTTTCTTTGCTTTGAAATATAATGACACACTATCCAACTTCTAAGTCTTGTTTCTGTGCAACTTGTGCAAGATTTTTCCCTGGCCATGCAGGCAACCACACGCATGGTTTGCAAACCACTTTTCAAAATCCCATATATGCCATTTAACATGTATATAGAATATGTTTGTAATGCATACAAGAACATTGTAAAGTTTTGTTAGGTGGCTGAATATATAAATTACTTGTCCATTTAATCTTAATATTGCATTCCCAAAGTCACACCTTCTATAGCACTTTTTCTGAAAAAGGAATGTAGATTGACAGTCAGATTTTATATTATAGTCAAATCAAAATCTGGTACAGGAGATCTTCGTTGAGTCTTGTCCAACAACCAAACTAATGACTTCATAAATTGGGGGAATTGTGTGTTTAAGCAACATTTTTTAACTCCTTACAGCAAAGGAAGTACCATTTGGTCTCATACCTTGTCAACCATGGGACAAGTTCATTATCAAAGCTTTCCTCTTGCAAGTGAAACATAAATAGGTAAGCGAAAGTGCAGTGCTATCTAGGCCGTTCATGGCAATACACCTTACTCCAAAGAATAAGTCAATTTATTTTACCATGGAGGGGCGGCAAAACCTAAGACATTTGAAGAAGAGCCCTGTTGAACAAAAGATTCAGAAGTTCATATTGTCCCTGCATAATACCTTTCATGATTCTGTTCAAATTTGGGAAGGTTATACTAACCAAGCCATTAATGAGGGTTGACATATATAACAGTAACTTCTACATAATAGTGGTGCAGGCATGTGGCCAACAACTCTCCCAACTCAAGTTTCCTGTTCGGATTTGAATTGCTCAGCAATAATGACAGTGCATGGACTCCACAAGATTGCTGCGGATTTCAAGCTCACAAGTATCTATCTTTTCCCATGAAAAAATGGTGGATAAGAAAGAACTTAATAAATTATTCCTAATGGAGCATTGAAGCTTACTTCCATGTCCAGTATGGATTAGAGACCATTCCATACATGAGTGAATACTATCCCATTCCATGCAATGAGTGAATCATTAGAATAAATATGATATCTGTGTTATAACAACAACTTTAAACTCATAACAACTTTATAGCTATTCACAGATGCATGTACGTAACTGAACTTTTCCTCATAAAGCCAAGGTTGTATTAGTAAAAGGATGACATAATACCTTGCTAATCATACCTCATGCTCAGGAAAGGAAATACTCCCATAGATAAAACTTAACAAACAAACCTCGCCTCTGTAGTAAGCCTTCGCAGCGGCTGGAACTGCACAATGGGTGTAGTAACCACAGTGTAGCTATTAGGAATATTTTATCAATGGTATATAGGCAATGTAGGACTGGTAGTGGAGAAATAAAAATGCAGATTAACAAGAGGAGATATGTATAATTTATTATTGCAATGACTGATGAAGGCTACAGCATCCGAAACGTCGACAGACTATATTTCAAATGGGATTTCATTGAGAGATTATAAATATGACAACGATAGTAATAATAATGATGATGATGATAATAATATTAGTAATAATTATGGTGATGATTATTATTTTGGGAAATTTATTATGGTTATAGAAATACTTAGCATTGTTATATAAATATTTACAAATACATCTGGTAAGTTTTCCCAAATCAAAATTCTGCACCGCAAAGGTTTACAGACTTTGATAGAGAAAATAGTGTTGATGATGGTTGATCATTATATCCACTGCAACCTATTAAAGCTGCTTGAGAATTTGATGGCAGCTGTCACCCCCAACATGACATGCAATGCATTATTATGACAGAAAGTTTGTGATTTTGCATGATATGTGGATGAGCTCTCTTTTAAAACACGCAAGTTTAACATACATGTTACTGTGAGTTCACTATGACATGACCTATTTGTGGTGTATCTTTGCCCAAGCTAGAAGTTAGGTTGACTTTTAATAATTAAAGATCATTTAAGGAGGGAATAAGTCTGCATATATGCGAGGTATCATATAAAGTACTGTACAATATATTTGTTCGCATTCACACTAGCATCATATCAAAACAGTGTTTCACTGTGTGCTTTCTAATGGTAATTTTCTTTTGTACACCATAACTTTTTTCCCTTCGTGATTGTAGGCTCTGCTGGTTCGGTAAGCCGTTTAGAAACCATGTTCCAGCAACCTTTGCGAGGCTAAGTCTATATGTGACGTATGATGATAATGCGACATATATAATAACTAAACATTACATCTCCCACTCTCTTTAAATAGAAGTACAGGAGTAAACATAATCATGTACATGATCTAGGATCCATATATATTCTGTCCGTAACATCTAACAGGTCTCCGATGTCATCTTGGATAACTTCCATGAATTAAGTCAGCAGCATTTTCCGGTGGAGCTTCAGGACATTCCCTTTGAAGTAGGTCATCATTATCTTCTTCATCGTCATCAACATAAGTATCCAGTGAAGCACTTATCTTTTTGAAGAAATATATATTTCGAGATACATACTTTCCATTTCTGACAACCGTTATCATAGTTCCTTTTCGTCTTACTACCGTAAATGGTGATGGACCAAACCTCGTTGACCAGTTATTCTCTTTCCTCAGTTTGATTAGAATGGTATCCACCAACTTGAATATTGGATTGCTTTACTCTCAACTTCTTGTCAGCATGATCTTTCATTCTTTTCTTCTCCCTGTCATCATTTGCTTGTACTTGGGATCCAACTTCAGATATATTGGATTTGACTACCATCTTAAGGAGTTTAGTCCTTATTTTCATGTTAAACAACAGTTCTGATGGCGTGAACCCTGTAGTGCTGTGAGGAGTTGCTCGATAATTCAGTAAAAATCTTTTTTCCACTCTCTTCCTTCAGCTCGAGCAGAGTGAATGGTTTTCGTGACAGGTTTCATGAAATTCTTGGCTTCAGAGTTTGCTTGAGGCCACAATGGTTTGATTCTCAATACCATAGTCCTGCACGAATAGTCTGATTTCTTCACCAGAAAATGATAGACCATTGTCACTTCGTACTACTCTGGGAATTCCATGTGTGGCAAAGATTCTATCCATCTTTGGTATTGTGGCTTTGGCTGAGGTTGAGTGCATAATTTCCACTTCAGGATAACGAGAGTACGCATCGATAACCACAAACAAATATTCTCCAGTGGGAAATGGACCACAGAAATCAACATGGACTGTGTACCATGGTTCTGGAGGTAGAGGAGACATTTATAAAGGATCTGGTTTGTTCTCTGGACCATTTGCCTGACATGAAATACACTGGTCAAGTACATGCTACTTGTTCATCAATTCTCAGGAACCATACCTTCTCACGCAAAAGTCTTTACCAATCCTTGATGGCCTTCATGAGCCAATGCAATGGCTCTCTGCCAGAGTGAGATAGGCATGATAATACGACTATCCCGAAGGATAACATTTGTTTCACTGTTCACTGTTAGCTCATCCTGACTCTACTGAACAGTCGGAGTTCATCGTGGTCAACTCCTTCAACATGTAGATCTTTTCTGTCTACAGATTCCCATTTGCCTTCATTGATGACTTCAGCGAGACACTGTAGTGTGTTGTTATATTTAGTTGCCTGTTGTATATCTGTCAGAGATATAGCTTTCGGCACCGCATGGCTGACAACGAAGTTGATGTCCTTTGCTAGTATGTTTAGTTTCTCTGCAATGTCATGTGGACTTCGATGACGAGAGAGAAAATCAGACGGATTTTCAGTTCCTTTCATGTGAACAACCGTGAAATCATATCCCTGAAGATGTAAATTCCATCATTCAATTCTTGCTGGTGGCTTTGACTTGGCATTATCAAAAATTAGTTGAACAGGTTTGAAATTGGTGTACAACGTAAAATGATCACCATATAAGTAAAGATGCAGTCGCTCAATGGCCCAAACAATGGCTAGTGCCTCTTTCTCAGTTTGTGAGTATCGTCTAACATCTGATAGTGATCTGCTGGCATATGCAACAATTCTCCTGTCTTCCTGACCTGGAGTCTTCTGTGACAGGATAGCAGACAGTCCATATATTGACGCATCAGTGATAAGCTTAGTTTTCTTGGCCTGATCAAAATAAGCCATGACAGTATCACTGGTCAATAGATCTTTAATTTGGATAAATGATTGGTTATGTTTCTGCTTCCATTGAAAGGGAGTGTCTTTCTTGATCAGGTCTCGAAGTGGCTGAGATAACTCGCTAAACTTGGGGATGAACTTGGCACAATATGTAGCTATTACCAGAAAACTTCTGACACCACTAGTGGAATTTGGTGGGCTTGCATTGTGTATGGATTTGACCTTCTATTGGTCAGGAGATACTCCTTTAGCTGAAAACACAAACCAAAAAATGTTAGTGACCTTTTATTGAACTCGCACTTTCCTAGGTTTAAAGTCAAGCCAACATCAGCAAACTTCCGAAATACAGATTGGTCCTGATCAGCTTGTGTAACACCAAACACAATAACATCAGCACTGATATTCAATGACCCAGGAATATCACGAATTTGCTCATTGACAACTTTCTGAAACATCTGACTGGCAGAATTCGTACCAAAGTTCAATCTGGCATACCTGCACAATCCTATGTGTCTGGCAAATGTAGTGATATATCGGCTTTCCGATGCTAGTGACAATTGATGATAACCAGCTCTTAGATCCAATTTGGAAAACACTGTGGCTCCATTTAGAATGTGTATCAAGTCATCAACTGTAGGACTTGCGTATCATTCATGACTGATAGCTTTGTTTGCCATCCTCATGTCCACACAGATTCGAACATCTCCATTTTCCTTTGGGATGAGGAGATACCCATGGAGTAGCTCCTTGTACCTTCTCAATAATTCCTTGATTCTCTAAGCGTTCTAGCTCTTGAGCTACTTTTTTTCTCAGGTGAAAAGGAATTCGACGAGCACATTGAGTGTCTGGGGTTACGGTACGGTCGATATGGAGCTTGATATTGGTGTTTTACAAATTTCTGATCCCTTTAAAAAGGTTTGGGTGTTGCTGAACTAACACATCACTCCCAGTTGATAGATCCTGAATTTGATTTATCTTGATATCAATGAGACTTAATTTTGTGGCTGTCTTGTAGCTGAGAAGAATTCCATGGTTTCCTTGTAGCACATGGATTGTAGATGTGATGTGTTTCTACTTGAATTCAAGAACAGCTTCAAATTTCCCAACTACCACAAGCAAAAAGACGCTTGGTTGGATTCTCGAGCTTAATTTTCTTTGATTCATTGATTTTTGCAAATGAGCTCATCGATGATATATGTCAATGCACCAGTGTCAACAATCATCTTGATGGGAGCACCATTCATGTTATGTGTACTTCAGGTGTTTTGGAATCACATGAATATTTGTACTAGGTGTATAAGTACTCATCATCAGGCTACTGTCCCCAATCTGCTGCTGACACTTCTTAGAGGGTGTGGTGATGGGCATTGATGTGAATTGCTATGACTATTGTCATTAGTCTCTTTGGATAGACACACCTTAGTGAAATGATTTTGTTTTCCACACTTCTGGCAAGTTTGACCTTTGGCAGGGTAGGGATTGTTTGTGTGCGGCCATGTGTTCTTCGTTGATAGTGGTTTACTCCAACAAAATTGCTTTCCTTTGCAAACATAATTTACTGAACCTTGAGACAATGACTTCTCTATTCCAGCTACTTATGATTCACTATTTTCCAGGGAACATGATCTGGACAAAAGATTAGCAAGAGTGAGTCTTTCTTCACGTAGAGCAAACCTTCTGAGACGCTTTGACTCGCAGTTCTGAATTATTGTCGATTTCAATTCTTTGTCCAGATCATTAAACTCACAGTTAGCTGCCAACCTTCTCAGTCATGTGGCAAATTGAGCTATAGTTTCACCCTTCTGTTGAGCTGCCTGTCGAAATTGAAAGTCCACATTCTTCTTTGGTGAGAAATATTCAGTTTGCTTAGTTATGGCTGTGCCATAGTCATCTCCAGTGTATCAGGGATGGTATCAAATATTTCTTGTGTTGTTTGTCCAGCTTGATAGAGGAGGAGTACATGCTTCTGTTTGTCATCTGTGACATTTAAGGCTACCAGGTATGTCTCGAAATGCTTTGTCCAACTCTTCCAACTCTGACTTAGTGAGCTAGGTTCACGTATAAGGTCAAATTGGAGTAACGGTGACAACTCGATCCTGGCTGCCATAGCTAGCTACAATAGAACTATCTTTGATCCTCGTCACCAGTTGTGGTGTTTAGGTGGCTATTGTATTAAGAGGCAGAGATAACTTGTGAATCAAGAGACAAGATATATTCGAATCACGTGCATATCACACACTAATACAATCCATCGTGACGTAACAACATGTGATGTAAGATGATAATGTGATGTATATAATAACTAAACATTACAGACATCATGTTAAATTTTCATCTATACGTTGTTTTTTTTGATGATCATCACAAACAAAAACTCTACATCTGGTTGTAGAATATAAAATTTGCTTTTAAATGAAAAAATATTTTAAGTGAACCATGTTGAAAAATCATTTCCAAGATATCGAGCCTTCAAGTCCAAGCAGTTTCTAACCACGTTCTAGCTGCCAGAAACACACCATGCATCACTAGAATACATCCCTTCACTACTAGAATTATGTGTGCATACAAACAAAATGTCAAAAGCAACCAGACAAAACAGGCTGAGACAGTAGTACGTCACTTATCAGGTCACAATTTCTAACCACAAGACTAGAACACCAATTGAATGTCTGTGTGTACTTAGTAATTTCTTGGTAGTGCTTGCCCTTCTGCTGACTTATGCTCATGGTATATTTTGTAGCTGATGGTGGAAATGCAGCTAATTATGGGTGACGAGAAAGGAGCATCGGATCCAAACTCCTGCTATTATAGAGCAAGTGAAAATAGAAGCACAACACATGACACGACTTTCTGATGTGCTACATGATCTGCAGTGGGATGAAGGTTAAAAAAATCTGGGGAGGTGGTGAAATACATATGGATTATGTATTTCCACTACTGGTGTAGGAATACAAGGAAGTACACTTCTTGCTCTGACAGTTCTACCTCTTCTGCAATGTGGTGACCGAAGCAGATCGGATCCCAACAAAGTGATATTCTTTACAGAGGTGAAGTTTTGTAGACGAGAAACCCCTAATTGTTACAAGGGTATAGTATATAGTATTCATATAGCAACTAATCCTTTGTGCTGTGAGGGCTTGTTATTTAACCCTGTGCACAACACAGTGTTACAGCATGACAGTTTTCATTACTGACAAAATTTCTTGACCATGACCTTTTTTCTCTGAGTGGATGCTAGAATTGCGATCCTAGGCTTGACCAGATAACAGATATCAACATTCAGACCGAGACGGAAGTGCAAGCAGAACCAAAACGAGATATGATCAACATACTAAGTAATGACACTTTGATGTGGGCTATCAAGTCCTTATACTTTGCCAGTGAAATCCATCAAATTGACTGCTCAATGGACTGATCCATACTTTGTTGAGAACAAACTCTCCTATGCCATCAGGATGCCGGATAAGAGGAAGAAGACCTGCACCATACATATTAACATGATCAAGCTGTGGCATCCGCCAGCAGCAGCAGTATTATCTACATCAGAAAAAACAGTAGGGGAAGACGACCCTGACCTGGATAAACACTCCTTCACCAACCTCCTGGAGGCATGAGTCGATGCTAGGTCATTATCTGACCACTGACCAGAAGTGAGAGGTATCTCACCTAATTGGCCTACATGTCACCCCGAGGTGTTTACTAACATACCGGGCCTTACACAAGCAACACTGTTTCATATTGACACTGGTACTTCACTACCTACACACACTAACCGGCGGACTGTCTCCAAGGCCTGGCAAGAAAGATCAACCAGACTCTGCTAGATGGAGACAATAGCATGATGCTATAGACCTTGGACATTGGCTATTGTCCCGGTGGCAAAAAAGGTTGGGCATTGACTACCACCAAGTCAATAAGGTTACCCAACCTGCCGCTTATCCGATGCCCTGGATAGAAGAGCTACTACAATCACTTGGAAAGGCTAACTTCATCTCCACCCTCGACATGTCGAAGGGTTACTATCAAGTCCCAGTATCTCCCAATGACAGAGATTTTACAGTGACAAAATAAGATGGTAAAAATGGAAGCAGTACGAACCTTTCAACAGCCAGTCACCAATAAACATGTATAGGTGCTACCTGGGTATATATTAATGCAGTACATGTATTAGAACAAAGAAGATCAAAACTAAACCTCGGCAGTATGGCACACATCTGTAGTATGCACTGCCAGTAAATAGCATTTTCATCACTATTATCAATATCCAAGAGAATATATGGTTCCAGAGATTTTACTGCTACTGCATCTTGGTCTTTACGACAGACTCTATAAACGTCTAATGAATAGCATAGAATGTACTTGTAAACAAGGTGTTAATCAATAGGTAATGTGTTAATTAAAAATTAACTGTGCAAGTGTGCTCTATTATCTAATAAGAAGTGTGTAGTGCACATTCTTTAAACAGCACACTTAGCAAATAAATGTGCTATGCACAATAATTGCTGTGTATAGCACACTAATTACCTAGGCATTTAGCATGATGTACATGCTTCTGTTTTTACAATGTACATCTAAGGGCTTCCTCACATGCCACCCAAACATCGGGTCAAATGGCAAAAAGGCTGCTTCAGTTCGGGTAGGCAAATATTAAGTAGGGAGGTTTTCCCAACCTTTGGTCTTGCTCATACTTCTTGGATTTTACTGGCATAAGTACAAGGAATTGATCGCCCACATCAAAGTGTCGTTGCATAATATGTAGAATGTATCTCATTTTGGTTTATGTTTACACCTCCGTCTGGGTCTGAATGGCGATATCCATCATCTGGTCAAGCCTGGATCATAATTTTAGCATCCATTCAATAGTTGTGGTTCGTGAGCATAATTTTTGGTCCAGCTACTCTTCAATACATCTAGGGACCCCCTTACATGCCGCCCAAACATGAGGTCGAATGGCGAAAAGCCAGTGCTTTGGTTTGGGACTTCCCTGTAGGCAAATTAATTTTTAGGCTTGCTCATACTTGTTTAGCATAGCCTTGAGAGTGCCATGGAACCATTAATAGCTTCATTTGTCTGGAGGTAATAAGGTGAGGTTCTTATTGGCTTGACTCAATAGCTTGTAGAGGTCTTGGCATCAATTTCGAAATGAAATTTCCCCCTGGTCAGACAGGATTTCTGCTGGAATTCCCAATTGAGAGAATATACCCACCAGGGCAGGAGCCACTGTTTGTGAGTCTGTGTTCTTCAGTGATACCGCTTCTGGGTACCAGCTGTGTAAATCCATCAAGGCCAGGACGTATTTGTTGCCTGCTTTAGTTCTTGTCAACAGCCTAACCATATCAATAACTACACTGGCGAAGGGCTCTGCTGTGATCAGAAGAGAGGTCAGTGGTGCCTTGCTGCCGTGTCTTTTTGCAACCTTCTGACATAATGGGTACAATTTGCATGCCTCTCTGACATCTTTAGGGGGTGTGGGCCAATAGAAGTGTTGGAGTAAGCAGTACTTAGTGCATTTGAAACCCAGGTGCCCTGCCATTGGCAGAATATGAGCCACTCAGATGGCTGTGTTCTTTATAGCTTATTGTAGAAGTAACTGCAGAGGATCGTTCTGTAACTAGTCGGTACAGTGTATGGGGTGTACCATCCCTGCTTCTTGTCTAGCTGACTGCAGATTCGGGTCTTGATGCTGTTCTTGGATGAGTTTGCTTACATCCATGTATGCATGCGAAGAGTCAAAAGCATCCATCTTTGATGAGTCGGCATCATTGTCCTTGGCTGTGATCTGTTTAAGTTTGTCACCTGTGTCTTCCTGTTAAGTATTTGGTCATCTGTGAGCTTGTTAGCTCTTCTGAGATCAAGACATCTTGATCTTGTACTTGGTTGGAAATATCATAACAGTGTCAAGTTCAACAAGCTGGTGGCAGGGATTGACAATTGCCTCTGAATGAGCAGCTATCTGCTGTTGCTGCTTGTCTGCACTGAGCAAATAGGAACTTCCATCTTGCTCCTTTCATCCACCAAGGGCTTGAGTAACTGATTTATGAAGGGAATGTCTTGCCCCATCAATGCATCCGTGCTCATGTCATCAGTAAGGGAAACTTTAATGTTAGCTTGAGTTCCATCATGTCTATGCTGACTTCTGCCAAGTCAAATTCTACTGGTGGGCCCTTAACCCATACCAGGGAGATCTTTTCTCCTGTCAATACTTCCTTGGAGATAGTGGAGCAAGAGTCGAGTGAGTGTGATGCAGCCGTGTCGAGCTTGAACTCGGCATTGACTCCAGTGAGTTAGCCTCAGATGAGGTAGTCTTCAGTATGTTTGCATACTGGCTCACAAGCAAAACTTGAGCCAATGACCTGCTCTGTGTCCCGCAGTCTTTGCATTCAAAACAAAAGCATCTTAGTCTTGTCAAAGTATTTTGCCAGATGATGCTTGCCTCCACTGTTGGAAAAGCATTAGCTGGTTGGTTGTGTGGGAAGAACTGTGCCTTTGCTAGTGTCTGTGCCGCTGGTTTTGTTAACTTCTGAAGGCATGTTTGGTCTCTTGCCATCCGCATATGATATCTGTTGGTAAGGTGTCCATCTGTTTGGCTTCTTGAGAGTGCTATAGTCTAGGTTGCAACCTCGTGGCTACGGACGGATCTGTTAGTCTGCCAATTTGTTTTAGAGTCGGAAGTTACGTGTCTGCACACACAGCACTACATTGCTGGTTAACATCTGGAGGGCATGTTCTCTGGCGAATTTCTCACCAGCTTCTATGGGCATGGTGGTACAGTCTGTCAGCAGTAACCCTATAAGTGTGCCATCCATTGGGTAGCTGTCTTGTTAGGTTTGATAGTAGCCTCCCACCAAAGCTTTTGCTGGGTCTCTGTTGTTATTCCCATTCTTTGAAGAAGGGCCAACTTGATACTATCATAGTCTTTGGATTCCACAGCTGTCAGAGCTAAGAAAGTTGCCAGGGCATCGTCTTCAAGTAGGACCCAGAGAGTTGTGCTGGCCTTCATCCTTCAGGACATTATAAGTGGTCATATGCTGCTGAAATCTGGTGAGGCATGAGTCGATTCTGTCTCCTCCTTGGGATAGCTTTGAGTTTGGAGGGTTTGAGTTGTGGCTGACTATGCTGTTCGGTGATCCTGGTGAAAAACTCTGTCAACCAATCGTCTTTTTTTGGTGCTGCATAGTAGCCTGCTCCAACTGTTCCCTGTATCACTGCTCTCTGTCTGCTTCTATTTGTTGTTGTGGACAAGCATGTATAGCAGTTCAGTAGTGGGGATGTGATTGGCATAGTCCTCTGTAGGAACTTTAACCCCAGGGTCAGATATCTGTAGTTCGTCCCTCTGTCCATTGCTTTGAGTCTGAATGGACATGATAGTCTTCTGGTTGATCTCAAATCATTTACGTCTTATTAATAACTTTGCACACAATCACTCGTCACCCCATCACCCATAATTAACATGGAGATGGCTTAAGGTGTAGGAAAGTGTAAGTTATCTCTGATGAAGATTGGCCACTGGTAAGCAAATTCAAATAACAAAATAGCACTAGTCTGATGACAAAATAGCACTAGTCTGAGGCTATCAATGGCTAGTAAGTGATTAAATAGTACTAGTCTGAGGCTATCAATAGTTAGTAAGTGACAAAATAGCACTAGTCTGAGGCTATCAATAGTTAGTAAGTGACAAAATAGCACTAGTCTGAGGCTATCAATATTTAGTAAGTGACAAAATAGCACTAGTCAGAGGCTATCAATAGTTAGTAAGTGACAAAATAGATATTATCAATAGTTAGTAAGTGACAAAATAGCACTAGTCTGATACTATCAATAGTTAGTAAATGAATAGAGGCTATCAATACACTAGCCTGAGGCTATCAATAGTTAGTAAGTGACAAAATAGCACTAGTCTGATACTATCCATAGTTAGTAAGTGACAAAATAGCACTAGTCTGAGGCTATCAATGGCTAGTAAGTGATTAAATAGTACTAGTCTGAGGCTATCAATAGTTAGTAAGTGAACTAGTCTGAGGCTATCAATAGTGACAAAATAGTACTAGTCTGATCAATAGTACTAGTCTGAGGCTATCAATAGTTAGTAAGTGACAAAATAGCACTAGTCTGATACTATATATCTATAGTTAGTAAGTGACAAAATAGCACTAGTCTGAGGCTATCAATAGTTAATAAGTGACAAAATAGCGGATATCAATAGTTAATAAGTGACAAAATAGCACTAGTCTGAGTCTATCAATAGCTAGTAAGCCCTTACTATACAAGTCTAATAGCTGCTGCTCTGAGGAGTCTAATCAATGGCTGAGTTTTATTGTATTAAGGCTGCCACCATATGCTTGGTTTTGGTACCATCTTAACATCTACTTCAGCCTAAGCCAGATGTTAGGTTGACTTAAAGATAATTTAATTAGCAGAGACTACAACACAACATAACTAAATAAAAAAGTGAGATCAGCTTAATAACCCCCTGCCAGACCTCCTTTAAATAGATTAGCCCAGCAGAGGTTTTACAATAACAAAATAAGGACAGGACCATGCAAACAGCCAATGTAAAGTTCTGAAACAACTACAAGTAAGATGTAACTAATATAGCCCATCACATTATCACGTGTGCATGCTCATTCAATCAGCATTGATAGGTATTAGTTTTTAGTCTGGTTGGCCTAACAAGGACTAGATTCTCGTAATATTTTGTATGTATATATATAGTCATGTAATTCAAGTAATAATCTTCCCACCTTTTTTTCTAGGTCAAGCAAGATCAACCATCATGGAAGCAATTTTAGACTATCGTAGGCAAACTTGTGTGGAGTTTATTCCACGGTCAAATGAAGCCGACTATGTGCAAATCTTCCCTGGAAGAGGGTGAGTAGCAGTTACATCAATACATAATTTTTAGAGTCTCAGACTTATTAATAGTTATTGGGAGTTTTATGGATGAAGGTATTTAATATAAATGCAGTCAAGGTTATATATTTTATTTTGTAGATGCTTTTCCTACATTGGCCGAGTTGGAGGTCCTCAGGATATGTCCATTGATAGAGGCTGTGAGTACAAGGGCATTGTCATGCATGAGATGTTTTATGCCCTCGGGCGCTGGCATGAACAGAGCAGACCAGACAGAGACCCGTTTATTTGAATCCTGACAGATGATTTACAAACCTGTCAGTTCACCTTCACATTGAATTTGGTATTACACTTTTGCTTTGTAGCTGCTGCTACTGGTGTCCTTGCAGTTGTTGCTATTATGCTGTTGATTTCATTGTTGATTTATTGTTGTGTTCTCAACTAATGTGAACTTTTCATAGATTACGGGATTATTCACTATAATTATAACAAAAATATGACTGCAATTATATTATAGGCTATTTTGAAAAAACCAATCCCGCTTTTGTGACTACCCAAGGAGTCCCTTATGACATTGGATCCATCATGCATTCTTCTTCTAGAGCTTTCAGTCGTAATAATCAACCCACAATCCTACCAGTAGATAGCAGGATCTCATCCGGATCGCATGGTCAGAGAAATAGTCTTACAGCAATGGACCTCCAACATGTGTAAACACTATACTGTGGAGGTGAGTGTAGAGGTCTTCATTATCTACATATTTTGAAATGCAGTGATACTGGTTTTGATCATTTCTCATTCCCTAAATCATATTGCACCCTGCTTTAAATTATAAATACGATATTCAACTTTATAAACGAATTGCAGATCATCTCAATAACTAAAGTAATATTATGTATTGTATCATGACAACATTATTGTTACACCAAAAATAGTGTTTCCATTTTTTAATAAACCGAATAGAAGTAAGTAGATAGAATCTAAGCTTAGTGGTATGATATTGACACTGAAATACTTCCTTAAATAATCTTCAGGTGGTGGGGGATCAACTGTTTCTTGGTCTGCATGGTCATCCTGGTCTAGCTGCAGCAGGACCTGCAATGGTCAGGTCACGAACTAGGATCTGCAATGGAGGAACCAGTTGTGGAGGCAGCAACATACAGACACAATAGTGCAATACTGAACCATGCACTAGTAAGCAATAATGTACAAGCCAGTGTCATAATGATATATACCACATATAAAGGGAGAGCTATTGATTCCCAACATCCAGCTTTTACCTTTTTTTAACGAGGAAAACATTTCAGAATCTCCCACAGTACATTATGAATACTCTGTAAATCTAGTGCCAACTTTCTGGTCTGTGTGGAGTTCTTGGAGTGACTGTTCTAGGACTTGTGGTGGAGCAAGAGAGGGAATGATCAGGGCATGATTGAATGGCAATATTTGTTCTCGGACATCGTCACAATTTCACAGTTGCAGCATGTGGAATTGTCCACAACGTAAGTAGCTGATGGAGAGCTTGCATTTAGGATAAACATGTAGAACACTCTAATAAAGGTTACTTTTTCTGTTTGGTGCTAAACTTAGTTATTCGTGATTATTTACATGCAAATATTCTTGACACTGTGAATGGAATCCACTGCACAGCTGTATTTGGTTATCATGATTTAAAAAATTTCTAATAGCTGTCGTGTGAGCAGCTTGGAGTAGCTGGTCTTCATGCAGTAGAACGTGCCAAGGAGGGTAACAGGAAAAAAGACATTGGTGTATAAATGAGAATAATTGTCCAGGCAAAAGTGTCAACAGTACTGAATGTAATACGAAGATCCCCTGTGAGAGTAAGTAAGGCATGCAAGATGTCATCAACCCAACTACAGTTACATGCACCTATCTGACTTTACTGCATTGGAAGGCAATAGCTACCGACTAAAGATTTTGGTGACTTTATATTAGTCGAGCTACTATAGATGCTCTATTAAAAAATATGTTAACAAAAATTAAAAATAAATGGATATAGAAAAAGCATCATGTAATTAGAACTTTGGAGTATTTGCAATGAAGATTTATGTCTCAATGATAAAGTCTGATTAATACCCTGTCATATATATATGTTATATAGGTAAGATTACATGTGTTTACATTACCATGCAGCTCCAAAACCTAATGGAGAGTGGAGTTCTTGGACTAAATGTTCGGCCCAGTGTGGTGGAGGATCAAGGTACAGAGAGCATAATTGTGGACATTCCTCGCTCAACTATCAAAAGAAAAGCAATTTTGTAACACCAAAGACTGTGTACCAGAACCTGAACTCAGAGGTATATTACCGAATGCTATATCTTAGCCAGAAAATTGTTAGTATACAGAAGTAGTACTCCAATCTATTTAATTGACCATATTATATAAACCATTCCAAAATATAATTTCATATTTGTACGGGGCTGAGGTATCGAGGTTGTTGGTATCTGAATGATAATGCTCATAGACTTGGCTCATTTGAAAATACGGCTCCTGAGCTTGATGATGATGCAAGCCAAACAATTAGGCCAGTCAGCATATGTGGGAACATAATCCAGAGGAGAGGCTATGACTACTTTGGTGTAACAGTAAAGATGTGTGTGGTTGGGCTCCAACAACCTCAAGACTATCAGTACTTGCAACTTCTTTCTGTCGAGATGGAAAGGGACCTTACACTGAGAGATGTGGAGGATGGTTCGTGATGGATGTTTACTAGATTATGGACAAGTCAGCTTCAGTGATTCAATTGCTGAGCTGAATGGCTCTAATGCCACCACAGATGGTATTGATGTGATGACCACTGGATCAGGCCATGCACTCATTTATAATCTCGCTTTGATTGTCTCGGTTGTTTTGGCTGTGTTGCTGGCCATAGCAAAAATCTGATGGATATTTTGAAGCTCACGAATGAAAACATTTGGACACTCAACTCAATAAATAAACAATCGATCGTTTATTAAAATGTAATGTGCCATTTTATTTATACAGTTATAATTATCGAATGTTTTAACGCACCCTTCCTTAGTTTTACAAACAATGTCTGCACAAAACAATAACTACAACTTAATAGTAAGACAGAAAAAATAACTAACTATCTATTTATACAATTATTATTATTGGGGAGTGCAGTCATACTTCTTATATTTAGTTTCACTCCTATTATATAGTGACAGAGATTAAACACACAAATTCGAAGTGCATTAACCTCATAAACCTCCCACTGGAGTCACTAGACTATCCCTACAAGTCTTTAATTTTATAGACAGTGGCATAGTAAGCAAAAAAATCTAAACTGCAATTTCTCATGCAGCTATCCATACTCTTCAATCATAAGCAATGAAACCTTACAACCTGTCATGACATATGATGTATAGATATATTCCTTCAGGGTAATGGTGTTCTTTTTGATGTTGATCAGATGATACTCAAATATTTAATAACACTAAATAACTTCGAACTACCTACTATGGAAATCAAGTGGCCATGCGCACAGTAGTCTTTGGAGTTGCCTACAGTCCTCCTGGTGTGTGGACACCTACCATGTGGAACTAATTGTATAAGTGATCTCCAGTCATCTTTGTAGATTTCAGTCCTTCTGATATCAATTGGCTGAATCTAACTGTCCTTATTGACAATCCAACATTTTCTTTGACTTTGTGTAAGCAAATAATTTGAGGAAATGCACATGCACTAACATATCTCTATATAGTTACCTCTTTTGTTGAAAGTTTGTTTGCTAAAACTATTGTCATAGGAGTAAACTTCTGAGGAAACCAACTGATTCAGTTCATGGTGTGCAGCTGCTTCTTGATTTGGCTCAGCTAAACTTGATATTAAATTTGTGAGTTTATGTCATTGAAAATCCTTTGCGAATTTTTTTTGTGTTTGTCATGTCTCGATACTTACTTCCTTTTGTTTGATCCCTATTTTAAAATCGAGGACAAAATGCTTGAAGTTTATACTCAAATAAAACTCATTTTGGCATCTTCCTAATAATGAGTCAGCCAATTTCATAAACGTACTTTGAGTATGCTCTAATCCTTTGCGAAGGTAATAAACCGGCAGTCCTCCCAAAAGATTAAAACTATGAAATTCACTTGTATTGAGGAATGCCACCCACACTCCCTGGTGTGTGATTTCAGAGTAGTTGTCACGTGGGCTGAAGTAGGGGAGGGGGTTCGGTGATGCATGTGTGGGGGTTGGGGTTGGGGAAGGGGGACAGGGGGAATAGTAGTTGGGAGAGACAGACTCCCTCGATCGATCAGGCCTTTAAAGCCAAAGTGGACTGGGTAAAATTGAGTCTAATTATGGCAGTCAAGAGTTGCCAAAAGTATACCTATTCTGCAACATTTGGACCGTGTCTATTGGGAACCCTGCTGGAGGGAACCCTGAAATCTAGGAAGTATGCCATAGCCCTCATAACAGTTAGTCGTGTTCAATAATAGAGTAATAGAAGCTTATTAGTAAAACAGTCAGGACCTATAAGTTTAAAAGGCATGTAACTTCTTGGAAACTTAAAGGCCTGTAAGTCACTGGAAGCTTAAAGGCCCGTAAATTTCCTGCAAGCAATTCAAAGGCTGGTTGAAGGATGTGCTTACCTTCATTTTCAAGATGAGTAACATGAGCCATGAAATGAAGCAACTGAATTACATATTATGTATAGCATAGGTCTACTACAAACAATTTTAAGTTTTTGACAGTCAACTACAGTTAAAACAAATTCTTCTACAATCCCACATCTCAGTCTATATACTACATTTCCAAAAAGCAACTTCCCAAGAATAGTTTTATCAGATCATTGATTCACTACACATGCTACATCCTAATTCCATGAAGAATTTTAAGAACTTTACATCAATGTATCTACACAGCTATAATGGACCTGTCTAGTAAAACATAGACAGCCAAGTGTGTTAATGCATATGTGAGACTGCCTGTTTGTGTGTGCATGTGCACCTTATAGACTCAGCTGCCTTTGCAATTATCCACACATCTAGCACATAATTGAAAACTCTTGACTGCAGAAAGGTTTTGTAGAGTTTTTGGGCCTGTAGGTGATGCACTATAGTCACTCCATATCTTCAGCCTGTAACAGCTTAGCCAACTAGGTAAGACATAGGGTTGGCACTGAATTGCAATGTTGTACATTTTGGTCAATTTAGGGATGGATGCAAGTGTTACTCAGCCAGTGCAGTAGCAGTCTGGTCTAGAACGCAAATTGGAGGGTGGTGGAGGGGGGTTATGTAAACTATTACAGGATGGACTAAGAGTTGTTTCAGCACTTTCCCGTGGCTTTCCAGAGTGGTAATATTATGTACATCATGAACACTATTTCTACTGCTAGAGTCATAATTACATTTATATATTTATTCAATATGCATTACTTCTTCCTTCCTAATATTCCAATGATCAAGAATGTTTAGATATGCATTAGGACATGACCACATAAATGCAAAATTAGTACGACAAAAATGGGTGGCAGTCACCAAAACTCTCTGCCATTTACTTGACTATGTATACACATTTAACCTCCTAGCCTGAATTTATAGATCATGCTCCATCAATTGGCTTATTCGTTATCAACATGAAAATAGGCTGTGTGATACTTTTTTGATAAGGCATCTCAATTATTTCTATTTTGTTCAGTACATAGCTTCTAGAACTTGCTTTACTATTAACAGTTAAAAGTACACTAATAGTTACTCTTCTATTCATACACCAAAGTTAACAAGAACAAGGCTTTGTGCTACTATATTATGCTTAGCCCAAAAATGGAACTCTTATTTTTTTATTTGTGGACATCCAGTTTGTAGCACACAAGCAACAAGTGGTGTGTGTTAGGTAGAGGGATTTGGAAGGTCTTTCAGGGAATTTAGATGAGCTCCAATCCATTCCTTAATAATTTTACACTCAGAACTGTTTATGAACACATTCACATGTTCAACACGTTCTAATTTCTGTGTTGCACAAACTACATGCAAACAGTCAATTTTGATTATAATTATGCCAACATTGACCACACCAACAACACAAAATAGATTTCATGCATTGCAATGATAGCCACAACAATGATGATGCAGTGTCAAACCCAAGATAAATTGGGTCATTTTTAACCCCCAAAGCAGAGATTATAATTATAATGGCTATACTTCCCTGCAACACTTGCCAAGATTTGTACCCTTTCCTGCACTCCCATTTTTTTTGGTGTTGTTGTGAATGGTCTTCATCTTCACTTCATTTTATCTACAGACATGTTTACATTGACATTATTTTTACAACCCAGTTCAATTTGTAAATCCACCCATTAAAGTGGGTTAACTACAAGGTTTTTGATGGTGTTTATATATAATTTAAACATGGGTCATAAGCCTCTTATAAACACAGCTTATGATTCTAAATTATGATGTTATGCTGCATATTCTGCTAGTCTTGGTAACTATAACCCTTTAAATTAGGGTTGAGGTATCTAGATTGTTGGTATCTGAATGTTAATGCTCGTAGACTTGGCTCATTTGAAAATACGGCTCCTGAGCTTGAAGATGATGCAAGCCAAAGAATTAGGCCAGTCAGCAAATGTGGGAACATAACAAGAGGCTATGATTACTTTGGTGTAACAGTAGGGATGTGTGTGTCGGGCTCCAACAACCTCAAGGACCATCAGTACTATCCATCTTCTTTCTGTCGAGATGGAAAGGGAACTTATACTGAGAGATATGGAGGATGGTTCATGATGGATGTTTACCAGATTACGTATCAAGTCAGCTTTAGTGATTCAATTGCTGTGCTGAATCGCCCTAATGCCACCACAGATGGTATTTATGTGATGACCACTGGATCAGGCCATGCACTCACTTATAATCTTGCTTTGCTTGTCTCAGCTGTTGCGCTAGCCATATCAGTAATCTGATGGATATTTTGAAGCTCATATGAAAATACTTGTACACTCAACTCAATTGATAAACAATTGATGGTTTATTATGCCTTTTTATTTATATAATAAGTATCGAATGTATTACCCCCCACCTTAGTTATACAAACAATGTGTAGAATAACAACAACCACAATTTAATAATAAGATACTATATATACATTACTAGGGAGTGTAGTCAAACTTCCTATAATTTGGTCTGACCCCTATTAAAGCGACAGAGATTAAACACATGTTCCAAGTGCAGTCCCCTCCTAAACCTCCCACTAGACCATCCCTAAAAATCTTTGATTTGAATACACAGAGCATAGTAAGCCAAAAGATCTAAATTGCAATTTCTCGTGTACCCATCCATATTCTTGCTAAAACCTAAATATTACCTGTCGTAACCTACAACATGGTGATGATACATGTTGTACAGACATACTCCCTCAAGGTAATGGAATTCTTCTTGATGTTGATCAGATGATACCACTGCAAGTTTTAACAACACTAAATAACTTCGAACTATATACTTACCATGGAAATCAAGTGGCCATGCGCACAGTAGTTCTTGGAGTTTCCTACACTCCTTCTAGTGTGTTGGATACCTACCATGTGGAACTGATTGTGTAAATGATACTCCCGTCATCATTGCAGATTTCTGTCTTCCTGAAATCAATAATTGATGTCAATTATTGGCAGTCTCTAATTGCCCTTATTGACAATCCAACACTTTCTGTGAATTTGTGTATGCAAATAATTTGAGGAAACACATATGCACGTAAGTTGGATTTGTTGATAGTTTGTGTTGCTAAAACTATTGTCATAGGAGTAAACTTCCAACTGATTCAGGTCGTGGTTCACAAATATTGTTTGTCAAAGTAACTTGCTATCTAGAGGAAAAATCAATATTTATCTACAGTATATAGGAAAATTAAAGAACAGAGCACAATGAATTAGAGGATTAATATTGAGCAATTGCAGATTCAATAAGGATCCAGAAATTGAGCAGCAACCCTAGGGTTGTGCAACTGCTTGCTGGTTCAGTTCAGCTAAACTTGATATTAAATTTGTAAGTGTGAGTTTATGTCATTGAAACAAATTTTGAGTGTTTGTCAAAAGCTTACTTTCTTATGTTTGAACCCTATTTTAAGATCGAGGACAAAAAGCTCGAAGTTTATAATCAAATAAAACTCATTTTGGCATCTTCCTAATAACGAGTCAGCCAAATCACGAAACCACTTTAAGGATCCTCTAATCCTTTGCGAAGTTGTCCACATGGGTTGAAGAGGGGGGGAGGTTGGGTGATGCATGTGTGTGTGTGGGGGGGATGGGGAGGGGGGCCTAGTAGTTGGGAGAGTGTGAGAGAGAGACTCCCTCGATCGATCAGGTCTTTTATGCAATTTCTGACAGGGCAAAACTGCACCAGGTAGTTCAATTATGGCAATCAAGTGTTGCAAAAGTGGAAATATTTGGACCATTACTATTATGAAACCTGCTGGAGGGAATCCTGAAATTTAGGAAGTATACCCCCGTAGCCCTTATAACAGTTAGTCACGTTAAATAATAGAGTAATAGAAGCTTATTACCAACAGAGTTAGGGCCTATAAGTCTCTAGAAGCTTGAAGGCATGTAAAGTCCCTTGAAGCAATTCATGAGCTGGGTGAAGGATGTGCTTACTTTCATTTTCAAGATAAATTTGTAAATAACATGAGCCATATGCAGGACTAATGAAATGGGCAACTGAATGACATAGGTTATAGCATGGGTCTACTACAAATAATTTTAAGCTGTGGACAGGTTAAAAAAAAAATAATTCCATACCACATCTCAGTATATAGATACATTTCCAGAAAGCAACCTAAGAATACTTTTAAAGTAATCAGTCATTGATTCACTACACATGCTACATCCTAATTCTATGAAGAACTTTAACTATAGGACCTGTCTAGTAAAACATAGGCAGCCAAGTATGTTCATGTATATGTGAGACTGCCTGTTTGTGTATGCATGTGTGCCTTAAAGACTCAGCTACCTTTGGACTTATCCACACATGCAGTATAGCACATAATTGAAAACTCTTGCCTGCAGAAAGATTTTGGAGAGTTTTTGGGCCTGTAGGTGATGCACTATGGTCACTCCATATCTTCATCGTGAAACAGCCCAGCCAAACTAGTGCAGATACAGGGTTGGCAATGTTGTACATTATGGGGGGTGCTTTAGGTCAAACCACAAAAACAGGGAGGGCCCTCAAAAACCTGAATTCCCGCTAAGTTGAAAATCAACGCCTCAATTTTCCACCCGCGCGCTTGACCACGTACTAAAATTTTAATGCATAATGAAAAAGGTCATTGCATGCTTTAGGGCTTCCTCTAGCCACTCGTACCAATTTCAATTTTGCGTTATTCTGGATGAGGTTTTCGGGATGCAGGTTTTTTAGGTCCCTCCACATTAGGGTCTAGTAACTTGCCTATAGTTATACCTATGAAAAATATTTTAGTATCAAAAGAGAGCACACAGAGAGACCTATCTTTTGAGCTATATATGAAGTCCATCCCATGAAGTTTGCAGAATCTACGGAGCTCTAAAGTTGTACCACAAGTTTTAAAAAATTTAAAAAAATTAAAAATACCATTCGTCACCCCACCCTCCGCGGACAGTCTTGGTTCCCATTTCTTTGTCGAGAATTGAATGGAGGTTTATGTACAAAATTCACTATAAGTCCAGAATGGAGATTCCAAATCTTCTCAAATTTGGAATGCAGCATCTTACATGTCCTGGCAACATATTTATGGGAAGAAAACCCACCCCAAAAAGACCAAGTTTAAAACCTAGTTGTTTCAGCACTTTTCTGTGGCTTTCCAGAGTGTCAATGTTATGTATCATGAACACTATTTCTAATTCTAGAGTCATAATTACATTTAATATTATTTATATATGCATTACCTCTCCCTTCCAAATATTCCCATGATCAAGAATGTTTATATATGCATTAGGACATGAAGACTTAAATGCAAAATTAGTACAATAAAAATGGGTGACAGTTACCAAAACTGTCTGCCATTTACATCAAAAATATAATTATGTATATACAATTACCCTCCTTGCCTGAAGTTATAGATCATTCTTCATCAATTTGCCTATTCGTTATGCATAGTCTCTCAAATAGCCATGTGATAAGGTATCTCACTTATGTTTTGTTCAGGTTCTGTGTATAGCTTCTAGCCTTTCTTTACTATACATAGCTTTGGTGTGAATCACACCTTCTATTAGACGCGCGCTTAACACACAACCTGGTGGGCAAAAAGAACAAGATGGTTATGAGTTGTTGTGCTGTTGGCTGCAGAAACAGGAGTGGAGAACGTCCAGGGCTTGGTTTTTCCCGGTTTCCTGATTCTCCCAAAGAAAATGGATACTTGCCATCAGAAGAAAATCTTGGATGCCCAAGAAACACACCAGGATATGTGGAGACCACTTTATCATGGGTACTAGCTAGCTAGTCTTATTATTGATAACTAGCCAGCATGATTATTAGCTTAGGCTAAGCTAGCTAGTTTATTAACGCGGCTGTTTCTTGTTATTTAGCTGTATTTTGTAGCTGTGTACAATGTAATTACCGTTTTTTACCCTCTCTTTTTGTAGGTAAACCTGTGGATATAGCTGACAATGTCGATTATGTGCCTACTGTGTTTACATTTAAGAAAATTGATGAAGTGAAGAAAGCTACAAAGGAGGCTAGAGAGAGCCGGAGACATGCAAGGATAGACGGACACAGAAACTTAGCGTTGAGGGGAGTCAGTTACCGAGTTTTGTGGACTTAAAGAATATGAGTTCAGCCACAACATAGGAGTAATGACAGATCCTATCAAAGTACAACATGCCGAGATTCAAGTGTCACAGCCCACTCAAGTTGTTTATGTGCTTCCTTAGTGTACTGTGCAAGTCATATTGACACTATTAAAGGAGATGACAAAGCCACTCATTTTTATACTGGTCTTGAATCCTGGGAAGTATTCAACCACCTTGCTTCTTACTTGCTCAAGCAGTATCCACAATCAAGGCCAGAGCAGGTAAAACTTCCACCACGTACTGGATTGTTGATGGTTTTCATGAGATTTCTCATCATGGAAGATTTAGCCTATCGCTTTAAAATTTCAATGACCACAGTCACTGAGATTTTTTACAAGTGGATTGAAGTGATGTTTGTGCACTTGAAGCACTTAATCAAATAGCCATCACAAGAGGTAATATGCCTCAAGTTTTCAAGGATCTGTACCCTTGTGCACGATGTATCATCGATTGTTCGGAGATCTTTATTGAACGCCCGTGCTCTTTTCAGGCCAGAGCAAAGACATATTCGAATTATAAAAAACATAACACTGTCAAGTTTCTCATAGCCATTACTCCATGTGGGGCCATTTCATTTCTCTCTAAATGCTGGGGAGGGAGAGCAACTGACAGATGCATCATACAAAACAGTAATTTTTTTACAACTGGTGCAAGCTGGAGATGTTGTTTTAGCAGATCGGGGATTTCAGATATCAGACGATTTAGCTTTAATTAAGTGGAGCTCATCTACAAATCCCAGCTTTTACGAGGGGGAAGAAACAATTGGATATGGAGGAAGTCGAGAAGTCTAAGCGGATATCCAAAGTTCGTATTCATGTAGAAAGAGTGATTGGACTATTGAAAAACAAATACACCCTTCTACAGAGTGTACTTCATGTTGACACTACTAAACACACAAGAAGGATGTAGGGTATGCAGATATTGACAAAATATTACATGTGTGTTGCAGCCCTTGTCAATATGTGCCCTTCTGTAGTACCCATGTAGCTAAAATAGTAGCTAATCATCTTTTGTAATTTTTCTTTGTGGTAAATTTCCAATTATTGTAAATTGTCGACTTGATTCATTCTAGTGAGTTTTATGTGTGTACACTGTACAGTAAGTACTGTAAATATATAAGGCTCTCTGAATAATTCGAGGGGGGGGGGGATGTGATAGAGGTCATTGATCATTGATTGCATTCAATAGTATGTTAATTCACAATGATGGTATGGATGGTATATAGTTGGAAATACACAAAATGAAAATACACAATTACGTAGTCTGATGTCTGCAACTATCTGAACAGTACCACTTCGCTTTTGGTTTTCGAGAAATACCAACACATGCATAATACCATTCCGTGGGACAAGACAAATTACATGTATCACAAGCCAACATCCTTCCAACATCTTTTTCACCACACAAACAAAATGTGGTTTTCACCTGGTTAGACGTATTCCCTTCCCTTTGTACGTAAACTTTTCTAGTCGAGATGTTGATGCTGAATCGATGAACGAATTAGCTAACAAGCGAGGAAGTAGTACAATCTCAAATTTTTTATCCAACACTGGTTTCACAACCTCAAAGTACTCTGGATCAGCTAAAATATGTTCCACATGCATGCAACACATAGACCAACAGATAAAGTCACAGAAATATTTTCCACAAACAGCTAGTTGACCTTGAATTTGGTAGTAACGGATGGTCATGGCTTAGATGCACAGCTCCTTTTTTTATTGGGCTTTAAACAGAATGTTGGATCCGAGACATGTTCTGGATGCAAATCTCGAAATTTGAAAGGATATTTTATTTCTATTAACCCAGTACCACAGCAAGTACAGCTAATCACACCATCAGGTGAAGCCCCAAGGTGAGGAAAACTGGAATTTCCATAAAGACACGTAGAACACATAAAATTGGAGTGTGTTGCTTCCATCATTTCTTGATAGAGAGCACGGGTGTTATCTTCATTAGTCAATCCCCAGTTAAGTGCTGGAACTTTTGTAGTGTCAAGGGTTGACCTTTCTAGTTGAGATTTTATGAGTGATAGGGGTGGAGAACTAGTAGAGGCTCTAAACACAGAATAAAACTTTGAAGCAGTATTTCTTCCCTTTCTATGCTCATGCCAAAGAGTTGACTGAGCTTGAAGCCTAGTACTTTCTTCTAGATATACTGCTGCTTCGTCTGTTATGGACATTCTTTCAAAAGTGGCTTTACATTCAGCTTTAAGCACATCTTTGCTTATACTGGAAAACTTAGGGTCATAAAGAGAGGTAAGTGATGGCGGCAACTTCTTGACTACTCTAACAGCAGTACTTGAATGTGTAGTCTCCATTACGGTTAAAGATGAAAATATAGCAGCTTGCTTTTGGTGCTATTTTTTTCAGCCTTATTCGGAATGCTTCAATTGCCTCACTTGATGGTGGTACTGATACTAATTCCTGATGGATCAATGTTGTACTCGTGCTCTCCTCATTTCTCTTGCGTTTTGACCTTCGAAAGTCGATGTTGACGATTCGGGCTGGTTCAATCTGTATGTGTAAGACATTGATGAGACCTGATTCGTGCTTCAATAACTCACTGACCTTACTACAGAATGTTTCATTCCATTAACAATTCTGGGATGTAACCGAAGTGTATCCTAGTCGTACAGCACTTTCGACCTTGAAGAGAACAGCCGCAACATGAGAACAACCCTCACCTAAGCTGAAATAACAATGTATCTATAAACATGCATATACACCACATAATAATAGTTGTTTACCCAGCCATGCAAGTGCAGTGTGAAGATAGAATGTCACTTGCTTCCTTGATTATGATCCAGGCCTCATGTGCATTCATAGCTGCCTTCTGACTGGGGTTCACCCAGGCCTTCAACACACAATATTTGGCTCCAGAATGACTGAAACTCCACGAAAAGACAGTCCTTACATACCCAGACTGGAAGTAACTGTACGCATCAAGTTGTTTCCAAGATAGAAGCTGTTCCTGGGTGTATACTCCAGGTTGTTGAATGAAGTAAACAAAGATATGCCCATACTCTACCTTGGGCCAAGTGGTCATGTCTCCTGCGAACTTAGCCTCATTCTCGGGCAAGTAGGAGTCATCTGGTAGTGACAAGCCAACGCAGCGAAGTTTCTCAATATACCGCTTCTTTCCTTTCTCACGCAAACTCGCTACTCATCTTAGCTACAGGACAAGTTTGACCAGGGGGGTGTCAATCGCGCGTCTAATGCAGGTGTGATTAACGCCGAAGCATAAGCGAGATTGAACCGTCGCGTTATTAAAAATAAACCCTTTATCTTCCAAACTTACCGGCGAAGGACTCACCAAAAAATTGTTAAACAATTTAGAATTCAAGCTAGCGTGTTAGAGCTCTTGTTTGTTGACGGTTTCAACCTCTCTGACTGTGATAGGGAAGAAGATGATGAAGATCAAGTGTCTTCCTTCCTTGGTGATGAGGCATTAGACCCTGAGGAGTAGGCAGCTTTGTCCAGAGCTTTAACTTCAACTCCTCAGGATGTTGGACCAAACACTTCAAGTGCCAGTGCTTCTGATGGAGCTTTTGTGACTCCTGATGAAGAGTATGAGTTGCTTGGTAAGTATGAGTAGATATCTATAGAATGGAATATAAAATTTTAGCTAGCAAACAGTGAGACATAATAAGCCAGAATGTATATTATATATCACTAGGTTATAAAGTTCATAATAATTAGCCACTGATCTTGAATCTGCTGAACCTCTGAGTGATCCTGCAAACTCTCCTCCGAGTGGTCCTACAAACTCGCCCCCAAGTGCTCCTACAATCTCTCCTTTACCATCTTCTACTTCATTTGATGTAGTTCCATCTTCTGACTCAGAAGTATCACTGTTACCTTCTGATCGCCGAGGCAGGGGGGGTGTTGGATGCCGAGGCCGAGGAAAAGGCCAAGGAAGAGGAAAAGGCCAAGGAAAGAAGTCGAGGCCAAGGCAGATCTCGTGGCCAAGGCAGTCTGCCAACCAGTGTTCCTGGTCCATCCACTGCTGGAGGTTCTTCAGGTCTTGATCCTCTAGGTGGTTCTTGGAGTAGAGTAGAGCCAGTCCACATTGTCTATGACTATAGGTTCACTCCTGGACCTACTTCACCTGATGTTTGTTTAGGTACTACTCTCTCTTGTGCTGACCTGTTCAACAGATTCTTTAGTAATAATGTTTGGGACTTACTCGTGGTGGAGACGAATCGATTTGCAGCACAATCTGTTATTAGTTCTCCCCAACCTCGTCCATGGCATGATGTCACTATTCCCGAGATGAAGGCTTTCATCGGTGTCCTAATTACCATGGGAATTTTGAAACTTCCGCGTCTTGACATGTATTGGACGACAAAGCACCCTCGCATCTGGACACCAGGCATTTCCGAAATCATCCCAAAGACCAGGTTTTAGCAGCTCTTCAGATTTCTTTGCCTCAATGACAGTTCTCTGCAAAAGCCTGTTGGGCATCGCCGCCTTTTCAAGGTGAAGAAACTTTTAGATTTCGTTGAAGCTAATTTTGAAAAAGAGTACAATATGCACCAACAGTGTACTATTGATGAGGCCATGATTCCCTTCAAAAGTCGGCTTGGCTTCAAGCAGTACTTGAAGGATAAGCCAACTAAGTGGGGGATCAAGGTCTGGGTACTAGCAGATTCTATCAATGGATACGTGAAGAAGTTGCAAGTATATACTGGCAAGAGTGATAGTGAGAGTGGAGGGATAGGTTTGTGTTCCAGGGCAGTTTTACACCTGATGAAAAGATTGGAGGGTAGTGGTTTGCATTTGTATACTGATAATTATTATACAAGTCATGTTTTCTTGATTTTCTTATGAGTCTTTGCTTTATTGTGCCTTTCTGCAATATCTTGAACTTTTCAACTTTCTATATCAAGCAATACAGCCAGACTTCATCGTGGTGCTTGATGGGCAACAGTCAATACTGTTATATATAGATTGGCAAACATGGCTATATCCTGCAAAAAAAAATTAGGGCATTCAATATTCAATATTCATAAATTATGCCAAAATTATGCCAAAATTTTTCAGATATGCTATTTGCAGTTCGATAAGCAACCATATTTTAGTATTTGATCTGAACAACCAACAACCATAAAATATACTTGTAATAGTCGATAGACGCAGAGATAAAAAGTATTCTAATCAAAAAATGGTGTGTGGTTTGGTTGCTAGGCAACCTCACCGCATTGATCAGTAACTCTTTGGCAATCATGTGATATGCAGTTGCCGGGGACTTTTCTGAACCAATGATCAGATACAAAAATTAAAGTAAAAATAGGTCAAAATCTCAAAATGTGAAAGGGTTAAACTACACCAATAGTTACACTTCTATTCATACTCTATCACTAAAGTGAACAAGAACAAGGCTTTGTGCAAACGTGTAGCTACTATATGCTTAGCCCAAAAAATGGGACTCTTATTTTTTTTGGTATGTGGACATCCAGTTTATAGCACACAAGCAACAAGGGATGTGTGTTAGGTAGGGGGAAGGTCTTTCAGATGAGCTCCCATCAATACCTTAAATACCTTGTAGTTAACCCACTTCAATGGGTGGATTTACAAATTGAAGTGGGTTGTAAAATGTCAATGTAAACATGGCTGTAAAGTGGAGATCAGACCTTTCCCAAAAACAAGAACAAAGTGGGAGTGCAGCAAAGGGTACAAATCTTGGCAAGTATAGCCCCCATTATAATTAAAATCTCACTTTTGGGGGGGTTAAAAAAATGACCCGATATATCTTGTGTTTGACACTGCATCAGCATTGTTGTGGCTATTGCAATGCATGAAATCTAATCATTACTATTTCATTACTATTTTATGCTGTTGGTGTGGTCAATATTGGCATAATTATAATCACAGTTTGATTGTTTGCATGTAGTTTTTGCAACACAGAAATTAGAATGTGTTGAACATGTGAATAAAATGATCATAAACAGTGCTGAGTGTAAAAGTATTAATCTGGATTGAAGGTGTTGACACATAATTTAAACATGGGTTATAAGCCTCATGTAAACACAGCTTATGAGTCTAAAAATTATTATGCATATTCTGCTAGTCTTAGTATATACCTATTACCCTCAATAATTTTGCTCTCGCTTCACCACATTTAACTTTGTCCCCATAGTTGGTAGCCAATTATCAGCCATTTATGTCCAAATTACATCATCGAAGCTGGTGTCTTTGTGTTGCATTCTGGCATAAACTCAATTCTGGAGCACACATTCTCCAACTATTATACAGACTATCATATTAAGCTATATATTGTGTGGGCATTCTGACTCAATTCTAGAGCACATTTTCTCCAACTATTATACAGACTATCACATTAAGCTATATACTGTATTCTGGTAATTCTAGAGCACAGATTCTCCAAGTATTATACAGAGTATTATACAGATTATCACATTGGGCATTCTGGCATAAACTCAATTCTGGAGCACACATTCTCCAACTATTATACAGACTATCATATTAAGCTATATATTGTGTGGGCATTCTGACTCAATTATAGAGCACACTTTCTCCAACTATTATACAGACTATCACATTAAGCTATATACTGTGTGGGCATTCTGGTAATTCTAGAGCACAGATTCTCCAATTATACACACATTATAATGCCAACACAAGATGGAGCATCTATTTACAAACCCTCTACCAGCTGCAAAGCCAGTGGGTTGTTTTCCCCATCAAAATGCTAACACATAATAATACAAAAAACAAATTATAAAGAGAGTGAAAATGCTAACACATACTAGAATAAAACCATAATATAAAACACAATTATGTAAGGGAGTGTCTTGGGTAGAGCTCCGGTCTTGCTGTCACGGGTAGAGTAGAACTTGCTCAGTCGGTCTTGCTGTCACGGGTAGAGTAGAACTTGCTCAGTCTTGGGTATAGCTTGCTTGGTCTCCGGCATGATATTTCACCATGTTTTTATTCTACACAAACATGAGATACCAGGATAAGAATAACACTTGAATACTGGAGAGACGAGAGAAGTAGACGAAGGGACAGGGAACGAGAGAAGTAGACGAAGGGGCAGGGAACAAGAGAGAAGTAGACGAAGGAGCAGGGAACAAGAGAGAAGCACAGAAAGGAGCAGGGGGTGCATAAATATTACTGATAGTCCACCAAGGTATGGTATTTACGAAAACAGTCAGTCAGAAAGGAGCAGGGGGTGCATAAACATTACTGATAGTCCACCAAGGTATGGTATTTACGAAAACAGTCAGTCACGGCCTGTTGATCCACCACACAAAGGAACCTTACAAAAACAACACTGGGACCTTGCCTCATGCCTGTAACCTTTACTAATGCAAACTACACAGTGCTTCTTTGCACAGCACTGTGGGAAATGACCTAGTTTTAAATTGAGGCAATCTAGCCGACTATTTGCCTGACTACAACGTTGACCTGCACGCTGCCGAGAAGAGAAAGAACCAATCAAAGATTTAGCTAGAACAATCCTAGCTTCTAGATAATTACCCTTCCTTACTGATATTGGAGCTCGGACAGAAGAAAACAAAATAAATGAATTCAATAAACAAGCTTCTATCAAATACGAAAAAACCCTTTTCCACCATCTCCTAGACTTTCTACCCAAATTATAGTAGCCTATTCTCTGATCTGCTCTGTCCACACCTCTCATGAATGACTGATAATCAGGCAAACATGGGGGACATGGCAGATCCTCTCTAGAACCATCAATTTTGCGCCAGTAGGAGGTACTAAATTATTTTCCGCGGGATGTATATTAGTTATCATGTAGATTGACCGTTTATCTACCCAAACTAAAGCCAGGAGTGCACCATTAGACCTATAATCATAATAATCTCTATTTCTAATCGAAGCTTTTGTTACTAAATCTGGAGGAAAGTTCCTCCTAGTATACCTAGCTGTACCACATGCACCAAAGCCTTTACTTGTAAGCGTTTGAAATAAATTAGGACTAGTATAATAATTGTCCATGTACACATGGAAGTTCTTATGTTCTAATCCTTCTAACAAATCTAAAACAACTCTACTACACAAACCAGTTTTATCAGCTACTTCCACGTTCTTACCTGTATAAATCTGCAACCGATAAATGTACCCATTCCTAGCATCACAAAGGACAAACACTTTTATCCCCCATTTTATTGGTTTGTCCTTCATATACTGTTTGAAGCCAAGCCTACCTTGAAAGGGAATCATAGCTTCAATACTAAGCTCTTGATGCAAGGTATATTCACTCTCAAACTTAGGAGTAATCAAATCTAATAACTTCCTTACCTTTATAAAGCCGATCATAATTCAGGTTACCCTTTGTAACCAACAAACCATCAATAGAATTTACATGTACATAATGCATTAGCTCCAAAAACCGAGTCCTAGGCATTACTTTACGAACCAAAGATCCAGACAAATCCGAGTGATTAGTGGACCAGTACAATTCTAAGTATGGAAACTCCCATTATTATCAACATTCCTACAAAAGCTTTCATTTCCTCTATATTAGTATCTACCCATGGCCTGGAGAGACTAGCCATCCTAGAAACGTAACTGTTCGTCTCTGCTACTACAAAAGCTTTCATTTCCTCTATATTAGTATCTACCCATGGCCTGGAGAGACTAGCCATCCTAGAAACGTAACTGTTCGTCTCTGCTACTAGGAGTTCCCACACTTCAAGAGTAAAAAAAAGGTAAAATGCATCTAAAAATGTACTTGATGCACCAAGCAATGAAGAAGTTGGACCAGCTGTTGCTGTATAGTCCAATTTCAAAGGAGTTGGCTCCTTTATTTCCCACTTACCTGTGACCTCAGTTAGCCTAGAACCAGTGCCAGATGCTTGGGCAGAACCAGTGCCAGATGCTTGGGCAGAACCAGTGCCAGATGCTCGGGACAGAACCAGTGCCAGATGCTCGCACACGCCTATAACCTCTGGCCCGCCTACTACCAGTACCTTTTGGAGGACCACTAGCAACACTTACAACTCCACTACCACTTCAGCTGCTTCCCCCTTGGCCAGTACTCCCTCGCCCGCCTCTCCCTCGGCCAGTACTCCCTCGCACAACTCCAGCACCAGTCGTGTTCCCACACGCCCTGTAGAGACTTCAGGCAAGGCTTCCTCATCCTCCAATGTAACAAAAGGAGTCATAGATGCCTCATCTCCACTCTCATCATCTGATGCTGTAGGAAAAGTAGTGGGGAGGGTGGGAAAAACAAGATATATATATATATCAAGTTTGTGGTCAACATTTGAAAATTCAAATTCAAATGAAAATCAACAACTCCAACCTACACTCTTAGCTATAACTTTTTTCCTATAACTATCCTGTCTGAATTTGGAATACCAACAGAATAAGCTAGTATTTGGCAATAGTACACTCTCAGTTGACTATGGTAAACAAAGGCTATGAAGCGCTAAGGTTAGAAGAAACTTACAATCGAGAAGTCCATCCAAGCGCGCCTCTTCTCTTAAGAGCAACTGGATCCAGAGTGTTTCCTCGGTATGCATAGATGTCTTCACCTTCTTCCCCAAATGAATCTGACCCAGAATCGCCAGAATCGTCGGCTAAAAGTTGAGAAATAACGTCCTCACAGGAGAGCATCTTTGAGCAGTTTAAAAAAAAAGCTCGACCAACAAAAATGGCGTTCAACCGCAGGACTTTTGTTGCACGATGCATCAACCGGAAATAATCATTTTTGTGACGTTCTCTAGTCTACTAGGCATGTGCAGAACCCAACCCAGGGCTTCATTATATATTTTTGTGCGGCGAAGGATGTAAGGTCTCGCGCCATATGGCGCTTACGGCGTTTAATCGGAGGAAGTACCATTTGTGTCACACCTTGTCAACCATGTGACTAGTTTATTATATCGATTTAGAACAGAAGCATTATTAACATGCTCATTCACTGCCATTTAAGAGTAATAATAATATTATGATTGATATGTGTCACACAACAGAAAGGTTCATCCACATCAAATGAGTGTCAATTTATACAAGTAATGAGTTGTATTTCTAGGGTTTTAAAAATCTCATCTTTTATAAGTGACCTATTCCATATTTGTGCATAATTCAGGAAGTCGTGACGTTGAACCTACACAGACCCAACAATGAAGTCAGTGTCAAGTTTTAATTGCGGTATTATTGAGGCATATTCTGAATTTAATTTAGGAGGGAGGCCTCAGTATCTAAACCTCACCCAGGCTTCAATATTTTGTCATTTAGAATAATACTGGGATGCATGTGAAACATAAGATCTATGTCCTTCATGTAAATACACATTGCTCTTAAGATTACGTCAATTTACTTTACCACATAGGATTAGCAAAACCAAAAACATTTGAAGAAGAGCCCTGTTGAACAAAAGATTAAAAATTCATATGGTCTTTGCACACAGAATACCTTTCAACAATCTGTTCAAATTTACAGATCATGTCAGTTGACATATATAATAGTCACCACTACATAATGTTTACATGTGGCCACCAACTCTCCCAACTCGAGTTTCCAGTTAGGGTTTGCTCTGCTGAGTAATAATGTGCAAGATTGCTGCTGACTGTCAAGCTCACAAGCATCTATCTTTTTCGATGAAAAAATGGTGCATAATACAGAACTTAATAAATTATTCCTAATGGCATTGAAGCACTACGTCCTTTCTTCCTTGTCCAGTATGGACTACTATCCAATTCGAGTTAATAAGAAAGACATTTGTACTATAACAACTTTAAACTTAACAACTTTACAGATCCACATAACCGAACTTTTCCTCATAAAGCCAAGGTTGTAGTAGTAGAAAGATGACATAGTCACTCGCTAATCATACCTGATGCTCGTTTAACCCTCTCACTGTCAATGGCGCCATACGGCGCCTTAGCTTTGAAAAATAAAATAAAATATAAGCATTTGTCAATAGGCAATAATTTTTATATCAAAAGATAGCTGAATTCATACTCTATTTACGCAAAAAAATTACGGCGGTTGGACGGAGGAAAGCTAATGAAATTATATTTAAAACACGAACGATTTTCAGTCGGACGATATCAACGAGACTGTCAATAGCTGAAATTATTTCCCTAGTGACTAGGGCAGCTTGGGACATTTCTGGTGATGAATCAAGTGACGAAGAATGTGAAGGCATCCATTCCTACCTCGGAGATAGTCGTGTGCAATGCAAATACTGCAATGTTCACCTTTGGATTATGGAGGATCGGAATTGTTTCCATGCTTTCCACAACTTGGTTGACTTTTGCCACAGACACTGATTTCACTTCAAACTCCACCCAAAATGTCTTTAGATTACATTATGTCAAACAATTATATCAAATGTTTACTGAATGTTGTATTGACAAAGTTCTTGTTGATAAATAAGGAAATTTTTGTGGTCGATTTATGAAGACCTTATTATGGGTTGGCATAACTTTTGTATAGTAATGTATATTCCTACGCAAAAGAAAGGATAAGGATAGAGCTATCTTATGAGCTATATATCGAGTCCATAACATGAAATATGGAGAAGTTATGGCACTCCTAATCATGACCATTGTTTGCATAATTATATTCATAGTATGTGGTCAGTTTGTGGTCACATCTTTTGACCACAACTTCTAAAACAATCATGCTATCACATACCAAATGGTAAATGGTTTAGCTAAATATCTGATTTGATATTAATTTTTTAATGTGGCTGTGTTAAATTTAAAATAATTCTCCACAATGCCGACAGTGAGAGGGTTAAAGGAAATACTCCTACATAAAAAACATAACAAACAAACCTCACCTCCAAATGCACAATGGACGAGGTAACCACGGTGTAGCTATTAGTTATCAATGGTAGGCAATATATAGGAGTGTCAGTGGAGAAATAAAAATGCAGATTAACAAGAGGAGATCTGTATATTATTGCAATGAGACTGATGAAGGCTATAGCAGCTGAAACTTTGAAAAAAGACTAAAATCTCAAATGAGACTTTGTTGAGAGATTATAATTATGATAATAATGATGATGATGATTATGGGAAATTTGTTACTATTATTATGGTTATAGAAATATTTACCATTGTTATATTACAAATACATCTACAAAAACAGGTAAGTTTCCCGAATTACCGTGCTGCACCACAAAGGTTTACAGACTTTTATAGAGTAAAATAGTGTTGTTGGTGGTTGATCTATTTATCCACTGCAAACTATTAGAGCTGCTGGATGGCACATGTGAACCCCAACATGACATCCAATGCATTATTTTGAGAAGTTTGTGATTTTGCATGATATGGGGATAGTGTACCTACTACTTGCAGTGGTTTGTGGAGCATCATCCATACAGATTGCTGCAACCAAGCACCAGTGTGTAGTTATTGTGGAAGGTTAACACACATGTTACTGTGAGTTCACTATGATATGACCTCCTTATAGGTGTCTTAGAGGTGATTGTATTGCCAGCTGTACTTGGCGAGCAAAGAATAAATATGACTAATGCATGTGCATTTTTCTGCACATATTATGTGCATTCATTTACAAAAGAATTGTTAAAACTGCAGCAGCAACCAAAACAGACATAAAACTCCTCATTCAATGCTTCCTACGACCCAATCCACTCCTCCTCAGCCACTCCCTTTCTTTCATGCCCCCCCAACCCCCATTCACCTCTCCCCACACACAACCACACATACCCCACCACTTTTCATATATTTTCACATTCACATTTGCCTTAGAATTTGTATGACCTTGGCACTCAATATCAAATCTATGCCTCATATAGCTATATTTTTTTCTAAATGTCAAAAGTGAACACATACTACAATGATAATAGAACGAGTGTATGTCTGGATATGTACTACTCAAATAGCTTTATTCAAAAACTTGTTTATGGGCATAGCTATGTGATCTAATGGTAGCATATGGAGGAAACACAAATATTATGATGTCTCTGATAGATCTTACACACATGCAAGCAGCCATATAATTATCATGAATTTGTGCTGGAGCAGTGTATCTGTTGTCATGCGCTGGCTACAAGTTTTCATATATAAAAATGGGCTAAAAGTATCTGAATACCATTCAACTACCCATTGAGAAGCAAGAAGGGTTCTCAATCTCCACAGCGGTTCCCTAGATCTTTTCTATCACTTCTGCTTTTTCGAAGGCTGCAATTTTCATCATCTAGAGATATTGGAACAGCAACATGTTGTGGTTTACCAGAATATTTCTGCTGGTGGCAATATCACAGGTAGAAAGTCAAACTGAATATATTCCAGGTAAAGTCTTGAATGCTATCTACTTTAGTTGAGTAAATGATGCAAGTTTTATATTTTCATCGAAAATAATAGCTAATTAACTATTGCCATGACTTGACTATGCCTGATATGCTACATCAGACATATTACTTCTTACTTTGTTCTGAATATTTTAGGTGTTTTCGAAGGGGACATCATCCTAACTAATCAGGAGGTCATGACATATGAAGCACTAGCTAATCCTAATGACCCTACTGCACCACAGAATGCTGTAGTGCGGAATACCCGATCACTTTGGCGAAATGCAACAATTCCTTACGTACTGGACAGCAGCCTGAATAGTAAGAGAAATTCCAGTAGATAAACATTTTTAAATCCCTTCGCTTTGAAATTTTAACTAATGAAAGAATTTGTGATAACATCAGGTATTGTGGACTCTAGAAATTACGATACGTGATTGTTGCTTGAAATATTCTTGACGTGTTAATCTGATCCAGATGAGATGAAATTCAAATTCTAAATACTGTACATGTTGTATTGTAATGCAGAAATAACTATTGCTATGCTTCCTATAAAATATCATGTAATGTAAATAATGTAAGACCAGATTCTCATATTTTGTATATACGTAGTCAAATAATTCAAGTAATGATCTTTTCGACTTCTATTCTAGGTCAAGCAAGATCAGCCATCGCGGAAGCAATTGCAGACTATCGTAGGCAAACTTGTGTGGAGTTTATTCCACGATCAAATGAAGCCGACTATGTTCGAATCTTCCCTGGAAGAGGGTAAATATTAGTTACATGTCAGTACATAATTTTTTTTAGAGTCTCAGACTTCTTAATAGTTATTGGGAGATTTTATGTGTGGAGTTATTTAATATAAATGCAGTAATGGTTATATAAAATATTTTTTGTAGATGTTTCTCCTTTGTTGGCCGAGTCGGAGGTCCTCAGGATATGTCCATTGGTAGAGGCTGTGCATTCAAGGGCATTGTCATACATGAGATGTTTCATGCCCTCGGGCGCTGGCATGAACAGAGCAGACCAGACAGAGACCAATTCGTTAGAATCCTGACAGAGAATATTCTAACCGGTCAGTACACCTTCATCATGAATATGATATTATACTTTTGCTTTGTAACTGCTGCTACTGGGTACTTGCAGTTGTTGCTATTATACTGTTGATTTCATTGTTGACTTTTTGTGAACTTTACATAGATTACCGGATTTTTCACAATATAGCAAACACATGATCATTTACTTGCATTCTTATTATAGGAACTGAGAGCAACTTTGAAAAAACCAATCCAGCTTTTGTGACTACCCAAGGAGTCCCTTATGACATTGGATCCATCATGCATTATTCTTCCAGAGCTTTCAGTCGTAGTGATCAACCCACAATTCTCCCAGTTGATAGAACAATCTCACCCAGTTCTCTTGGTCAGAGAAATGGTCTTTCAGCAATGGACCTCCAACACGTGCAAACACTATACTGTGGAGGTGAGTGTAAGGTCTTCATTATCTACATAATTATTTTGAAATGCAGTGAAGCTGGTTTAGATAATTTCTCATTCCCTAAATCATATCATAACCTGCACTAAATTGTAAGTGAAAATTTCTGATGTTCAACATAGCTATAAAATGACATTCCAATAATTTATTTGGTATGACATTATTTTAATAGTGTTACCGTTCTTTAACAAACCAAATGCAATTAGTTAATTAAATAGAATCTAAGGTTTGTGGTATGATATTGACACTGAAATACTTCCTTAAATAATCTTCAGGTGGTGGGGGTTCAACTGTTTCTTGGTCTGCATGGTCATCCTGGTCTAGCTGCAGCACGACCTGCAATGGTGGCACCAGGTCACGAACTAGGAACTGCAATGGAGGAACAAGTTGTGCAGGCAGCAACATACAGATACAACAGTGCAATACTGAACCATGCCCTAGTAAGCAATAATATACATCATAATGATATATACCACATAGGCATTTAGCCATTGCATGAAAAGTTTAAACGAAGATCTATTCTTTCAACTTTTAACAATATTTGTTTATTATGAATGAGTAAAACATTGTAATTAAAGTCGATGTACTAACACAGTCCATCATAAATGTTTTGTTCATCTAGACCAAGCTTTCTGGTCTCCGTGGGGTTCTTGGAGTGATTGTTCTAGGACTTGTGGTGGAGGAAGACAGCGAATGAGCAGGAAATGCTTGAATGGCAACACTTGTGTTGGGAGATCTTCAGAATTTCGCAGTTGCAGCATGCAGAATTGTCCACAACGTAAGTAGCTAATGAGCTTGCATTTAGGAAAATCATGTATATAGTACACTCTAATAAAGCTTACTTTTTCTCTTTGGTGCTAAACTTAGTTATTCAATAAAAAGGTGACTATTTACATGTAAAATTCTTGACATAATGAATGGAATCTACTGCACAGCTGTACTTGGTTATAATGATTACATTTTCCTCTTAAATAGCTGCTGTGTGGGCATCCTGGAGTAGCTGGTCGTCATGCAGTAAATCATGCCAAGGAGGGTACCAGGAACGAAGACGTCGGTGTCTGAATGGGAATGATTGTCCAGGCATAAGTGTCAACAGTAGTGAATGCAATACAAAGATCCCCTGTGAGAGTAAGTTAAGTATGCAAGGTGTCATCAACGAACCTAATATACACTTAGCTACATGCATCTCTCTGACCTATACAATGCTCTTTCTGCAAGGGATTGTCTGCGAAGGCAAAAGCTACTAACTACAGATTTAACTTTGTATTAGTCGAGACCAGATATATATTCTATTTAATATTACAGTTTATAAATTAAAAAACCTTAACAAAAAAATAAGGTAATGATTATATAAAAAGGATCAGTAATTAGAACTTTGGAGTTTTTGCAATGAAAAGTTCAATGATTTATCTCTGGATGAATTATAGTTCTAGTTCATTAATATAAATATGTAATATGGGTCAGAATACATGTATTTATATCTACACATTGCCATGCAGCTCCAAAACCTAATGGAGAGTGGAGTTCTTGGACTAATTGTTCGGCTCAGTGTGGTGGAGGATCAAGGTACAGAATGCGTAATTGTGGACGTAATTCACTTAACTGTGAACCAGAAACACAATCTTGTAACACCGAAGACTGTGTACCAGAACCTGAACTCAGAGGTATAATACCGAATGTCCTTACCAGCAATACCTTAGCCAGAAATTAGTCTCAGTATGTTAAATTAACAGAAGTACATGTAGCTGGTACTCGAATCTATTTTCTTGACCATATTATATAAAGCATTCATTATTTTATAGGTTTGAGGTACCGAGGCTGTTGGTATCTGAATGTTAATGCTCATAGACTCGGCTCATTTGAAAATACAGCTCCTGAGCTAGAAGATGATGCAAGCCAAAGAATTAGGCCAGTCAGCAAATGTGGGAACGTAATCCAGAGGAGAGGCTATGATTACTTTGGTGTAACAGTAGGAATCTGTGTGTCGGGCTCAAACTACCTCGGGGACTATCAGTACTATCCATCTTTTTTGTGTCGAGATGGAAAGGGAGCTTACACTGAGAGATATGGAGGATGGTTCGTGATGGATGTTTACCAGATTATGGATCCAGTCAGCTTCAGTGATTCAATCGCTGAGCTGAATGGCCCTAATGCCACCACAGGTGGTATTGATGTGATGACCACTGGATCAGGCCATGCACTCACTTATAATCTTGCTTTGCTTGTCTCGTCTATTTTGGCTGTTGTGCTCACCATAGCAGTAATGTGATGGACAAACAATTGATGGTTTATTAAAATGTAATGATTGTGCCTTTCTATTTATACAATTGTAAATATCGAATGTATAACCCCCCCCCCCCCCCCTCCCCCCTCCCCCCCCCCCCCCATATAACATTTTGATATTTATATATACTTTGCTTTATGGCTATATGAATAAGAGTGCGAAGGTACATGCAAACACAGTCAAAATTAGGATTACTATTAGAAGAAATGCCTCAGCACGGAAGCATTAACACACACACACAAATACACATACACACACGCTGGGACCCAGTAATAATGTAAATAGAATTAGCTTTGATGATTGGGACTGTAAACTAAACAGAAAACACATCAAACACACCCAAAATGTTCATTCCTGTAGAAGTTGAATGTCGTGGATAATGGACCATCTGTCATGACCTAAAACTGACGCAATGACATATAATTGCCTCACTTGGAAGCAGCAATTGGGCAGGTACTTATTGTAGCAGCTGTCAGTCGATTTGAAGGGATTTAATTAAGATGTGCACTTTTTTTAAATTACTGTTGGTGTTGTGGGTCATCTATAGTTGTCTGTTGTTTTTTGTTATTAAGATTGTGTTATACATAGCTACTTGTTTACTTGTTAACATTATTAAAAAATGGGGGGGGGGGGGGGGTGGAGCAAGGACTCCTAAGGTAAATCCAAAAAGTTTAGCTAGTTAGTTGACACTTGCAAGTTGAATAATAAATTTTTAAAAAGATGGTAATAATAATTATTGTTGTTGTTGTTTTTATACTTCTTTGTATTATGATTACCATTATTATTATTATTTTAAATAACAGCACAATCTATAATTTAGTTATACAAACAATGTCTACTATATACAACACTAACCACAATTTAATAATAAGACCGAAATAATAACAACTTTCTATACAATTATTATAATTGAGGAGTGCCACACATTCTATATTTAGTTTGACCCATATTATAAAGTGTCACAGATTAAACAAAGTTCTAAGTGCAGTCCCCTCCTAAACCTCCCACAGGACCATACCTACAAATCTTTAAATTTAATACACACAGCATAGCAAGCAAAAAAGATCTAAACTCCAATTTCTCATGCACCCATCCATATTATTGCCACAACCTAAATAATAGCTATCGTAAGCAATGAAATCCTACAACCTGGTGATGACACATGTTGTATAGACTTCCTCAGGGTAATCTTCTAGATGTTTGCCACTTAAATTTTTAATGACGCTAAACAACTTCGAACTACTTACCATGGAAATCAGGTGTCCATGCTCCCCCAGTAGTCCTTGCAGTTTCCTAGACTCCTCCTGGTTTGTTGGACACCTACCATGTGGTAAGTGATCTTCCATTCATCTTTGGAGATTTCAGTCTTCCCGAGATCAATCGGCAGACCTTATTGACTCTCCAACATTTTCTGTGACTTTGTGTATGCCAATAATTTGAGGAAAGCACGACACATATGCATTATAAGTTGTGTGCCTCTTTTGTTGAAAGTTTGTGCTGTTAAAACTATTGTCATAGGAATAAACTTCTGAGGAAACCAACACTGATTCAGTTCATGGTACACAAATGTATAGCATCTTGCTGACTCAGCTCAGCTAAACTTGAAATTAAATTTGCAGATGCATGTTTATGACATTGAAAATCCTTTACCAAATTTGATTATTTGTCATAAGTCTAGATACTTAAACTGAAGGAACAATATACAAAAATCTGAAGAATTGCACACAGTTTTCATTTGCTACTCTCAATGGGGCTGTTTCATTTACCAAACTGCTGCTTATTTGTATAATGTAATGTTTCGAATAAAAACTAGGTTGATTGAGGTGCGTAAACAATAGATCCACCATGAGCACCTCCTTTCTCAGGTGCAAAGGGATTCATAGCAATCAATGCCTGTGCAGTTTACATCTGAAAAAGGGCTTCCAGAAATAATTGCCCATTTATTTTCGCTCACCACTGCTGTCAAAACAAAAGTAAATTTTAATTTTGTGAACAATGTCAGAGGTTGCAGATATATGTGTCTGCTTATGGCAGTGAATTAGTTAAGTTAACAATGTTAAATATCTCTTGTACAAGAGCAGGGAGGTAGCCAGCTATTTTTCATTAAGAACCACCGTGACAAGTGTCTTCATGAATTGTGCAATTATTAACAGGTGTGTGCGTGGGCACAATTTTGGACCAAATTTGGACCAAATTTATTGTATGGAAACAATCATGTGACATAAAATTAGGACAAACTGTCAATAGTATTCAATATTTAGGAGTGCATATTATAATCCTGCCAAATGTATAAATGAACGACAAATAAAAATGTAGATGAATAATAATAAAACAATAATTAAATAGTAATAATAATAGTAATACTAATAGTAATAATAGTAGTAATAATAGTAGTAATAATAGTAGTAGTAATAATAAAAGTAATAGTAGTAGTAGTAGTAGTAGTAGTAGTAATACAGTGCACTCCACTTAAACGGACCACTGGATAAATGAACATTCCTGATAACTGAGCCATTTTGGCCCAGGACAGAACATTTGTATACATACACATACAAAAAAATCTGGCTAAATGGGTCAAGAATTCCTGATACTTGGGCCACTTTTGATGTGTTGTTATATACATGTATTCATTTACACATTCATTTACACAACCTCTACACCTGGCTAATGATGCAGCTGCTTAGCTCATGGCCAAGAGACAGGAACTTTCACTACAAGAGAAGATTGAAAGTGTTGGACAAAGTTTAAAAAAACCTCCCAATTCAAGTCAGAGGGAGCTTGCTGAAAGGTTTAAAATCCCAAGAAGCACTCTTACTAGACTAATCAACAAGGAACAAGAACTTAGGTCACGTTGGTGTGAGGTCTCCTGTCATGGTCACAAGAAGTTCAAAAGGTACGGCACCAGAGCTAGACACTGCTCTTAATCAGTGGTTTGGTAGTGTGTCAAGTAAGGGACAGAAATTGAGTGGGCCTATTCTTAAGGAGAAGGCAGAGGATTTAGCCAAAAAGTTAGGACATCCTAATTTTGTTGCCACTGAAGGCTGGCTTTCACGCTGGAAGGCACGACATCAAATTAGGTACAAACGGGCACATGGAAAGAAGGGAAGTGCAGACATTAAAAGTGCTGAAGAGTGGACAAGCACTATTCTACCAAGGTTACTGGAAGAATATAGACCTAATGATGTCTATAATGCAGATGAAACTGGGCTGTATTACCGAGCCACTCCTGATGGCTATTGGCATGAAAAATTAAGTGGTTCTAAGAAAGCAATGGAAAGGATCACAGTTCTTTGCTGTTCAAATCTGACAGGAACTGATAAATGTAAACTCCTTGTCATAGGTAGCTAAGAGTCTTAGGCCAAGGTGTTCAAAAAATGTTAATGTGGATAATCTACCTGTCACATATCATGCTAACAAGAAGGCTGGATGACCTCTCAAATCTTTACTGAATGGCTTGCAGCTTGGGACTCGGACCTTACCAAAGTAAATCAGAAGATCCTTTTGCTTGTTGACAATTGTACTGCACACCCTCATGTAAGCACACTAAAGAACAGTTTTTGCCACCCAATACCACTTCACTTATCCAACCAATGGATCAGGGTATCATAAAGAATTTGAAGACTCTTTATCATAAAGAACTTGTGCATATGACCCTGGCATACATAGAAGAAAACGTTCTCAACCCATCCTCCACTGCAATTGATGTCAGCTCTAAGATTTCAATCCTTCAAGCAGTGAGTTTTGTTGCCAAAAGTTGGAGGGTAGTAAAGGAAGCTACGATTATCAACTGTTTTTAAAAAGCTGGCTTCTTTACTTTATCACCTAGTGTGATAGATGAAAATGATGAGGAGTTTAGTTTTGACATACCAGAGATTTACAATGGGGAAGAATACAGAATACAATAACATAGACGCTGAGTTACCTTGCTACAGTGAAAGCAACGTTCCAGATGATGAAATTATGGAGAGTATTATTGCCAAAAGGCTTTGCCTTGAACAAAGTGATAATGATGACAACGATAATGAGATTGATCCTGTTCCTCTGATTACGCATGCAATTACGCATGCAGAAGAAAAGCTTCACATACTAGGAACAAAACGCTATTTTACTGAACAGGGATTTGACCATGCATTGCTAGACAAGTGTGCTGACTTAGTGGAGCCACAGCCATTAAACAAACCACTCTACTCAATTTCATGAACTAATACATAGTTATACATGCATCATGTGCAATATTGTACATATAACTGTGTGTGTTATAGTATAAAAGTCTGATATATTAGCCAGCTGGATAAATGGACCACTTTTGTTTGGGACGGATGTGGTCCAATTATCAGGAGTGCACTGTAGTAGTAGTAATAGTACATGTAGTAGTAATAGTAGTAGTAATAGTAGTAATAATTGTAGTAATAATAGTAGTAATAGTAGTAATAATAGTAGTAATAATAGTAGTAATAATAGTAGTAATAATAGTAGTAATAGTAGTAGTAATAATAGTAGTAATAATAGTAGTAATAATAGTAGTAATAATAGTAGTAATAATAGTAGTAATAATAGTAGTAATAATAGTAGTAATAATAGTAGTAATAATAGTAGTAATAATAGTAGCATTAATAATAGTAATAACAATAGTAGCATTAATAATAGTAATAACAATAATAGTAATAACAATAGTAGTAATAATAATAATAATAATAATAATAATAATAATAATAATAATAATAATAATAGCCATTGGCCCAAAGTCATTGGCCTTCCTAAAGGAACTCGGAAGGAAAATGAAGCAACACACTGGGGAAGAGAATTCATACCAATTTTTGATGCAACAATTGTCTGTGGCGGTTCAGAGAGGCAATGCTCTTGCAGTCATGGGGGCAATGGGAGGCTCGGGCATGGACAGTCTTGTGTAATTATTAGTGTTGTTGTTGTTATTGTTTTGTTGTTGTTGTTTGATATATATAATAATAATTTAAAAAAACTTAAAAAAATAAAAAAAATTAATAAAAAAATAAAAAAATAAAAAATAATAATCATAATGATGATGATAATAATAATGATGATAATAATAATGATGATAATAATAATAATAATAATAGTTATAGATATGAATATATACGGAAGTCCATTATTGCTCCATGTGATAAATGGATATATGCACGCCTGAGGCAATTTTTTCCCCTTCATTTCTAGTGTATTAGATTGCTTCGCTCGAATAATAATGAACGCATAACTGATAGCAAATTTTTTACTTCTTTTGTCCAATTGATAGTATATGCTAATCATTCAGGGGCTAGCGATGGTGTGACAATGAAAGGAAAAACAAAAACAAAATACTTTTAGCCCGACACCTTAGTGGACAAAACCTGAAATATTGCTGTAGATATCGTCCCAACTCAAGCATAAATGAAGACCCAATACAGGATACTGAAACAATGTTGGTTAATCCAATAATCAATACCTCCTCCCTCCCCATGTAATACTTGATATGTGATATATTACATTATTTCAATATAAAAGATACGATCTGAGAAAAGGGGCCCCCAAAAAATATCTGCATTATTGTCATGAGGTTAAAGTTCAAGGATAGCTAAGTGGAATGGTACTGGAATTGTGCCTTGATCTAATGCCATTCCAAAGTTATACACTTCCATTCTCTTCAGTGTCAAACGACGCATTGATGACGTCACGGTTTTTATCATTGACGACCCGTACCAGAAGTAGTTTTTTTGGCAAGAGCTTTTGCCATGCCGCTACCCTGCATACCCTGGCCCCCAGCACTTCACTTCACTCTAACCGGCAGGTAGCAGCTGGATTTTCCTCCGCTCTGTGAGACTAAAGGCTCCTCCTTAGCAGCTGGCCCCTACACAGTCAGCGCTTCACTTCACAACTCTGACTGTCAGGTGGCAGCTGCCGCTCGTCACGAGCTAAACTGACGAGCGGAGGAAAATCCAGCTGCTATATACCTGACAGTCAGAGTTGCTGCTAGTTTACCTTGGCATCTCTCTCTGTTATGGCTGAGCCTGAGAAATCAGTAACACCTCCACGCAAGAAGCCAAAGAGGTACTGTCACTTAAGAATTCCAAGGGAAAGAGTTTTGCAAAATTTTGCATGTGGGCATACCAAAACAGCAGCCATTGTAACAGAGGCTCTTGCACCTCACTTGCACCTCACTATAAACAGAGAATATGACCAAACCGTTTTCATCAGATTGGTTTTTGACCTCATTGAAGAGGAATTTAATGACATTCTTCTTTCCCCAGCTGACAATCCCAAACCCACACAACAAAACTGTAGAAAAGCCTTGTGCTGGCTCTTTTAAGTGGGCCAAATCAAAACTTTGGCTGGGGAGAGGTTTAGTTGCTTGTTCCGTCTCATGGCTGGTCTGTTGACCATACCCTGCTCCAGTGCTGATGCAGAGAGGGGCTTTTCTATACTCAGAAAAGTCCACACGGACTAGAGATCCTGTCTAAACCAGGATACCATTGTTTCCTTAATGTCAGACAAGTTTAACAGCAATTCTCATTCTTGTTGTTTTGATGCTAAACTTTCAGATGAACTCCTTACAAAATGTAAGCAAGCCACAACCATTTCTATGCAAAAATGAAAAATGATACTCTTCATAAATATTTAATTATATTCATGGTGGGTGTGGTGGGTGTGGTCAAAGTCCCGGATTTCTATTTTGAAAAGTTGGAGGGTCTGACCCTGTTAAATGGCTGGGACATTAAATGGCTGGGACAAGGAGAAGAACTTCTTGGAATCTTGTGAAAGGTATGGTGTAGTCTTAGTTTATTATTAGCTACACCCTGGCTATATAGCTACAAGTTAACTGTTTAGAATTTTGTTTATTGTTTTGAGGTTCAAGTTATAGGCTGAGCTATCTATAGTTTTATCGTCATCTCTAGGGTCCAACTGAGTTTTTGCACCTTTACTACTTCGTTTAAACTAAATTACACCCTAGCTACACAAGTCAGATTTTTTGTTTGTTTTGAGAGCTAGTATCTTCAAGTTATAGGGTTCCAAGTGAGTTTCTGCACCTTCACTACTTTATTTTACCTTTGGTTTTGGATTAGTAGCTAAGCTAAAAGTGTAGTTTGATTGAGTGGCTAGTGCTGACAGAAGTAGATAATCCTGGTTATCATTGTAATGGTTATAGCAAGGACATATATAGCAAGGACATAAAAACATAAAAATAAAATGAGCAAGGATAAAATTTAGAATTTAGTAAGGATAAAATTAGCAAGGAGAAGGTAGTGAGTAGCTAAGTGAAAGAATGCTGACGTCATGGTTCTGGGCATGACCTGCTGTTGTGTTCTTGCAGGTCGTGCACTTTTTGTCGGTGGTGCTGATGTGGTCGAGTTCTCCACATCCTCGTCAACCACTGGTGAGCAGCTCGACTGGATGGCTTTAGAAAAGATGATGGTTTGGGGCATGTTATGTCTTTGTCCTTCTCGGGACAGAACTGTTGGATGCTGTCAAATAAGTACCACTGTCGTTCTGGAGACAAACCTTTGGCGGGAATGATGTGTGGCATATCTGTGACTGTCAGTGTCCAGCAATGTTTGGCAAGCACAAACCGGTGTTGTAGAGTGTCTGAACGCTCCTTTGCTGTCACTGTGCCTGGATCGGATGAACTGAATATGAATTGGTGGAAACGCTTTATTCCTGAGAACTTCTTCAAATGCAAAGCAAAGAAGTCTGTCCAATTGAAGCAAGGAATGATGGTGGTCAATTCACACCACTTCTGCTTCAACTCCTATTTGACATCAAACACATACACAATATCTGACATTTTTTTGTAAGCATGATATTTTATTTGCATGCACCTGCATTTAGCTCACTGTCATCTTCTATGTCACTATCATCTGCATGGTCATCAGGTGTACAGAAATACTCTTCCAATATTTCCAAGAGGGGTTGCTGGTCTCTTCATGGCTGAAGTGCAAAAGAGAGTTTACTGCGCGTGCTGCTAGAGCTTCTTGTTAAAAACTGAAGGGAAATTCCCGCGTGCTCGCAACCATTCCGGGCACGCGCGTGGCTTCTCTATTTTTTAAAACTTTTTCTAACTGCTCGCTTGAATGGAAGGAAGCGCTTCTTGGCCTTAAAACTTTGCACAAAGATAGAGCAATGACCCAAGATACCTCTGAGGTAATTTATGAAAATATCATGAATCATAATCTTGGTAGCTATTTCAGGTCTAGTGCAAAATCAGTTTTTGGGCGAAGTGGGCCCTTTTCTCAGATCGTATCACAAGTGTTTCACAAAGGTTATTATTGTCATATGCTATATCAACAATATACTTTTGCCTGGCACTTTTCCATCATGTACAGGGAGGTGGTGGTTCCGTTAATTTTATCACAAAGGTCAATATTGTCATATCCTATATCAATAATATTCTTTTGAGCCTGGCTGTTTTCCATCATGTATGGGGAGGTGGCAGTTCTGTTAATTTTAACACAAGACCAAACGATAATAAAATATAAAAATAATTGAGAATTATATATCAGAGAGTATAATTATATTCCATATAATGGCTTGACCCACTTTTTCAAATGGCAGATGCAATCCCTAAAAATAAAACGAACAACGACAAAAAACAACGACCAAAGTTCAAGCCGCTAAATCTCAAATTGCCAACTCTTGGCTGCCTACTAAATAGTAGTTTCAGCAAGTATTAGCAAAATGGCTCCCAGCATGTCTTGAACCTTCATTGAGGAATTAAACTGGCAGACACAATCAAAACCAACAGAAAGTGTAAAAATCCTCATTTGAAATCCATCTTTTGATCTATGTTTACATGCTTCTTTTTAACCTTTTTCTCAATAGCATAACTTGCATACATTGCACCAATACGGAAGACTCCAAATGTTCCAATGCACTGCCGGCGCCTAATCTGTGTTCTAATTGCAGAAAAGGCGTATGGGCAAGCATGTTGTAATTGCATAAAAGAGGTATGGGTAAGCTTGTTCTAATTGCAGAAATGAGGTATGGGTAAGCGTGTTCTAATTGCAGAAAAGACGTATGGGTAAGTGTGTTCTAATTGCAGAAAAGAGGATGGGCTGAATCTATGTACTCCACAGACACAAAAAATCATAAAATCTAGTTATTTCTATCCAACTTTATTCTTTCTCATACATAACATGTATACAACAAAATAATCATTTTAGTACTAGAAGGTTCAAAATTTGATCCATGATTGGAACCAGTGTGGATATACAACATTACTGCTTAATTAACGTAATGATGACGACGAATAAGACATCGGCTGGATTGATTCTAAATAAAGTCACCATGTAAGTTGTCCATATAAAAACTAATATTGTATGTAACAAAGAGGAATCTTCCTTTATATGCACATGAATGGGTTTTTATGAATGGACCTTCTTGGACTAGCTGAACTCTTCTTACATAAAGGTAATGCGTGACCACAGTAGCACAATGTCTACCCTAAATTAGAAATGTGACGCCTACAATGACTTTGCATACAACACCCACATGATGTTTCCTCATCAGTTATAGTTTGCTGTTACAAACTGAGAAGACCAAATAAAGAGCTCTACATGCATCAGACATCCAGCCTAGTTAACCAGACCCATTCTTACTTGGATTTTGTTGCTATCACAACATTTCAGGCCCATCTTTAACCTTTGATATAAACTGCATTCTGTATGGTATATATCTTTGACATGTCAATTTAATTAGCATGACAGGAGAAACATGGAGAGTTGCTGCTTTCATCTCATCAGTGTGGGAAGAAGAACCTTCTCCTACATATTTGGTGCTGGAGGTAGGCATGGCTCACCCCCAGAAATTTCATCAGTTCATTGGAGATCTCACAGTACCTTCTTACAATTCAACTGGAACTGTAACGTGATTGGGATTTGTTGTAAATTTAAGCACTAGAGCAACTTAATCTGTGGCAGGATGTCACAACTGAGCTTTAAGATCTGGATGGATGATGTCATAATGATCTGTCATGGGAAAAGTTCTACAACCACATTCCTGCTTAATTCATAGGTAAAGTTAGGCCTGCTCAAGTGCACATTCAGCACTCATTCCTTTCTCACAAATACTGTCAGCTATAAAGTTCTATACTCTTCCCAACATTTCACGTAACTGGTACCATCCTGTTAGAAACAATTTAATGTAGACCAATGATATTTGCTTGGGCAACCAAATGATGAATAAAATACCATGAAGAGATTTAGATACCCTACCCTAATATGGTATCTCTTCTTGGCAATCATATTTTCAGTCACGAACACCACATTAAATATTAAAAAACTAGGACCAGTCAAACAGATCTTCCAGTTCATCAAATTTCTGCCATGAATGATCATGGACAAATCTAAACATTGATATTTGCATTCATAACCACTCCTATTAATGTTCTTTCACATCTATATATCAATTATTCGAACAGAGATCAGCAGGTTTCATTTTCTATAAAATTTATGCTAAAATAATGTCACTCTATACTTCTTCAAATTTTCATGGATGCATAAGTCAAAATTGCTAATATTTCATCAGAAGGATCCTAATAATATGATGTTATTCTACAACTTCTGACCTGAATTTGTCTTTGATAAAACACTTGTCATATATAGCACAGTCAAGATGTACATAGATGGAATGTTTATAACACATAGATTATACTAGGATGGTTTTGCTTAAAATACAGATATCTGCATATATATTAACTACATAACAATTTTAACTAAAAATTACTTAATTATTATTGCAAAATAATGAAGACATCATTCAACTGGAGTGATGGTCTTTATATAATGAATTCTCCCCATTAACCAAGCTAGCTCCAACCTACTAATACATGGGGAAAAATTCAATACCAAATCACTAAATAAAACAAGCAGAGTTTGTTGCATGTTAAGTTGCAGTAGGGTTGCCTCGAGATATTCAACTCTCCTCCTTGCAAGATGTAGCAGAATATTCTTGCCCTAGGCAGAAGTTCTAAGAGAAGAATATTCTTGGCTGATGTAACAATTCTACTAAAACAGACCCTTGCAAAAACGAGGCTTGAATTGGTTTAAAGGATATACATGATTGTAGTGTTGTGAAAATAACTAGCCCCACTCTTATTTATGCTGGTCACCAACATACAACAGCTGACCGTACATATTTGTGTGACATACAGATATGTGACAACTAACTCGTTTATGGCTACTATAAACAAGAATGAAACAGAATTATTCACTATTTTATTTAATATTAGAATTTTGTGAGTACATTAAGAAATCTGAACATAATAATTATTATAACTGTAGCATGGGTTCAGCATAAGGACATACAATTTAATGCTGCTCTATTTCTGCATGAGTGTTTGATGACTATATTAGTCTATACTCTGATCTATTCTGATAGGAATAGGGTATATATCTAAAACTGATATCATAGTTGTGGTAATAACGTCATATCTCCAGTGGATATTACGTACAATCATGCAGCCTTATTAGAAATAATCAACTACCTTATGTGGGTGTAGAATTGCTTCCTTGTCATACACTAGTCAGCACATTTTGCATATATATAGAGCTGAAAGTTAGTATCTAAAATAATTATTCAAATCCACACTTCAAAAGAAAGAGGTATTCTCAACCTCCACATAAGAAGGAGAGATAAATTTATAGTTAATACAGCCATTTCCTTCTTCAAGGCTACAGTTTGACTACTGTCATCAATTGGAGCAGCATCATGTTATGGTTCCAATTTGTGATTTCTCTACTTATGGTGGAAGCGACTTTACAGTTAGCAAGTCAAACTGAATATAGTGAATACATGGATGGTGAGTGTTCTTAATGCTACATTAGCTACAGTAGTAGTCGAATATATCATGTATATATGTATTTTTATCTGGGCAACTAATACCACAAATAAACTATTGACATATGTGTAAAGAAGCTTACCTTATGAATACCCTTGCAATATATTCCTTGCCTTTTTGCTGCTGTATATTTATTTCAGGCCTTCATGAAGGGGATATTCTTCTCACTAGAGCACAGCAACTTACAAAGGAAGCACTTGCTAACCCTGACGACCCTTTTTCTCCACAGAATGCTGTAGTAAGGACTCAGCAAAAACTTTGGCGGAATGCAGTAGTTCCTTATGTGCTGGACAAAAGCCTGAACAGTAAGGACAGAATAATTATTCTGACTGTTACATAAACAATAAAACATGCTGCATGAGATTAGCTTACCTTACAACATATGGCCTTGGTGCTCTGATAACCTGTCCTGACAAAGAACTATTTAACTGACATTAATTGTAGCTCTTGGGTTTGTTGTGTTTGTACAGAATTAGTATGGATCTTAACATAATTATTATAATCTGAAGTAGACAGAAACATTACTACACAAATTAGGGCGAACTCTTTTTAACCGATATAGACTGCTGGAGCGAGGAGCTAAATAACTTTGCTTCTATTATGATGGCTGCTAATTTCCATAAATATGTCCCATGTAAAGTTAAAAGTGTACCGCTCATGACTACTCCAACACAATTATAAACAGGTGCAACACACATTTACAATTTTATTCTTCAATATACGCAGAGATAATAATTGCTTTTGTAATGCTATAGTTATATTATATGACACCTCATCATAGAGAAATAATGTCACCACTACAAAAGAAAATGACCTAAATATTGCATATATAATAATTTAGCACATATTTAAACCATATTAGATCAACAGTAAAAGTAGACTATAATCAATCAAAACTTAAATTTTCTTTGTGGCCTTTCGGCTTGATACTCTAGGAATACAGATCTAACTGTTGATGAACTTTCTAAGAAAAGTTACATGAAAAATATAATCTGAAATTGTTTATGGATGGAAACAAGATCTTCATGAATTTCATTATTTTCCTCCTATATAATTATAGGAAAAGCAAGAGCAGCCATTCAAGCAGCAATTGCAGAGTACAAGAAACACACATGTGTCCGATTCATTCGACGAACAAACCAAGCCACCTATGTACGAATATTTCCTGGACAAGGGTAAGTTGTAGCTATAGAGAAACTGTTGATTGATTGTCTCTTTTATTTGCAACCTTTGTGTGATAGCTATGTTTTACAAGTGTAGGAATAATAACATTTTTTGTGTAGATGTTTCTCCTATATTGGCCGAGTGGGAGGTGCTCAGGATATGTCCATTGGTAGGGGCTGTGAATACAAGGGCATTGTCATGCATGAGATGTTTCATGCCCTCGGGAGGTGGCACGAACAGAGCAGACCAGACAGAGACCGATATGTTAAAATCTTGAGAAATAACATAGAGAGAGGTGAGTTCAACGGACTTTCATGCTTTTTAGAGATGTTCATTTTCTTTTTTTCCCCTTCAATTCTATTCTTCATATTCTGCCAACTTTGCTACAATTATACACTTGCTATAGCACAAAAGGATGTCATGAGATCTTACCAAAAAACATTTTCTATCCTTCTTAATTAGGAAATCAATACAACTCTGCTCTATCCTCCTAATAATGGGAAAGAATACAACTCTGTTTAATTATAAATCTATCCTTCATATAATAGGAAATGAATACAACTTCGACATTACCAATTCTGCATTTGTGACCACCCAAGGAATCCCTTACGACATGGGCTCCATCATGCATTATTCTTCCAAAGCTTTCAGTCGCAATAATGGCTACACAATCCTACCTAGAGATATAAGCATCTCTCCCCAAAAACTTGGTCAGAGAAATGGATTTTCATATCGTGATCTCCAACATGTGCGAACATTATACTGTGATGGAGGTAAGTGCAGAGGCTTTAATGTAACATATTTTATTTGTCATTCTCTAACTTATTTTAGACAAAATAATAATTTGCCCAACGATCATGCTAGTTCTTTTTACCCCTTATTATTAAAATTGAAAATATAGCAGATTGAGACAATGGAAATACCATATGCAATAGTCTAAATGTTTAAAAGAATGCATTGTGTGAAATAGCCCATCTGCCATTTCAGTAACCATTGCTCATTTGTGAGGACTTTTTATTACGACCATGTAACTGACGTGTACCATATTTATTAGTTTAGGATTGCCGTGCTGAGCATGGCCATGAAGCATCCAAAGTAGTTGGCCCTCTAAAAGCCCATACATATTGGCTCGCTTGATCTACACAGGTTGTGGTAAAAATTGAAACACCATAGGAACTTCGAAGGTGTTTTACAACATGATAAGATGGCTGAAAAAAGAAAACTTTGTCATTCTCCTTTCTAGTAAAACAATTATAGGGACAAACATGTCACTTCACCTTTTCTTGCACGTACATGGGGTAATAACGTACTTCACTTCAACACAGTACTGATTGTAATAATGAATGAGGGAATAAATATACAAATTTCTTAATTTTCCTCAGGTATTGGACACACCTCGTGGTCTTCATGGTCACCCTGGTCTCACTGCAGCAGGTCCTGCAATGGAGGTTTCCGGTCAAAAACTAGGACTTGTAATGGGGGCACAAATTGTAGAGGCCAGAACATAAATAAAGAACAATGCAGATGGCTCTCCTGCAAAGGTAGGGTCAACTGTGTATGCACAGCATGGTACAACAATGCCATGCAGTGAAAGTTCTAGCTATTTTTAATTGAAAGGCTAATATGGCACTATAAAAGTTTTATTCAGTTTATTTTGGAGTAGAGTTGACTCTCTTTACAAAAAAAAAACCTTCAACTTTCTCTGAACAAATAAATTGTCTTTCTATGTATTGAAGGAAAAACCTTGCCACATTGGATATAGATCTAGTGTTATATATACATGGATTCTATATAATTATGGAGGTATTGATTTTAAGCAAGTAATTTTTAGACTAATTTTTTCATAAATGAGCGAGAACTGTCAACTCAATTAAATTCAAAATACACTCACAATAAAGCATAACTGTCCTGGAATGTATTTTTTCTATCTAGTACCTGTTGTCTGGGGTAAATGGAGTGCTTGGAGCGGTTGTTCTACTACTTGTGATGGAGGAAAACAAATGAGTACCAGGCTATGCAAAGGAGGCAACACTTGCGTGGGGAAAAGGGCACAATTCAAAAACTGCAACAGAAGAAATTGTCCACGCCCAACAGGTATGCACAGTGAAAATACTTTAAAATGGCATTTATTTGTTTTTTAAGCATTTCTAATTGTCACAATATATGGGGTTATTTTGACAATATATTTTGCTGAGATATTATAGCTAATATGTTGACAATAACAGAATAGAAAACAAAGGTATAATTATTACACTACCCACAAATGCAACACAAAATGAATAGAAAGTTTTCATTTCTGCACTGAGTATTTTGTATAATGGTATGAAAACATTGAACTGTGATTCCTATTAAAAATAATATATATCTATAATCTATTCATTGAATCAGTAAGCATTGCTAATTCAGTGGTTACATGCATGCATAACATCTGTTTTTACATGACAGGTTACTGGAGTACATGGAGTAGATGGAGTACTTGTTCTGCTAGTTGTGGTGGAGGAAGATGGTCCAAGACCAGGAGATGTGTTGGGGGTTACAATTGCAGGGGGAAACGGACACAATTCGGTATCTGCAACAGATCAAGATGTCAGTAGAAACAGATTAGTGGAAAATGTAACTGGTTGTATAGAACATTTTATATAATGCATTGCTTTTTTTATCCATCAATATTTGGTTATGTTCAGAATATATTAAGTTTAAAATTATACAGATATTAAAGATACTGGCAATCTTATTCTATTCTCCTGTGTTAATTTCTCAATACTGCTAATAACAAATGTTAATATAATTCTTTGTCAATATAACATAATATTTTACTCGTAATCAAGTGAATAGCAATAGGCTCTGAATGATTTACTTGCTACCAAGTGTACAGATATTCAGGTTTTATCTCCTAATAGCAAGCTCAAACTTTAACTCGTCACCAATATTTTAGTGGCTAACTAAACAAGCAAGCAGCTTTACTGGTGCACTGTCTCACTACCTGTTTCACAATAAAATATTTACTTGAGATGTAACTTTGCCAGACTGAGAGTTACAGGTAACAGAGTGATATCAGCAACACAACACAGAATGTACTCATGAAGGTAGTAAACCAGCACCCCCAAAGATGGGGAAATTCATCTTTTACATGCCTATAATTTATATATATCCACTGTCTATGCATCTATCTACTTTTTATACCTAACTTTGGTACAATGTTATTTAGTACTACCAGAAGACTCTTAATCTAATCTGTGTTTTGATTCAACACTAATCTCTCTATTTAACGAAACAGGTAAAAGATGGTCTATGTCATAAGCACACCTTTTGCATGTGCAATAATGAGCCTATATAGCTGAGTTGAGTCACCAAACAGCTGCATACTTTCTTACAAAGAGGTGATCGATGTTTTTCCCAATAGTTAACAACATAGATCACCTTCAACTAACCAACCTCTATGTGTCCATGCATAGCTTGTGGGTGGGTGTCATGTGTATAAATATGATTGGTGTCATGCTCTTGTAGCAGGCTGCTTGCCTTTAAAAATAAAGACAAAAATATATCAAGAAAGTAATGTTAACAGTAACATTATTATTATTATTGGTTAATATTAATCCACTCACCAAAAGCCAACTGCAAAATGAACGGTGTTCGAGTCGTTGACGTCAATATAGTAAGGTAAAATCGCAAGGTAAAAATTTATGCCCAATGCGGTGGGCATGGTTTCTTCCGCCAAGTAAATACTCCAAACTAACACAATGACATCAAAGTGCATGATGACGTACACCAGGGTTTATGGAGGTCAGTGGTACTGCACCCATCGGTAAAATATTGATGTGTCAATGAGATGGATACAAGGGAAGGCCCTAGCCCTAAATCAGAGTTTGTACAGTGGGTGGAAGAAACACCTATGTATATTTCTGATATAACTGTAGCCATCCTGAAAAATCTGCTAGCAGAATTGATCCCACCCAGAAAGTAATTAACAAGCCTACAACTCTATTTTCCACTCTCTGTCCTCTGTCATACTGTCTTGTATGTCACAATAATGTAAGAGTTTCCTGAATTGCTGGGTGGAAGTGGTCCAATAAGGTCAAATCCAATTTTCCTCATATTAACTGGGATGCAATTTTGTCCAGAGGCTTGTCTCTTACCAAAGTGTCCTCCAAGCCTATCAGCATGGCAAGACTCTACTATATATTTCATCATTAATCCACTGCTTCACCTATTTGACTTATTCCTTATAGTTCTCTCTTGCAGTAGCTTGTTAGAATTAAAATTCTGGATCAATTCTTTGGTACCAGGCAAGCAAATTTGATTCCCCTGGATCAAGGCAAGAGCATTTAGTCAAAACATCGAAAGAGTACAATTTCAAGTTGATTATTGAGAGGGTTATCGTGCAACTGAGAACTCATAAATTATATCATAAGGGAATAGTCTTTTTTGGGGGGGTAAAATATTTTTGTCTTGCTGATTAGCTAACAGTGTTGCACAATGTTACTCGGGACCTACCAATTATTCCTTATTGTGTTAGACAAGTGCCTATGCATGCATAGATATATGGATCATAAGTAGCTACTACCAGTTATTCTTTACCATGTTAAGTACATATAGACACGTGCCAATACAGGATCATAACAGTTATTCTTATCGTGTTAAGTACATATATACACATGCCTAAGCATGTATAGCTAGATACATCGATCATAAGTAGTTACCAGTTTTCTTGATAATGCTGTTAGTTATTGTCACAAGGGTAAGCTTCTGAGGAAAATCAATTAACCACTTTTTTGGCAAAAATATGCATCAATTCACTGAGACATTATACATATCATTATAAAAGCATTAAGCAATCTTTAACCAGTTTTAAGTGATTTTACTGAATCATAGAAAATCTTTGTAAAATGTATTGAATGCAAAGGCCAAACTTTCCAATTTATAATGTTGCCTGCTTGCTAACTTTGAGAAGGATTCAAGACATTTCAATATATATATACTTGAAATGTTTTTAGAGCCAAAATTGGATAGTAGCAGTTTGACAAAGTGAGTTTTGTTTTAGTTAATGTGTGTTTTTTTGGGGGGGGGGGGAACAATAGTCGATATACTAGGTGCTCCAACACTCACCAATAACAAATAACACATGGTGTGCCACAAATCTTGCCTTCTACAAAAGCTGCTTCAGCAGTCACAAAAGGCCAGATGATCACTAGCTCTGCTATATATCACTCACAAAATCACATCTTTTGTGATGCCCTGTAATATACACCTATCCCTTCCTTTTATCTTATACCATACATCATGAAAATAGGTACTCAAGCATTGAGCGAATACAATATAAGCATATATGGCGGCATACACAAATTAAAAAAATAGTAAAAATTATACATGATGAACAGCTTCCTGTGAGTGTATGTGAACTACGCCATGACTCGACTATTCTCATATCTCAATAAACTCTCAGTTGACATAATAACATTACAAAAACCTTTTCAATAATCAACTTGAAATTGTATTCACTCAAAGTTTCCACTAGATTATCTAGTTACTCCGGATGAAGCTAGAGCATCCTGTTGAAATGTCAAGATGATACAATTTCAAGTTGATTATTGAGAAGGCTATTGTAATATTCAATATTCTCATATCTTTTGGTTTCCAGCTGTAAATGTGTGTGTATGTACATATGTGCCACATTGCCAGCTATATTGATGGGTAGGAAATAGGTTGAAGAAGAAATTGAGATATATTGACTTCCAATTGCAAATAAAGTTAAGCATTAACCAATTAATGCAAATTACCAACCAAATATTGAACACCAGCATTTCATTTTGTGAACAGAAAAATATACTAACAGCTGCTTTAGAAAGTGTCAAAGATTTGATAACTAAGAGCTGGTTTGTCATTTACTTTGTACTTTGTTACAATGACCTACTCTAATCAACCTCGTTCGACATTTTGGACTCTATGCTCTAGCCTTCATCAAAAGGAAGGCTAGAGCATCCAGTCGAAACATCGAGAGAGTCAAGTTCAAGTTGATTATTGAGAAGGTCATTGTAATTTCATTATGCCACCTGAAAGTTCATTGAGAGCATTTATTTCTTGTTGTAGACGAATGGTGCTATTATTTATAACCATAAATTTCCCTTAGCAACAAGCCTATAATAAATTATTAATGGCTATGACTATTACAATTAATAAGGAAGAAAGGCAAGTGTAAGACAGACATGCAATAATCACCATCAGCTCTTACATTTCTGGTGACATGAAATCCAAGAAGGAAAAGTAATGATCAGAAGGTATCACACAAGCTGCATGAGAAAGCAGCTAGACTGGAGAAACTAAACTGGCAAACTTATTAGTCAAATATTTTATATTCTTTGATTCTGTATTTTCCATAAAAAATATTATCATACACTCACGCTAATGCTTCTGCTTCTATTACTATTCAATTATAATTCTTGAAAACATTCCAGTGCAACAATTTATAGGGGGAAATTTTAACTAATAAGATGGTGTTCGATTGTTTAGCTGTCAGCCTGCTATCATAGCTGCCTTTGCCATCCAAGCAGAAAATTAATCCGAGTTCACTTTTCAGTAGGCTTTGAATAAAATTGATGTTCAGTTGAATTCCTACTTCAAGGTCGTCTACCCAGCTGGATATTCACTGGAAAAATGGTCAGTAAATAGTCTAACATGCATACCAACTTGTAATGAAGTAGACTAGAGCAGGCGCTGAAAAAAAATTCTGTCGATTTTTATTTTTTCTATTTCAGCACTTGTGATTGCCTTATTATCACATTTAGTGCCTAGCCACAGATAATATTTCAACTGGCTAGCACTTTCCAACAACTACTAACAGTGAAGGCTCGGATATTGGGGTACTCAGACTTTGGCTGCATGTAACTTTAGCACAGTTATTCCTATGCAACTCAAAAGAGAGCACACAGACATTTGAGCAGGTACCTAGTTCATACAGTGAAGTGCACAGAATCTACGGAATTCCAAAGTCATAACCACAAGGTTTTTTTTAACCCCTTCATATTAATATATATTTTATCTCCTGGCAAGTTGTAGTGTTTTTACAGCTCTATCAACCTGTCATTCGAGACTTGATGCATGTAAGTAGTTACTTGAATGAGTAATAGGGTTTATTTCACATAACACTCCAACCTTCAATTCCAAAAGATAAACATGTATGGCAAAACCAAACAATACCATCTGAAACCATATTACATTGGCATTAAATCAGGACTATAGCATGAACGTCTGCAAAGATATACTTTAAATGGTAAACCATGGTTTCCAGACCTTGTCCATCCCATCTAACCTTGCTCTACTTATCAATAATAAAATAAATTCACACACTATTAACTATTGCACATTGCAACAGTTCAAACATAAAAAGTATCCTTGAAAAGTCAAAGCTGATGAAATGTTAAACAGTAAGAGAAGGCAACATTTTATGGTCAAGTTTGAGAAACTATTACATATCCAGAATTCTTTAACTGGTTCATTTTTGAAGGCACATATCTCAATAAGCAGCAGTATAATAATGACGAGGAAAAAAATAGAACATGTTACAAGGAACGTTCATTTAACTACTTTTCGACTAGTGATACTACATCTATATCATAGCAGTACAATAATCCAACATAATGTGGAATTGCTTATGTTTCGTTGAAGAAGTAATCATTGGAGCCATTGTTTTCCACCTTCCAATGGCTGATTTCCAAACACTGCACACTTTGGTATAGTTGGCTGTGTAGTTATAGTATGAATACGCAGCATCGTAGTCCAAGCTGACATCGGTCGTCACATTCTTCTACCTCAAGCATAGCATGGGGAGGTAGTAATCTGGTAATGTTCGCTTCATAGGTGGAATTGTTCCATGTGTAGTCTAACTTCATCTTACATGCACTCCATCACAATCAATATTTGAAAAACAAGTATGATTCATGAGATATACACAGAAGCAGGCTCCAACACACTGGTCATTTAAGGATGTAACAGTGCCAGTTATATTAGTGTCCATACCAAGCCAAAGCTAATGCAAAATTTAAAAAATTCTCTGCTATTCAGCACAAAGGGAACTGAGTTTAAATGTTGCTGTGCAAATGCATTTGGCTCACAGCTCCCACTGAAGACTTGATACAGAAGATAACTGAGCTTGTTACTGCTGCTTCGTATATATTGAAATAGTTATTGCCAAATGTTATAGGAGCCTTGCACGTTGTACGAATGTATAGTGGTGGTGATGCCCTTTGGAGTAGATATATGTGGCAAATAAACTCAAGAATAATATAAATACAGCTGTAGCGGAACCAAGTATCAAACCTATACAATAAAAGAGGTTACGGATATTCTGTAATACAGCATAAGCCATCACATCAACTAGTACCCATTGTCACCACCATCAATACAAGAGTGCACTATGAGGGGGGCAATGCATATTCACAAAGTTGGCAAGAATGGCAAAAAGGAATTAGCTTGTTTCATGGAGACCATGAGATGAAACTGCCCAAGCATGTGGAAAAAGTAGAGCATTGAGTCCATGTTTATGCTCTGACTTGCCACATAAATTTCAATATAAAAATTAGTGTATTCATATATATATATATAAACCCACAAAACACTAATCATATAAAAAATATATTGGGTAGAGGTCAACAATAAGAAAACAGTTGTTATAGGTCACTCAACTTCTGGTATTTGCCTGATGGAGGTCAGAGCATCTAGAGGAAACGTCAAGCGAGTAAGTTTAAGTTGATTATCGATAAAGTCAGAGTTGTATTCTGTTGGTTAGCAGGTCATCATTTATGGGCAGGATTAACGTGGCGGTCGGTACAACTGAATAAAAGGCATACGCTTCAGTTTGTAATAGGGTGCCTTAAAACTGGTAGGACAGTGTTGCTGACAAATAAGAGGTGTTCGACAACTGTATGCAAACAAGAAACAGAGATCACTTGCCAGAGATAGGTAGTCGTTGTGGTGTTACTCTCTAGACTGTTTAGTGGACTAGCCTAGCTAGAACTTAAGATTCAGTCAGCAAGTAAGTTTCCCTTTATTTCACATGCTCCCTTCCTCATATATATAGCACAGGAAATGACATCATTACTATTAATACAATAGCTAGCGCTATATAGTAATTACAGTTATGCCACATCTCCCTTTCCCAGGATGACAGTCAAAGTCTTTGGGGAGAATTGATGCATGTGCCCGTGCGAGATCTAGTCATCATTGGGCTTCGTTTACGAGATGGTGTTGTATCCATGACATCAGATGGCTGTGGATCCAGTCTCACTGTCAGGTGAACTCGATTGCGTCGAACATCTCCAGTTGGTGTCTCCACCAGGTAGGACCTCGGAGTCTCTGCACGAGCGATTACACGTGTTGGTGATAGGTTGTTGGAGGTTGTCACCCAGACTCTGGTGTCCTCAGGAATGTCAGCAAGTAGTAGAGTCCATTCTCCGTTTCTGTTTGAGCTTGCTGTTTGCCAGTCGGAAGTCATTCAGGTATGGCCACTGTGGTATTAGAGTCTTGGTTGTCTGTGGAATATTTGATCGAAGTTGCCTTCCCATCAGTAGCTCGGCTGCAGATAATCCACACTAGGATAGAGGTGTTGACCGGTAGGACAGCAGTGACATGTGGGTATCAGTTGATCCTTTCAACAGCTTCTGTGCAGTCTAGATGGCTCTTTCAGCATGTCCATTGCTTTGAGGAAAATGAGGGTTGCTAGTAGTATGCTTGAAACTGTACTTCTTTGCAAAATCACAGAATTCTTGAAATGCATATTGCGGCCCATTGTCACTTATCACTTCTTCAGGAATGCCATATCTTGAGAAGAGAGACTTGAGGACAGATATGACCCTGATGATGTTGGAGACATCAGTTTTATCACTTCTGGATATCTGGAGAAGTAATCAACCACAATCATTCAATCATATAAGTGGTTCCATCCAGTGAAAACAGGTCAGTCCCTATCTTTTGCCAGGGGTAGTCAGGAAAAGCAGTTGGCGTCAGAGGTTCCTTTCGAGGTGTGCTCTCTTTCGTACAATGTGTACAGTTTTCCACCAACTTTCCAATTTGATTGGACAGTCCAGGACACCATACAGAAATTCTGCCTCTTTGTCTACATCTCTCAATTCCCTCATGTCCCTCATGAAGCTTGGCTAACGTCTCTCCCTGCATTGATGCAGGTACGACAATTCTAGTCCCATGTAGAAGAAGGTTCCTATGTAGGGTTAAGTCCTTGGGATTCCCAGTAGGGAGCGAGTGCCTCGTCTACTTTTCCCTTGGCAGGCCAACTTGTGCAGCAGTACTTGATTACCAGTGAGCATAGGGGATGTGAGGTTTGAGCTTCTTGATACTCATTGAGTCGATTCAGTCCAGCTGGCAGGTGCTAGTTGAGCCAGCTCTCCCAAGGTTGAGTCTGCATAGGAAGGGACTGGTGCTCCTGACAAGGTATCTGCAGTGTATAAGTGCTTCCCTGGAACGTGTTCGATTGAGAAATTAAACCGTGTGAGACGTAGTCTTGAAGCAGAGAATTCTAGGAGGGAGGCTGTCTAAGTGTTACGAGAGGTTTGTGGTCAGTTTTGATTGAAAATCGTTTGCTAAGCACATACATAGAGCATTTTTCGCAGTCCCATGTAATGGCAAGTGCCTCCTTCTCTATTTGTGCATACCTGCATTCCATCTCAGATAAGGATCGAGAAACATAAAGCGACTGGCTTCCAATCTGAATCAGTCCTTTGTAGGAGAACTGCTCCCAATCCGTAGGCTGAAACATCTGCTGAGATCTTTGACTCCTTTTGGACATCAAGCAGGGCAAGGGTAGTTGCCTTGGATAACTCCTCTTTCACTTCTATGAAGGCTTGTTCTTGACTTGGGCCCCAAATCCAAGGTTGTTTCTTGTTTAACAGCTCACGTAAGGGTTGTGTAGAGTAGCAAGGTTTTTGGAAAATTTCCCTACCATCCGCATAAACCTCCGCATCTCTGAGATATTTGTAGGGATTTCATCTCTCGGATTGCAGTAGTCTTCTCAGGATCTGCTCAAATACCAACTTCATCTAGGATGTGTCCTAGGAACTTCAGTGTCTTTCGTGAAAATTCGCACTTATCGGGGTTTAAAGAAGCACCAGCAGACTCAATGTGTTAGAGTATGGCTGTGAGCCTTGTGTTATGTTCTGTCTGGTCTGCCAAACACTAATACATCGTCCATTTGACATACAACTCCTTCAAGGCCACTGAGAATTGCAGACATCCTCTTTTGGAAGTGCTCAGGTGCACTAGAAATTCCAAACGGTAGTTTATGGAAGTAGTAACAACCTATTGGGGTGATAAATGCTGTGATTGGAAAGGATGACTCTGAAAGCGGAATCTGCCAAAACCCGCTGTTGGCATCCAGTTTGGAAAAGACTTTTGCTCCAGTCAGCTGGGAAAGTGTCTCATCAACTTTAGGCATAGGGTGGACTTCACGGAGCACATTCTCATTAAGGGATTTGATGTCAATGCAGATGCGGACTTTGACATTCTTTTTTGTACCACAACCATCCCTGCGCACCATTGGGTAGGTTCATCCACCTTTTCCAGGGATTCCATTCATTGGAGTTTTCCTTCCACTTGTGGTCGGAGAGGTAGTGGTACATGGTGGGGAGTAAAGAGTGCATGGGGGTTAGCCTCTGGCTTGAGCTTAATGACAAACTCTTAACCAGCCCTTTAAAAACCCTTGCGAACTGTGAAGCGATCAAAAACGGGGAAAAAATTGTATGTCTTTGTCGATCTTCTTGTGTGCAGTAGTATCGATACGAGCTGCGAGGTTCAGTACAGTAATGGCTGGCAGACCTAACAGGTTAGTCTTAAGTCCTGTGACTACATACACCTGTTGATGTGACTGTCTACATTTGTGTGTAAATGTTCCTTTGAACTTGCCGATCACCTTTAGGGCTTGTCTGGAAGGGCCATGCAAAAGCTTATCAGGATGAGATAGCTTGGGCTTGCCAAGGTATTGGTATGTGACTACCGATAGCTGTGACCTCAACAACTGTGTCCAGCTTAAAAGGCGTCTGCTTGCTATTTAACTGAATAATTATGTGCAAACCATACGGTATCAGGTTTTATAGGTGTCAAGTTGTCCAAGAATGCAGTGTTCATAGACTCAGCCACTGTTTCGACTAAATCTGCAGTGGTCTTGTATTTCCATAGTGACCTTTCTTTCTGCAGTGGTGGCACTCAGCATCCTTGGCAGGGCACTTGTCCCATGGATGTGATCCCTCTACCACAACGTGTGCACTTCTTTCTGGTAAAGGGTGGTACTTTTAATTTGTTTTTGCATCTTTGTTGCTGGCTACCTCCCTGTCTCCAATTGCTTCTGTAGCTGCCATGTTGTAGAGCCTCAATGCTCTGTGGCTCTGCTCCTTGGAGCAGACAATGTTGCTGATGGACAGCTTCACATTGGCGTATGATTTTTTTTGCTTTATCAAGGGTGAGTTCGGCATTTGTCTGGAGTTGTTCAGACATTGTGACATCTCTAATACCAACTACCAGTCTATCTCTTATCAATTCAGAATTTAACGCTCCATACTCACAATTCTCAGCTAAATCATACAATACCATTATATATTGTTCGGCACTCTCACCCTGCTGCTGGTACCTTCTGTTGAAGTGTGCCCGCTCAAAGATGACGTTCTTCCTGACTTTGAAGAATCCATCAAGCTTCGTGATGACTGTGTCATACACCTTCCTGTCTTCTGTACTGGCATTCGTGGATGTGAGAACAGCCTCTGCTTGTTCTCCCAGGCAGTAAAGCAGAGTGTTATTAACTTGCTTCTCTGTGCTGTCTTCAGATAGTCCTGAGGCAACACAGTTACTGCTCAAAGTGGCGCTTCCATCTAGGCCAGTCATCTGGGTTCCTAAAGTTGAACGAGGCAAGCAGTGCGAGGTTGTGTCGGGCCATGGCTAGGTTAGAAATACTGCTGCCACCATGTGGTGGTGTTACTCTCTAGACTGTTTAGTGGACTAGCCTAGCTAGAACTTAAGATTCATCAGCAAGTAAGTTTCCCTTCATTTCATGTGCTCCCTGCCTCATATATATATATCAGGAAATGACATCATTACTATTAATAAGATCAATCAATAGCTAGCGCTATATAGTAATTACAGTGCCACAGTCATCACACCCACTTTTCATGTCACTCAGCATGAATAATCATTACAACCTACACACTACTATATCATTATCAAATTAAACTTACAAACCTAATTAAAACCACCATTTTATCACTTTATCACTTTACTTCTAAAGGCCATTTTAGAATATTGCACAAGCCAGAAAAAGGAGTTTCCACCATCAAACTGTTTACCTCGCGCAAACTTAGCCATGGTCTTGTACCAGCCCTTTTGTATACACCCACGAGTAGAATGTCTGGTCTTCAGAAGCAAAATATGGCATTGTCCATGATCACTGGACCATCATGGCTAATTTTACTTGTACAGTATGATTCTAAAAGTTCATACACACCCACCATGTTTCATGCTGACAAGAAAACATCAAGGATAGTTTGGAAGAAGAAAAGAAAAAAAAAGAGAGTGATGCTTACCGTCTACTCTCACAATATGATGCTCAGCCGTCATATTGTCTCATATATTGATTCACAATGTTACAACGATAAAGAAGCAAATCTCTAACCTCGACCTTAACTCCATTGTCAATCAGTGACTACAGATCCAGCTGGAGTACACATTATGGTAGTTATGAGAAGTTATTCTGCTGTAGCTATGTATGTAACATCGTTAAATAGACCTGTTTCAGCTACAAGTTACATGCTAATAACTAGCCAGCTAAGCAAGCTACAGTGCTACAAGCTACTAACATATCAAACTACCAGCTACCAAAGTGTTATATATTGGTTGCAAAGCCATTAGCTGGCTATATCACTACCAGCTAGATATGTAACTCTTTCAACTTAACTTACCACCTGTTTCCAGGCATTGTTCTTCGCATAGTAAGGTGGTAGCGATACCTGCCACAAGCAGGAAGAGAATTTCATATGACATTATTCAAATGCCATAATGTTTACTAACTAAAGAGCTGGCACTGCAATTCATACACATGTGCTAAATTCTAGCATTTTGATTGGTCCGATGCTTGACGCTTGACGCTGGAATAGAACTACATCCATTATCATATTGTATCATCCCATCATATTGTTCATTATATCATTGCTGGTTCACAATATGATGACAAGATATGTAGGACAAAATATACGGTCATATTATGAGTAAGGCTTCAAACATTGACTGGCTATTAGCAATCCCCATAGACACATAATAGGTAACCCACAGATGTGTGTTCCCTTTCACACATGTCTTAGTGGAGCAGTTATGGAATTTCATGGTCCATGTTAAGAAGAAGGTTATGTATGCAGGTGAGTACCTACAACAGTATGGTTATAACAACAATGCAATGAAAAATTGTTTATACTGTGACATTTTTCTTTCTTTTAATAATTTAAAATACATAGAAACAGCTGCTCTAGCTGAAGTTGCTTGTTAGTCTTGGGTGCCTGTAGGGAAATACCTCCAACTGGGCAATGAACTTTGACTGATCAATAAAGACTAATCTCCATACAAATTAAAAGATACCTAATTGCATTTCACAACCTCTGAGCCACAGTTGGGAATCTTTTTTGACTCCTACTATATCTACATTATCCTAAGCATTTTACTTGAGAGGGTGTTGGCAGCAATTATGTCCATTTGTAAGGCCATTATCAAATAGATTTGATATCTCGATCCTGAAAGAACTCCATGTAACAAGAGAATTATGGAATTTTTTGCTCAAGATTTATGCCGAGTTCCAGGTCCCCAATCATTCCAGCTGCTGACATCATTGTAATACAAATACAATAAGCTGCAGTTTGGAGTAAGAATAGGCCCCATTGAGGCAAGCAAACAAAAACTGAGCATCACCATGGCATGCTTACATCCAGGACACCTTGTCATGAGCAAGGGATTCAACACAAAGTAGATATTAATTGAAGAGGCACCCAAAGTTAGTCACCACTACAGGTGGCCATAGCGAGAGTAGAAAGGTCAGTGGGCATGCTGCCACCCTGCTAGTTGACACAGGAGCGTCAGTGACCTCATCCAAAAGGAAGTGTATGACAAGGTCGGTCATGACAGACCTGGAAATAACGGCAACTTGTACATGTAAGCGTAGATGGGGATCCCCTTTGCAAGTCTATGGATATTCCCCCATGAACCTGTCCCTCCAAGTAATCCTTTACAGGCTATCACCGTGGTGAATCCACTTACTGGTCAAGCCATCCAGGGCTTGGAAGCGGTCACAGTAAATGTGGGAAAATCAATGATCCATTTGGGAGATAAAGTCAACCATTGATTTGTGATCTAGACTCCTTATCTTGTCCAAAGAGTGAAGTGGTGAGTATGGAGTATTGAGCCAAAACCATTAAGCTCCCTCAATATGCTGAGCATATTGTCATGGCATTGTTACGAGAATCCACCACAAAGGGGGTCCTGTGTAGTACAGCCCAAAGGAAGGGAGCACTTACTATTTGCTGTAGCCCGAATGTAACCAAAAAAATGGCCAAGTGCCAGTAGGGCTCAAACAAATCCAACTCCTGCATTGGTGTCCCTTTCATCGAAATCTGTGATGGCTATTTTAGAGTCGGTAGAACTACCATTGGAAGAGGTAGTGGCTACTTTAGAGTCGGTAGAGCCAACATTGGAAGAAGTGCTGGCTAGTTTAGAGTCGGTAGAACTAAAATTGGAAGAGGTGGTGGCTACTTTAGAGTCAGTAGAACCACAATTGAAAGAGGTGGTGGCTACTTTAGAGTCCGTAGGACCACCATTGCAAGAGGTGGTGTCTACTTTAGAGTGAGTAAAACCAACATTGGATGACGTGGTGGCTACATTAGAATAAGTAGAATCACCACTGCAAGAGGTGGTGGCAAGCATACTGACACAATTACCCCACATGGAAAAGGAGCACTGTTTCACCCTCTTAGCAGAGAATGCTGACCTTTCAACTGACTAAATCAGACCTACTCTAGGCTGCACCAGGATGAAGCATCATATCAACTCTGGCACTCCTCCAGACTCTGGCTGTCTTTAGACTCCCTACTTATCGCAGGAATGAAGTACAGGAGCTGATAGTCAGCATGCTTAAGTGTAGTTCATCAGCCTTCGAGTAGTCCCTGGGCCACCTCCCCTGGCATCGTAGTTCAGAAGAAGGACAATAGCTTTAGGTTCTGTATGGCCACCACAAGCTTAATGTGATCACCCACAAGGATGTGTGTCCTCTCCCTAGGAATCATGATATGCTTCATACTCTCAAAGTGTTTTTCTATCGTAGATTTTCTCAACACTCATTATTAGGTGCACATACGAGTCATCTATTACCCCACAAGCACACTCATTGCTCGAGGGAGAGAAAAATGGCAACATTGTCTGTCTCAAGCAAGACACCAATGGCATGTCTATTATAAAAGATTTCCTTCGTCTTATGCTATATGTAGCATAGAAAGGCCTCTAAACCATCTTAGGAACACGATAACCTCAAATAATACTTTCCAGATTATAGTCTGCTATTGTTTGAGAGCCCACCACTAGCACTACAGACCTATCTAGCCCAGCTAAATAATGATGGTGAATTTTTCACATAGTATATATTAGGTGCATTTTCTTAATTAGGTCATGCTTCTTATTAGGCAGTGTCTGTTATAGGTGTATCTTCCTAACAACCAGTTTTACGACCTACATATGGATACATACATTATAATGCATGTTGAATCACTACCCATGACATACCAGGACTATCATTTGGAAAGCTCAATATAAAATGCCACAAGCATATGCAATACTTCATTTAATACTGAAATTGCAAGAAGATTAAGGAACACATCTACTGCAATCTGCTGCCTAAGTGTACCACACAGTACCTCAAACCAGTCACTAGTAGCACAACTAGCTTTATGATAATATTTACTAAAAATTACTCTTATATTTGCAGCTATTGTCTTATGCTCTGGATGTGATGTATCGTCACAATTGCAATTTTTTCGCTGCAATAAAAAGTGTAATTACATTCTGATTGGCTAATAGCTAACTATGAAATATCATACTAATAACCACAAAACTCCATGGCATTTTTCTACAGGAAGTGATTTAGGTAGTGGCATTATTAGCGTCGAGTTTCTTTGATTTCCTGCAAGTTTCTTGTTGCTTATTTGCAGGGAACTTCTAGCATTTTTCCAGGATCACTTTAAAGCTAGCTATTGTGAAGATGTTTTCAGTCACTAGTGAAGAGGTTTAACTTATGTGATTACTGTGATAATGAATAATGTGTGATATGCATATGAATTTCCTTTATACTAGGCTACAAAGATAATGTTCAGGGTCAAGGTACACTACAAAGCTGGACCAGAGTTGAAGGCTAAACTGGGTATGTTTGTTGCTAATAAAGAGCAGCATGGACCCATGCACCATCATAAGTATGCAACCTTAGGCCATTATTATCATGCATATTCCACTAACACCTGGCAAGGGAAAAGATTGCATTTGATCTCCTAGTTGACCATGAGTGCAGTTTTGATAGGTGTTTATATCTTTACTTAGACATAGAGTCCAAAGGGCCAAGATCATTATAAGATATGTCTAACTTCCCTTACAGTGACTTAATTGACTATTATACCTCAATAATTCATCATCTACCTGAAACTAGACTCTGAAGGTGAATCACCTTTAACAATAAAGAAGAAATATTCTGAGGATGCTGTTTCTTTCCAGGTTAGACTAACATTAGCAAGTGTATTAAGTTTGTGCCAATTCCATGCTTAGCTAATTGCTTAACATTATACATGAATAAAATATAGGATACCTGTGATATGAGATGTCAAGCCAGTCAGAAAGGTGTGTTATGATAGTTCACAAAGATCTTGGGTATGATAACTCACTTTTGTGTGCAGTAAGCAGTAAGCAGAAGTCAAAGATGTGGTACATGTGAGGGGTGTCATCAAAACTTGTGGCAAGCCCATTCACTGTTTGGACATGGCAAGTTTTTGTGGTCAAGGAACACTGAAGAAATATATTATACTGCAAATAAGGAGAGAGCAAGATGATCAATGCAGATAGTGATGGTGTGTAGATAAGAAGTATACAGATGGTGTTGCATTATTTCATTTGGGACTAGTATTTTTTCCCCTTTTTTTAATACTGTGTATAATGTTGTGCAACCAAAAGCACTTCATAAAAGTTACTGCAGATGCTCCTACAAACCATAGAAGAGTTAGATAGACAAATACTGTAAGTTCTGATTGTTTAGAATTTCAAAGTAAAATACTCACAGGCTATATAATTCATCATGTGGTGACAAGCCAGTGTCTACCATAAAATTATGTCAAGTGTATAGAGAAGACCTCAACACACTGACAGGCAGTGAATGGTTAAAAGCAAGGTATTTTGAATATGATAAAAACACAAAATCACCAAATCTATAGTGGATAATTCATCAAAACTGCTCACTGGTAATTCTCATATCAGATCAAAATGTGTTTAACCCTAATTCAACAATATTTGATACATGCATTCAGTCATACTGCTCCAGTTAGTAAGGGTAGGCACACTCTTGGTGTACTTACTTTTAAACATCAGAAGGAGAACAGTGAACTTTTTAGCATTTTTATGCTCTTAACATTATGGAATTTCAGGTTAGTGAATGCATATATTTCTATAGATACGTACCTGAACCTGATCATGGAGGAAGCCAGCTTCTTTTATACAGGGTTCTATAGAGATGATTGATTGTGACAATATCGCCACAGATTATATAAAGGTAGAAATGAATTTATATTTTTAGACTAAGATTTCATAATCTTTACCAATGCAAGGTGACTGTTTTTCATTTAGAAAACTTATTATTCTAATTTACCAGCAACCTCATTGGCCATTATCTGTAGTGGACCTTGATGTGAAGGAATTAAGATGTTAATGATATTTTGAAAATCAATTGCTTGAGAAACATCCAGTAAGCAATAATTCATTTTCTAACACTAACACGATGGGTTAGTGGTAGACTTTGGCATAAAAATAGCTCTTTGGTTTTTCGTAAAACAGTATAATAATAGCAATGTCAATAACAAACAAGATGGATACAATGACAAACTTTTTCTTAAATATGCTATGTGATGTTTATGGAATAGCAATTGTCAACAGATAGTTGAGCTGAATTTTCTTCATGGAATATGTTATTACCCAAAGTTATTTAATATGAAACATCACCATTGATCAGTACATTGAAGACTTCTACCAAAATTGTAAAACGAATAATATTTAGCGTTACATTACATTTTTGAAGGCTTATATCATTATGTTTATTTAGGATATGCACAGTCTTTTTGTGCACGGTAAGCTATCATCCTCCTTTTGTTATATATCAAGTAGTGCACTATATATGCACGTTTCCAAGCACTTGACTTGGAATTCAAGTTTTGTCAGGTTTGTCACACTTGTATACTTATTGTAAGATTTTGTCTCTTCTCATCAATATCTTTTTCCTCTATATTATATATATATATGCAGGATTTGGGTCCTCAGCTAAGACAAAAGATAATTGAAGAAATTAAAAAAGAAATTAACATTTCATGCAACTTATAATATATGCAACAATGCGTAACATAACATGGTGTTAGATATTATTACTTTTTTAAATAAATAATATAAGTATTAATGGTGAATAAGGTGTGTAGAATTGTGTAATATATATATATATATATATATATATACTAAGGAGCTGGATTTTGGCTGGATGAATATAGAAGAGTGGGGAAGGATAGGTGGAGTGAAAAAATGGGGAGGGAGTATGAGATCCAGTGATAGAGGAGGTGGGAGAGTGTGTTAAGCATTGAGTAGGAAGTGGTGAAAGAGGACAAAAGAATTGTTGTATGGCGAGTAGATGGATGAATCTTTGGTTCCCTCCCCTCCAACCCGCTTTGAACAATTGGACACTCTTAGCAATTAAATTACTGTACTGTTGACTATTGTTCTTTTCAATAACAAATATTTGTTAGACTGTTTAGTGTTACATGAAGTTACTTTTTTTAGTGTCACAATAATGTTGTGTATGTGATGGTCTTAACAGGATCAATAGTGCATACCAAGATTTTTAAAAAAATGACTGCCTCCACATCAAACATTCTCCCCCCCCCCCCCCCCCCCCCCTAATGTATATGAACAAAGGAACTGGGTAGTGGGAATGTCAAGACTTGGTTTTATAGAACAAGGTCTTATTTCATTGATAATATTTTCAGGGGCGGATCTAGACATTTTGTTGACTTGTTGATAGTGATTTTTTAGTATTGCTCTTTTGAGTGTTTTTTTCTGGTTAAAGAAAGTTTTAGTAAGTCATATATACAGCATCAATAATATTGTCGGTGGAAGTCATTACACACACAAAATAGACGAGCTAAACATTCTACGGCATGTTTGTTCACAAATATTTCAAATATTTTATCTCTGTTGAAGTTGGTACTATGCTGAGCCATAAGTATGAGAGATGACAGTCTGGACGTAAGCATATATAGTGTCGAAGGTAATTTTTGGTCCGCCGAAGAGTAGAGAAACTATGCTCTGCTTCACAACTGGTAGTATGTAGGACGCAAGCAATACACAAAAGGGTATATATGTTGGAGAAATCTTCTCTGCGAATAGCACTAATTGCATTTAGCAAGCTGTTAGGAACTTCATCACCTGCATCCAATCTTCTTTGCCAGAATATTTTCCATTTTGAGATCTCATTTTGGAGCTGTACTGGAGAAGGAAGATAGCACTCCCATGTAAGCATGTGAGCGACTTCGGACACTGGGTCAAATTTATCAGTGACAGAAATGGCTGGAGTGATAAGCAAAAGCTCAGCACAAATTCTGCTTTCCTTGTTGAACCGTGACTCCAGTTGACAGATGATGGTGTCAAGGAAAGTATAATCCTTTTATAATATTCTTGAGCAGAACCACAGGATGGTTATTTCTATGGGCTTGCCTCTCCACTCTCCTTGGAAGAGTTACTTCTTCAACTCCAACAAATGTTAGTAAAGCACTTGCTCCTTTATACCACTGATCAAATACATTGTCAATATTAGCACGTCTAGACTTGATGAAGTCAATAGTTTCATCCACTTGCTTATAGGCTTGATAGATATCTTGATTTCTCTTCTGAAGCTTGACTGTTATTGGCTTTATTGATTCAAGAGCAAACATCACAGTTGTTAAACAAATAGCTTGGCATGGAGTTTGCATAGTTCTCAATAGTCCTTGAGCTATAATACATGTTTCCCTGTCCCAACTGCAGTCATTGAAGGTAGATTCATCACCTCAAGTTCAGTAACATAGACTCATTCATAAGCAGCTGGGTTTAAGATGGCTTCATTCACACCTTATCAATCACTCAATACTTCACCAACCACATTCTCATGTCCTATGCATGTGTTGTGCATTTGCACAGAGTTTGAGTATAATTTAGTGGGTGTGGTTATATTCTTGAGGGGGGGTTCTGACCCCCCCAACCCCCCCCCTAGATCCACCACTGATTTTACTACTAAACTAGATAGAGTGAGCTGGATTGAGCTCTGGCCAGAGGGGTCCAACCCAAGACAAGAAAACATGGATTCAAGACCAGAGAAGTCTCTCAAAACTCCCTCCTACCACTAGCTACTAAGAGAACCCCTCCAAACTCACTTCCTTTATTAACCCAGTCTCTTCCCTGAATCAACTCCGACACTTCTCGGTTGCATGATGGCGTCACTTAGAGGTGATAAAAAACTCCAAGGTGGGATTAAATAAACTCAACCAGAGTGGGAGGGTGTTCCAAATATTGCAGTCAAGTGTTTCCAAAAGTGGTACTAGTCTGCCAAATTTTGACTAGTCTATTAGGAACCCTTCTGGAATATAGTTAGGAACTCTGAAATTTAGGAAGTACACCAGAGCTCTCCAGCTGTTAGTTGTGATGAATAATAGAAGCTTATTATCAACACAGAGTCAAGGCCTGTAAGTTCCTAGAAGCAATTCATGAGAAGCATGTGCTTGCCTTTATTTTCAAGCCGAGTTCATAAATTACATGAGCTATATGCATGACTAATGGAATGGAGCAACTGAATGAAATAGCGTGGTTGTACATACTATTATAAATAATTTTTTTATGTTGTGGAGAGCCTATCCAGGTTAATTCTATGTAGCAGATATATTTTAAAAAAATTCTTCTTCACAATCCTACATCACAATTTCAATGTGGATCCTCATTCATTTGTCATCTAAGTCTACAGCATTTCCATAATGGAGTTTCCCAAGAAAACTTTTGTCAGTCATTGATTGGCTAGGGCTAGGGCTAGGTACATCCTAGTTCCATGAAGAACTTTGCATGAATATATTATTGTTAAGATCTATGTAGCCATAGTGGACCTGTCTAGTATGCCTGTAATTTATATTTGTGAGACTTCTGTTTGTGTTTGCATGTGTGTGTGCATGTGTGCCTTATAGACTCGGCTGCGTTTTGGCTTATCCATACACATGTAGCACATGATTGGCTGCAGAGAGGTTATGAACGAGTTTTTGGACCTGTAGGCGATGCACTATTGTCACTCTAAAGTCAAGCCAAAGCCAAACTACAGCACATCATGGTCAGCACTGAATTGTAATATTGTAGATTATGGTCGATTTAGAAAGGGGGGGGGGGGGGGGGGGGGGGGGGGGGGGTGCCAAAGCCATATAATGTGTAGTCATTAGTGATAGCAAATGGAATGGAGCAACTGAATGACATATGTTATAGTGTGGGTCTACATACTATTATAAATAATTTTAAGTTGTGGAGAGCTAAGTAGCATATATAATTATGTTTGTTTTTTCACAATCCTTCATCACAATTTCAATGTGGATCCTCATTCATTTGTCACCTCAGTCTACAGTATTTCCATAAAGGGGTCTCCCAAGAATACTTTTGTCAGTCATTGATTAACTACACATGCTACATCCTAATTCCAAGTTCATATATTTTATGTGTGAACATGGGGTGAATGCATAGACACATAGATTAATAGATTTGCAATACCAAGTTTTCAATTCAAACACTGAGGCCTCACTTAGCTCTCCAATATCAATTACCACTGTGCTTTAGAGACAGTGCTGGCCTATGTTGAAGAACAGTCGGACATTCCTGTGAGTACGTCAGTAATGCTGAACCATCTCCTGCTGAAAACAGCAAAGAAAAGAGCTACAAGTCAGAAACAATCACAAATTACACAATTTTTTAAAGTACATGCACTGAACAAAGATTCCAATATGCAATATAAATTTGATTTGCTTATACAGTATGCATATTTACACAATCATTGTGGTTAATTAACGTGACTTCAGTTATCCGAACATTTCAGTTATCCGAACACCCTCCGGTCCTAACGTGTTAGGATAACTGACATCCTACTGAGCCTATCCAGGTTAATTCTAAGTAGCTCTCTCTATATATATAATTATGTCTGTTTTTTCGCAATCCTACATCACAATTTCAATGTGGATCCTCATTCATTTGTCACTGCATTACCATAAAGGAGTCTCCCAAGAATATTTTTGTCAGTCTACACATGCTACATCCTGATTCCAAGTTCATATATTTTATGTGTCAACATGGGGTGAATGCATAGACACCACATAGATTAATAGATTTACCATGTGCAGCCATACCAAGTTTTCAATTCAACACACTGAGGCCTCACTTAGTTCTCCAATATCAATTACCACTAGTACATGTGCCATTTTAGTTTGTGTGCACAGCAGCCATAGTAATTAGCTTGTACAGCTATAGTAATAGCCTGCACATGTACCCAGCTACAGTAATTAGCTGGCACATGTACACAGCTACTGTAATTAGCTTGCACTGAACACAGCTATAGTAATTAGCTTGCACTGAACAGAGATATAGTAATTAGCTTGCACTGAATACAGGTATAGTAGCTTGCACTGAACACAGCTATAGTAATTAGCTTGCACTGGCTTGCACTGAACTAATTAGCTAGCACTGAATACAGCCATAGTAATTAGCTTGCACTGAACACAGCTAGCTTGCACTGAACAGAGATATAGTAATTAGCTTTTACTGAATAGAGCTATAGTAATTAGCTTGCACTGAACACAGCTATAGTAATTACCTTGCACTGAACTAATTAGCTAGCACTATAGTAATTAGCTTGTACATGCACACAGCTATAGTAATTAGCCTGCACTGAACAGAGATATAGTAATTAGCTTGCACTGAACAATAGCCATAGTGATTAGCTTGCACATGTCCACAGTTATTGTGATTAGCCTGTGCATGCACCCAGCTGTAGTAATTAGCTGGCACATGTCGACAGCTATTGTGATTAGCCTGGGCATGCACCCAGCTGTAGTAATTAGCTGGCACATGTACACAGCTATAGTAATTAGCTAGCTTGCAAGACTATAGTAATTAGCTTGCACTGAACACAGAAATATAATTAGCTGGCACATGACCACAGCTACAGTAATTAGCTTGCACTGAACACAGATATAGTAATTAGCTTGAACTGACAGCTCTAGTAATTAGCTTGCACAGTACACAGCTATAGTCATTAGCTTGTACATGTGCATAGCTATAGTAATCTAGAGTTTGTGATTTTTTTTCCTCGAGAATGTTTCTAGTACAAGCTCTGCCATGAGCACAAACTGGACCAATGATATGCTTGCATTTTTTGTTGTTGTTTCTTTTTGTTTTTTATTTGTTGTTTTTATTTATTATATTTTTTTTTGAGTCGATAGTTCAATGCAGACTGAAATTGCATATCGATCAAGTCTGCTTCAATGCTGCATATTTCTTTCCACTCACTAAGTATATATAACCCACTCAAATTTTAGGCTCTCTGAGTTAGCAATTCATTTATAAAACCCAGCCTCCACTATGCATAAGACTACACAGGAAATATAAATATTGGTAGCGTTATTGTATGCCTGAGCTACTGCACTTCCTTTCTTGACCTGTCCTATGTGGACAGTCCTGCAATCATCCAATATCTAGAGTTCAAAAGTTGTGGCCTCTATACACAATGCTACTGGCAAGGGCTTAGGATAAAACTATAGCTCTCATAGGCTGATAGGGCAGGACAAGGGGAGGGCTGGACTAGATGTAGATGATCATGACTATGCACAGTTCTAGACAAGTCTATATTTAATGTGGTATACACATACGTTTCTCTATGTGACTGATGCAGGTGTGGTTGTCAGAGCAACCGTATCTGATGTACCCTTACCTCTCTTCCTTTACTATCCTTCACTACTCTTTTTCCATTCTGGAAAGGAAGCAAGAAAGGTACTTGAGCAAGTCAAGAGGAAATATTAAGTTAGATCAACTGTGATAGGGCAGTAAATAATGAGTATGTTCCATATACTGTGAAACTTAAGAAGATATATACCTTAGTTGAACAGTGAGAAGATGTGGTAATGTTGAGAGCTATTCCTCTCAAGCAGCTCCCACGATTTAATTAATTAATTGTTGTTATTAATTGTTGTTATTAACATTATTATTAACTTTAATGGGAGACAGAATAGGAGACAGTTGTATTAAAAAAATTTTTTAACTTGTGGTTACAACTTTAGAGCTCCGTAGATTCTGCAAACTTCATGGTATGGATTTGATATATAGCTCAAAAGATAGGTCACTCTGTGTGCTCTCTTTTAAACAAAAATATATTTCATAGATAAATCTATAGGCAAGTTACTAGACTCTAAAGTGGAGGGACCTCAAAAACCTGCATCCCAAAAACCTCATCCAAAATAACTCCAGATTGCTAAGTGCTGAAGATTTGAAATTGTTACGAGTGGATAGAAGAAGCCCACCTCTATTGAATCACCTTTTTCATTCGGCATTAAAAAATTTGTATGTGGTCAAGCGCGCGGGTGGAAAATTGATTACATTGAACCCTTTTTCAGCTTTTCTATATAGATAGATATATTACTTGACTGAATATGAGTAACATGTGTAGCTTATTGGTAATAATAAGAACTGGTAAATATACACTATTTGTTAACATGCAAATAGATTCAACGAATAACTAAGAAACACTACTTCTTTTTGCAAGTTAGCACATTATCTTGTAATGAGTCAGCCTCCTAAAGTGTGTCAGGTACTTCCACCTTCAACCAACATAATTTCACAGGAGCTGACCAAACATAGCAGATGTTACATGATTTCATGAGGACTTGGCAACAGCTGCACGGAGCTAGCCAAACATGGCAGATGTTATGTACTTGATTTCATTAAGTCTCAACTAAGTTGTTATTTCATGTCAACATGTCCATGCAGGTACGCAGATTATGTAATTATTATTGTACCTTATAATTATTTGTATATGTTCTTCAGGAATAATGTGTCACAAGTTCAAATATAATTAGCTGAAGTTTGGTATATAAAGAGTGAAGTTAATAGATAGTTAATCAGCACATATTGCGCTATTATACACATATAAATATATATATATAAATGCCTACATCAAAATGTACCCATCCATCCAGGGCTGTGGTCTATGGCAATTATATATTGCACAATAAATGGAAAATGAGAATAACTTTTATTTCAATCAGTTCCCTTCATTCTTGCCTTGGCAGCAACTGCATATGTGGTGAGATCATCCACCCCACCCTCTTCTTGTTTGGAGTGTTCTAATAGTAAGTGTGAATTCCAATGAACACTTGTATGCTTGACTAGATATTTATGAGTGCATAGGTATACTAAATTTTATGTGACTATCTACACTCAACATTGTTTTAGATTATGTTGAAGGAGACATTCTCTTGACATAGCAGCAGAGATTCATAGAGGCAACAGCCAATCCTAGTGATCTCAATGCCCCACAGAATGCTGTAGTAAGGTACCAACAGTCACTCTGGCAAGGAGGTGTGGTTCCATATGTATTCGACGGCCTGAGCAGTAAGAAAAATCATTATTAGCACTCCTATCTACTGTCTTTCACCACATTCACTATTAAACTAGGTATAGGATTAGTTCTGTATATATGTACCTCTCTACTTATAGGTCAGGCAATAAATGTTACCATGGAAGCCATTGCTGACTATCACTCACTGACATGCATCAGATTCGTTCAACGCACAAACCAAGAGGACTATGTGAGGTTCTTCTCTGGCAGAGGGTGAGTGCATTAAAATGCACTGTGTATATGTCAACAGAACTGGCCCAGACTGTATTATTTCTATCTTAATATTCCTGCTTTTATTATGAAAAAGTTTATTCAAGTATGCGTACATTACCTTAGATGTTACTCATTCCTTGGACGAACTGGAGGCCCTCAGGACATCTCCATTGGTCGAGGTTGTTTATTCAAAGGTGTTGTAATTCATGAGATATTTCATGCCCTTGGGCGTTGGCATGAACACAGTCGGCCAGACAGGAACATATTTGTTAGGATCCTGACAGAAAACACACTAAGTGGTGAGTTCAGCTGAAAGGTGATATTTTCTTTACATTGAAGTTCTATGCATAAGGTGTTATGTTGATTACCATTTGTAATGTCCCAATTAGGAACTGAAAATAATTTTGGAATTGCCAGCGCAGCTCATGTGACAACCCAAGGGGTCCCTTATGACCTTGGGTCCATCATGCACTATCCTTCCCGAGCATTCAGTCATAATGGTCAGCCAACGATCGTGCCTGTGAACCCCAACATTAGTCCCAATAGTCTCGGCCAGAGACAAGGTCTTTCACGTCTTGATGTCCAACATGTGACTACATTATACTGTGGAGGTGGGTCTAAGAAACAGATTATGTGTCCAAGTTTGCTCAAAAACATTGCAAACAGGGAGGAAACAAGTGATATAATTACTAATCGTGTATTTTAGGTGACTATTCGTATACTAATGATTACTAATCCTAGACGTCACTATCATAAATATAGTCTACATTCTACTATCATAGAAATTTGTTAGTGGAAAGTAGATGTATTGGTCATTGAAATGCTGACCTTCTCATTATCTTCAGGTGGATCTACTGCCTCCTGGTCTTCATGGCAATCCTGGTCTAGCTGCAGCAGGACCTGCAATGGTGGCACCAGGTCACGAACTAGGACCTGCAATAGAGGAACCAGTTGTGATGGCAGTAACATAGAAACACGAAAATGCAACACTTCTTCCTGCCCTGGTAAGCTGGAAATTAATTTAAGCCAACCACTTTCATTCTAGAATTATCATGTCAAAGTCAGTATTGTTTGTTGTGTTTGGGTTCAGACTAAGTAATGTCAACTTGATATAGACAATCTAAAAGTTGGCTTGTGTATATGTTGTCACTACTGTACAATACAAAAAAAACACTTGAAGTAACTGGCTTTGACAGATTAGTGCTCAACATGCCTACAAATGATGCATTCTTGAAGGTAGCTGAGTCATGCTTGAGTGAACTATCTGTACAGATCCATCCTGCTGTACTGAGAGGGCTAAATGACTTTTCAGCTAGTGTATTGTCATTATATAAATGTGCTGTTTTCGAAGGAATGAGACAGCTTTTAAACAAATGCAGGTATAATGTAGACATCTTTGTATGTACAAGCATATATTTACGCACCAGCTACTTACCTATGGATTATTTTACACTGTTTACACATACTTGCAGCAAAATTATGATTGATCTTCAATTTTGTTTCTAGTGGTGGCTTCCTGGTCTTCTTGGGGCATGTGGAGTGGTTGTTCTCGGACATGTGGTGAAGGGAGGCGGTCCAGGATCAGGTTATGTGTGGGGGGCAACACTTGCGAGGGAGTTAGGGCAGAAATGAGGAACTGCAACATACAACTCTGTCCATTAAGTAAGCAAAAATAATGTTGGTCTACTAAATGTTAGTCTACATGAATTGTATCTCAGTTTACTGAATTTTGAATTGAAATAATTATTAGTATACCGTAATTACCTAATGTTGGTTTACTAAATGTTAGTTGAATAAATGTTAGTTTACCATTGTCCACCCTTATATGTTAACGTAACACCCATTAACACCCATACATAATGTGACTTTTTCCTCCTTTATAGTTGCTATATGGGCTTCCTGGGGAAGCTGGTCATCATGTAGTAGCACGTGCCATGGAGGCTTCCAGCAACGAAGACGCACCTGTCAGAGTGGGAACACTTGTACAGGCACAAATATCATGAGGAAGACTTGTAACACTAACATTTCCTGTATAACACAGCGTAAGTCGAGTTTATAATGCATATAGCTAGAGATAATTATATAAGCTAGTTCAAATTTTAAAGTACATCTAACAACAGACACTTGATTAGGTTCACACAATTTGCAAATTGAACATCAAAGCAGAAAATTGTATATATACTCTCAATGAACTCTCAGTTGACATAATAACATTAGAATCACCTCAATAATCAACTTCAAATTGTATTCACTCGATGTTTCAACTAGATGCTCTAGCCTTCACCAGGAATAAATGAAGACTAGAGCATCTAGTCGAAATGTCGAGTGAATACAATTTGAAGTTGATTATTGAGAAGGTGATACATTATATAGTTATAGATTATATAAGAGATTATAATATACATATGTAGATACTATAATTATAATCTGTTGTATGAACTTGATATGACATAGCCAAAGAATTTCACTCTTCTCTGTCCCACACTTCTCAAATATCATAGCCATCACTGCTTCTTATTGTTTAAAATTAAGTTTGTCCTCTTAAATTAATACAGCATAGTCTTGCTCATAGAACTAAGCTTTACTGATTATCACATTTAATACTTCTATTTTTAGCTAACCCTGACTCTGGTGTGTGGTCCTCCTGGAGTGCCTGTTCGGCCCAGTGTGGGGGAGGGTCAAGGTTCAGAGTGAGACAGTGTGGAGGATTAGATTGCAATACTGAAGAAGAACACTGTAATGCTCACAACTGTGAACCTGAAAGTGAAGTCAGAGGTAAGATCCAATTCTATGCTATTACATCATTGTAGGCCATTTCATTTCAATGACAAATAAAATGAGTACTCTATTTTAATATTCCACTCAAGTACGACACAAGGAAGGAAAAAATGCACACATTACTTGTACATATAATATCTCTACCACTTTGTGCATATTAATTTTTTTCATAGCTACACAAATAGATATTGATATTTTACAAGGGAGGAATATTCTAGTCCAGCATCCTCACTGTGACTGTGGGTAGTCTAAAAAGGGGAGCACATGAACATAGGTGTGCTACCTTAAAAAAATACGATCTGCAATATGTTTATGAATGTAAATGCAGCTATAAAAACAGTTACATTAGACTAAATGTTTGAGTAAAATTTTCAAAGATGAGGCCCCAATTTACTACAGCTTACCACCTTAAAATACTGCCACTTTAATACAATTTTTATTTGCCAATAATATTGTGTGCACGAGTTGAAATGTAAATTGAAATGACTCCAATGACATTTTGTGCTTGCAGGTATTACTACAATGGCTGCAACTTCTACAGTGGCTACAGACATTGTAACAGATTCTATGGAGGAGGGTTCAAGTGGATCTGTAGATGTGGATGGAACTAGCTCAGGCTACAAGCTCACATATAATCTCAGTCTTCTGTTCTCAGCTGTATTGACCATCATGCTGGCAGTAATAGTCATGTGATTTAGTCATCATTTACTTTCTGCAAGTACTATATACTATGTCATGGAAGCTCTCACTTCAAACATTATTTATATATATATTTCTAAAGCACAATGGCAATACATTTTTAATTGAAGTAATAATGGTCATGTGATTTAGTACTTCTATCATCATTCCTTTCTGCTAGCCTTACCATGTCATGGAAGCTCTCACTTCAAACATTATTTATATATATATTTCTAAAGCTTTTTATTCACAATGGCGATGCATTTTTAATTGAATATAATTATTAACTGTGCCAGCAAGTTTCAAACCAATTTGCATCTGCTGATGTTCACTTACCATCCTTAGCTTCATGTGGGTCCTTCAAAGTACCTGAGGGACGAGTTAGCGAAATGCATCTTGTTGGTAAAGGGTGAACACTAAACCGTGGTCATGCCTATATAGTCAATTATGACAATGAGTTCATGTGAATTTTTTAGGACCATTCATGGGGAAATCATTCTTTTGTGCCATTAATGTTCATTCCCAGAATGTTCATTCCCAGTGGTATATGTGATTTCAACCACTACTGCCTCAAAAAAACCCAGTTTGTAGCATCTGTCATTTATTTGCTCTGTTTGGATACCTTCACCAGATTGTTTCAGACAAATGGTCACAATTTGTGTCCAAAGAGTGTTCAAGATTCATGAAGGCAAATTGAGTCAAACACATTGTCCATATCACCCAGCTTCCAATGAGGAAGCAAAAAAGATTTGTTTGTGTCTATAAAAGGAGGTGAATTTGCTTCCAACTGACTTTAAGATTCATCAAAAATTCCACCAGAAAGCAAGCATGCAAACTTCTTAGTATAGAATAGAAAGTGATGTTCCCATATATTTCCTGACTCAGTGGATACCTGGACAGGTTATACTGAAGTGTCATATTCGATAGACATTTGATGGAAGCCATCCTGAATGCCACATTGATTTATAGAGCGAACTGGGAACTGAATGTAGCAGTTGTCTTCCTTGATCTATTCTAGGTTCTCAATACCATATTACAGATAGCAGCCTCTCTGCAACAGAGGTCTCTCTCCTAAAGTTGTTTGAAAGCTATTTGATAGGGAGATCCCAATCTGTCCTTCTGAACAGTGTGTCATCATCCTCAACTATATACATCCTCTCTGGATACCTCTAAGGATCCATTTTGGGCCTTAAGAGGTGGATAACAGTAGAGAGCAGAGTTGCTCAATTATTTATTGAGCAACTCAGCTCTCTACTGTTATCCACCTTTTCCTCCCTCTAGATCAGTGGTAGGCAAACTTTTTAGACTATCAACCCCTTCATGGAATCCTTGATCCCTCATCAACTCCCACATAAAAAATAAACCTATAACAAAAATTATAACAAAGTCATAAACGGATTAAAAATAAATTAACTCACTTATTGACCAGCCTTCTTTTTGCTTTTTATTAAAAAAATTATGCCAAATATCATATGTTTTTACCATTAAAATATGGGTATATATGAGTATGTCGTTTTGCATGGTTATTGTCTTTTTTGTGTGTATAATAATAATTATATCGATTTAAAAATAAAATAAAAGTTTTGGTCAGTAATTATTATACCAAATTAATAAGGTGGTTAGCAAAAGTGAGTAGTTAAAAAGTGAACAACTTTATTGGTGTCATCGCAGACCAGTCCACTAAATAGGCCGTATATACTAGAAAATAGGATGCGGCTTATAATTATGCATGCATAATCTATCTAAGCTATCCTTTAAACTTATTTGCGCACAAAATTATAGTTGGCTTTTTCCTACCTTCATTGCTAGAGCTTGGCGTCACCGTCTAGGAAGGAGCTTCCGCTCAGGTAAAGCTTCTACATCGCCACATGTTTATACAGGACTCGAGCATTACAAAAGTCTAAACTTTGCCTTTGAGATCGCAAAGCATTAACTCAGAACAGTCACTAAAGTATGACTGTTGTAGCCAACACACCGCTTTACTTTAGGGAAGATAGTGTTGAAACTAGAGTCCGCGTTCCCCCCCCCCCCCCCCATCAATAACTCTGCCCAGCGCGTTTGGTGCTCATTAACCTTTTCTGCTCGACCCTTTCGACCCCTAGGCCCCTTGGATAGTACTATTACCCACAGGGGTCCACTTTGGCTACCCCTACTCTAGATGTATGCTGGCTTCCATCTCACCTGCCCCATTATTCTTACTCAGTTTTGCAGGTCTATGGTCCTGCTGACTTTGATTACTTCCCTTTCCTCCAGGAGTCGTGAGGACCCACACAACAAACAGGAGGCAGTCCAGAAATTTCCTGCTAGAGCGATCACCAAGAACTGAAAGGGTTACACTGAACTTATGACTCACCTTTTATGCACAAATCTAGCTAGCAGCAGGAGGAAGCAGAAGGCAACTGAATGCTACCCCATCCTGTCAAACTAGTCTATAATAATTATATATCGCCTTCCTTTTTCACTCCTCACCATGCTCCTCACTTCAGAAATCATTACCTCTATAGTATGCCCACACTGTCAATTCTATTTCCCACTTTTCCTTCTTCTATATATGTTTAGTGCTGCCGACCTCCCGACATTGCCTCTGCCTTCCTGGCTTTGAATGTAAACTGAAGCTGCTCTGATCCATCTCAGTGGTTTCTTTTTCTTCTGTCATTTACGTCTTCTCTTGCCTGTATGCCATTACACTCCTCTTTTCTGGAAAGTCTTTATATTAACCCAACTCCTGCCTAGATGACTCGCTCTAATGCATTTGGATAAATTATTGATTTTTCATACTTATTATGGCATTGCTAGTACGCTATATTTACAGAATCCCTGGAGCTACATAAACAACCCTTGCCATGGCAACTGACAGGAGAGGCTCTATACAAAGCATTGATGAGTAGCTAACACTCCAAATTAAGGATGACAGCTGTGCGGAGATGACATCTGCATAATTGGAAGAGCAGGAGAAATTTCTGGTCCCTCCATTAAAGAGGAGAGTGACGCCATAATATACACCATTCCAGGGTGCAGGAGGAGACAGCTCATCCAAATAGTCCTAGCTACTCATAGGTTGACTACAAGTATTGTACTTTATTTAGTTGAAGGAATCTGTCTCTCACAAGAGGTCATCGATATACATATTGGCTTCACCCAACAGTGACTAAACAATTGGTTGCTATGTCCCAGCACTCTCAAATCAGTCAGATGTCCCTCTCCACAGACATAATGAACTAGTTGAGAAGCTGAAAAAATCCTTGGCGTATTATGCTTGGATTTCTACATACTTTTCTTTTCAATTGTGTGTGCTCAATTATGCTTTGTCAGTTACAATGATTTTATATCTTGCACTGTACTCTTAAAAGTATGTATTCAATGATGAGATTTGACTCCTTGATCAGTAGTTACACCATTACATTGATATTATGATTTCCTGTAGTTGTAGCGGCATAACAGAAAGTTAGTTATAAGTAACATAATCCAAGGCCTAGTCAAGGAGGGCAAGCTGGATTGGAACACAGTAAAACCTTCAGCCAATCTTATTGTCATGTCATCACCCGAAGGTCAAAATCTGATAGGAAGCAACACTGCATTGTTCCTCCATTATGCATTCATACCATGCAATTATATGCATACTTTATTTGAATATGTAATAAGCTGGTTTGTAGTGAAATTTGGTATTAAATATCATGAGTAATGTTGTAGTGGGGATGTGTGTGTGTGTATGTGTGTGTGGGTGGGAGGGGGAGGGGGTGAATGTATGAGGTGAAGCCAAGTGCAATAGCCATCCACTCTACCATAAGAGCCACTCTACCATAAGAGTATATAATATTTCACTACACACATTACTATCACTTTATTACCATACAATATTACACACATTATTATCATGTTATTGCAATACAATACTTTGGAATCGGTGTCTGTACTTGGCAAAAAACAACCTCGTGCTTACCTTATCAACATGATTCACACATGCTTATTAGTGATAAAGGATTCTGATGGCTAATAACTGAATAGCCAATAGCCACAACATAGGAAGTGATTTAGGTTATGGTATTAAGGGGGGGGGGGGGGGAGTTAGAGTATGTAGCATTCTTATATTTAATCATGTCCAGCTCTGAGTATGCACAAACTGGCTGATTGCCACTTCATAGTTTTTTTATTCAATCCCTATCGTGTCACCATATTTTTTATTAGCCTTCCTAGCACCTTGCATGCCATAAGTGTTCAGTTTTCATCTTACCAAGAATCCAGTTAGTATTTCTGCAGCAACATGGAGTGTTAGAGCTAAACAACCTCTAGCAGGGCAAATTGGTGCAGCAATATTCTACATAGGGAGAAATGACTGGTCTCTTGAGTACTCTATGACCTATATTGCTATTTGCCAAAAATGATGTATTACAGACATTCCCAATTAGAGACATCTATACTGGCAGTCACTCTAGTTAAAGAACATTTGGCTTCAGTTATTACTGTTCTAAAGTTTCTTCTTCTTGGCATCCTTAAGGTCCTCTCTTTCTCTCTCTCTCAGAATGGAGTAGAGAAGTGAAGGGAAGTAATGCGAGAGGTAAGGGTACATCAGATGAGGTTGTTTTGAAATCCACACCTGCATCAATCACAGAGAGAAACGTGTGGTAGAGAGAGAAATGTGTAAATGGTGTGACAAATACATCTTGTGTAGAGGTACATTGCACACTCTTCAGATATGTGCACCCAGCCTAGCCATACCCCTATCCTACCCTTAGCCTATCCCAGCTCTATCCTTAGCCTATACCAACCCTGTCCCTAGTCTATCCCAGCCCTTAGCCTGTTACAAACCTATCCAGCCCTATCCCTTGCCTATCCCAGCCATATCCCTAGCCTATCCCAGCACTATCCCCAGCCTCATCCCTAGCCTATCCCAGCCCTATCCTTAGCCTGACCCAGTCCTATACCTAGTCTACCCCAGCTCTATCCCTAGCCTATCCAAGCCCATCCCAGCCCTATCCTTAGCCTATCCCAGCCCTATCCCTAGCCTCCCCCAGTCCTATCCTTAGCCTATCCTAGCCCATTCCCTAGCTTATCCCAGTCCTATCACAGCCCTACCCCTAACCTATTCCAGCCCTATCCCTATCCTATCCCAGTCCTACCGCCAAACAGGTTCTAGGTGGTCTAGTCGTGCATGGTCTATTTGAGGAAATACGGTATGTTGGCAACAACTTTTTGGCTTTGGCTTTTGGACAACTATAATATGATCCCAGGACCATCCATGGCATTTCTACATGTCAAACTAAGAAAGGAGAAAGTGGAATTATACAGACTATGATGCAGTGAATCGCAAATGGAATTCCTTTCATTGTTCCCATGTTTGAGTAATGTGACATTAGATCTTGAATTTATGAAGGTTAATAATTTCACATTGTCACACAAAGCTTCAATAGTTGACAGTTGAAAGAGTTATATTTCGTGAAAGGTGTAAAGTGTGTAGTCATCGAAGCAGGAGTGATCAATAAACAACTCCAGTATAGGGAATTCTTGTCTGCATGCACGCACGCACCACGCGTGCATACACACACATATACAAAACTCGGCTGTATATAGTTGCCGCTTGGATGGTTAGCTAATGTTGAACTCTGTGTGAAGGCTAGTTAACAAAATAGTTAATATTTGAACAACATGGTACATGTGAATTGCCAGCTAATATAGATAGAAGATAGATAGATAGATAGATAGATTGATAGATAGATAGATAGATAGATGGATAGGTAGATAGATACAGTCGGTTAGATAGACACTTTAAAACAAAACAAAAAATATTACATTCTCAAGAAAGAAAGGAAACCAAAATTTGCAAACATTTTTAGAGGATGCTTTTACCTTTCAAAATACTGTTCACAATATACTGTTCACCAAATATAATAAACATTTAATTTTTTTTAACACGTTATTCCTGATGAATGCTAGAGCATCTAGTAGCCAAAACATTGAGTGAGCAAATCTAAGTTGATTATCGAGAATGACTACACTGATAGTCCATTGAAAACATAATAAATATTGGTGTACAATATTGGTACATGATTTCAAAAGGAAAGGGTGTCTAATGTTTGTGGTCTGCATTTGTGAATTCTTTTTTAAAACATCAATTAAATATTAATCATACAATGACTTTCTCGATGATCAACTTAAATTTACTCACTCAACATTTTGGCTAAATGCAGCTTCATCAGGAATAGTGAGATGCTAGACTCAGGCTAGAGCATCTAGCCGAAATGCCAATAAGTGATTTAAGTTGATTATCATATCAAAAAAAGGCATTGTATCTACAGTATCAATCTACAGTGTCAACTGTCAACTGAAAGTTCGTTGCGAAACTGAAGTCACATATTCTTCACAATATCACCGATCTTGAGCTTACCTTGATATTAAGGACAATCTTTTTCTCTTCTGAGTGGGTCTAGCCATGCTCTCTGCTTTGACATGGGAATCAAAAGAAACTGCTGGCAGAGCTTCCATGTTGGACGAATGATAAACAATCATTGTGCACATGCACAGAGAAATTGTTCGCGTGAAATGAAAAAATAAGCAGCCAGCATTGTAGCATTTGGTTGACTGACATGTTTGAATAGCTGACTTCCTACTGTGTACCCGACCTTATACACTGTCTCCAAACCCAGTGCTGCAAGCAAGTTTTCTCACTCATAGCATCTATCAACTGGATGTCTATGGGGGGGGGGAACTGCAATGATTCACACATACTTAGACAAAGAGGAGTACTAATTTACTGTCCCTTCACCTTAATGGGTGGTTCCATGCTCTGTATAGTGAGACTTGTGCCGTGAAATTCTAAATGATCTCACCTGTATTAATCGTGTTTGTGTGATCATTTGCAATTGAGTTCTAAAGTTAGAGCTAGGTGAGAATTTGCTGTTTGTTTTAATGTCAGCATGTCAGCCAGCATCTCTGCTTTAACTAATGCTGCTCTTGATCCTCAGGTTCACTAAAACTTCCCCAAGTTGTCGATTTCAGCTTACATCTGTTAGATACCACAACAATAATTTTAATTCAATCCTCGCGCTCTAGTATGTCCAGTATGTCCAGTGGTGCATAAATCCCAGCATCATCCAGCTCTAGTCTAGCCTTATTTCATCACTAGCCTTATCTCTATCCTTGTCTCCTTACTCTTAGGGAAGAGGGAAGATGTGGGAATCATTCAAGCAGAAAGCAACAAACATTCATATATATGCAACACAATCTCTGTTTATCTGAATCATCAAGTGGTTTCTTACATGGCAATCCTCCTTTTTGGAGCATCATGAATTGAAAAGGAAAAAACCCGCTTACTGCTCAACTTTCATGCCATTAGCTACCATTTTGCTTGTGACTCCAACCCTGGTTCCATCTCCCTGAAGAGCGTTGGCTGCTACCATGGTTACCACTGGCCCAGGCAATACATTAGTCACATAGACAGAGCTGCATAGCATCTAATAAGAGTTGTAAACAACAACAACAACAATAACAACATAAAAAAATACAGTGAGCAGGAGGACAGCAGTTATGGATAGAAATTGGAATATGCATAAATGAATGGCTTTTATTTATATATCTTTAACAAATTAACCTTTGGAATATTTACAGAATTTTTAATATCGCTGCATATAAAACTTGATTATCTAACATAACACAGTTGCTTGTGTAAAGGAAAAAGAACACTTATAAAAAGCATAAAAATGCTTTCATGGCTTTGGAGCACCATACATTCACATCAAAATTACTAGATAGAGAGTGAAAACTAAAGTTCTAATGTGGTCCCTTTTGGCATTAAAATTTTAATAACCATATATACCAAAGTTACATGGACCCAAAATCAGGCCCAAGGCCTAGCCCCGGCCCTAGCCAGTGTCAGCTGAGTTTGAACTTTGGATGACTGCATAGGTGACACCAGGATATCCTGCACCATCTCTGGACACACACTGCAAGAAGAAATGCACGGATGGTCCAGCAAAACCTCAGGAACAAAAATTTGTGAGGTGACTTAGCACCACACGAAATTTCTGAAGAATGATGTGTTGTTGATATAGTGCTTCACAAAATCTCTAAGATAAGATATATATATATGTGTGGAAATGTACTAACACTCTCTATACTTGTTTCGGCCACTTTAAGCTGCAAATACACTTCCAGCCTGTCTTGAATCCCCCATGAAGGTGGCAAGCCAACAGGCCTAAATAAAACTCTATTAAAACATCTTCAAAAGAGAGTGTGGTAGCACTCTCTATATTGACCTATTTCAAAATGGCTGATGCCTAAAATGGACAAAAACAACAACAACAACAACAACAACAACAACCCTCACATCTCAGCTAAAACTCACTCAGGCAGACACTTAGCATCCAAACTGGTTTAGGCTCATTTTCAATATTAAAAAAATTATTACTTACAGTGTACCTTGAATCACTCATTAAGGTAGTGAATGAGTATCCACTGTCATTTTTTCGTCTTCAAGATCTAGCTTCTACTTATCTAATATTTCCCATTCAATACCTGACATGAAGGGATCCAACAATCATAATTTTACTACCAGAAGATTCCTAACTTTCCAATGCATTGCAGCGACTAATCTGTTTCTTAATTCAGAAAATTGGTATCAACATTATAAATACTCATCTGCATGTGAGCCTAGCTGAGCTAATTCAGCAGTTGTTGCTCATTTTTACAGTGAAGGATTGAACAGTAAGTTGTGGAGCTTACTCTTGTGGCAGGTTAACAGCACTGACCTTCAACAAAACTAAGTGACCTACTTGTGATCCAGTTGGGTAATGGGTGGGTAATGTGTGTGTAGTCTAGTAATAAACAAAGTGAACAAAAACCTCTACTATGATGGGTTACTTTTCTGAGCAAAGTTCATGAAGAGAACTATTCCATTATATATATTATTCATAGATAGGTAACAAACAAACCAATATATATATATATATATATTATTTTCGATTACATTTATACATTGTTGTTGTTGTTTTATTTTCTCCCCTCTCCTTACATTACTTGCATGCAGTAGGTCCATTCAAAAGAATTGTTGAACAAGAAGGACTCCTAATTTTCCAATGCATGTCCATGGCTAATCCGTTTTTTGGTTGCAGGGGGGAAGAGTAAGCATCATCAGGTAAGACAGTTCATTAATGCTGCAGCTCATGTGTTACGCAGCTGAATTTGTTTGAATACAAAGAACTAAAAGTCATTTTATTTACTATTTACTCTTGAGAATATTTTCAAACAAAAACAGCATGAACACAGCTCTTATCAATGATAGGCACATTTTAATATCTTGTGATCTCGTGCAACCATTGTCTGTTAGGAATGTTGAAATAATAGAATACCAAATAGTATGTGAAGCTAGGCAGCTCATGAAATGAACAGAGAGTGCATGTCCTTTTCGAGGAAACAGTATTTAGCAAGTGTGTTTCATGGAAGTAAAAATGTTGGCATTTTGTATACTATCCCCACAAAACTTCACCTGGAAATGAATGCCATTATCAGTCTGTTAGAACTAATCTTTCCCAATAAGTTATCTGTTAGATTGCGACAGGTGACACATTCATGATGGTTTTGGTCCAGTATGTCCTCATACAGTTATGATCAACCTACTTCAACCAGCCTTAACATATTATCATGATATTGATCCAGTGTGTATCCCCATGGACCTATTGTCAATCTACTCCAACCTGCCTCAACCCAGTGTGATATTGGTGAAGTGTGTGTCCACATAGAGCTATTGTCAACCTACTCCAACCTACCTCAACCCAGTGTGGTGTTGGTCCAGTATGTGTGTCTCCTGTCATGCTGAAACACTGACCTCATTTCTGATACAATCCATGAGCCCCATCATGCCAAACTTTGCTGAACAGTAGGACGAGTGATTGCTTGGCCCTGCCCTCCCACAGGTGGACGAGATATTAACCACATGACCAAACCCATTCTCTATCATCCCTAAAAAAGGTGATTATAAAACAACATATTAATTAAGTGAACCATATTCATTTACCCAATTTTAAGATGGAAGACAGCTAAACTTCCTCCTGGTATAAAAACAACAACAACAACAAACAAACAAACAAATAAACTCATATCTCGGCTAAACTCTTGCTGACAACTACTTATTTGTCTAATTGGCCTCTATGTAGCTCCAAAATTACTTTCAATGTGACTTGAATCTTAGATAAATTCTCTCAGTTGAAATACATTTAGGTGGATACAATGACTTTCTTAATAATCAACTTAAATTTGCTCACTCGATGTTTGGGCTAGATGTTCTAGTCTAGAGTGAGTAAATTTAAGTTGATTCAATTTTGTATGTATATCTTGTTAAAGTAGTAAAGAGCCAGACATTTTAAATGGTAAAACCATAAAACTCATCTTCATGGAACTATGGAGTTCAGCATTTGGTATGCACCTGTTTAAAAAAGGTGTCTTCTCCCACCCCCCCCCCCCCCCCCACACACACACACACTTCCCTAAAATTAAATTTATATATGTATTAATTTATATATGTATTTTAGCTAAAATTCATTTGGAGGTTTTCTTTTCAGCCCAAATGATGGTTTTGCCATTTTGATGTCATGATTTTAGCAGTTTTATTTTATTTAATTTTTTTGCTCTAAAAACATATTATCTTGTCCTTTACTAGAGTACTAAACTGGCAAACACCCCCCAAAAACATTACAAAATCATGAAATTCGTATTCTGGAACATGTACACTAGAACCAGCTTTTTATTCCAACACAAGATTTGTAATCAGATGTACTGAAACCAATTGTTAAATAGGCACTTATTGATGGTTGTTTTCGATGTCCTGTGAAGCTTACATAACCTCCATATTATTATTGTTATATTTTGTTCAGGATAAATTTAAGAGCTGATTGCCAAGTTCAATTTTAATAGGTAATTTTATGTCCTTTGACCCGGTATATATATATCTGGAAAGTTGAAGTCCTTTCTCTGATGCTATCACTTTGTAGTTTACTACCAAAAAATAGCAAGTTATTACTTCAGAGTGTTCCGTTGCACCACACACCCATACCCCACCCACACAATGGGATATACTTGTGTCTTACATCGTTTATCCTAATACACGCACATGCATGTATCCATGTACACACACACACACAAACACGCTCTCACCTGGAATGATATCATGGGTCAATATCCAGGGGGCAAAGAAGTCAAGCTCAATGACCTGGCGGTGCACTTGCGCCTTCATATCCAGAAATAAAGATTGAGTAGACACGCCTACAAGTACATTGCACCACCTTGTGATAAAATAGGTTACATGAAGCAGCTCAGACAAAAATCATGCAATGTTTCAGCTTCAATCTCCTCCATGTGCATAATTGATATGTAGATTGTAATCACATTTGTGTTTCCATCCATACCTCGCCAATTTAAAATCTTATATGAAACCAACAACTTTCATCATCAGTAGGACCACCACCATCACAACAGCTCTGCCTCACCTTCACCACCACCAACAATAACACTAACCATAGTTAACTTGCCTGCATTATTGACTAATATATCAATTTTGACAAATAGATCCCTGGCTTTAGCTGTGGCTTCACGAGTAGCTTCAGGGTCACAAAGGTCAACACAAAGCACCCTACATGGGTAAGAAGAGAAAATGGGAGTCGAGAATTCAGACAAAGATGACCAATGCTCTTAGCTTAGTTATGGCTGTGCTAGAGGTAAGGTCTATGCTTTAGCTTCACCAGTTTAAGTTGCAGAGCTTCTTATTTTCCACAGACACTGAAGAAGAATGTGATGGGGTGTGATGCTCCTTGTTATGCCCCAGACTGAAGCTCAGGGACATTAGAAATAATAAACAGTTATGTGTTGTAGTGAATGCATGTTGTATAGATATTAAAATTGATCATGTTCAGCTGAATTTTTTTACTTTTTTTTTTTTTAAACTTGTGGTTACAACATTAGAGCTCTCTATAGATTCTGCAACTTCATGGTATGGAATTGATATATAGCTGAAAAGATAGGTATCTCTGTGTGCTCTCTTTTGATGCTAAAATATGTTTCATTACGATAACTATAGGCAAGTTACTAGACCTTAAAGTGGAGGGACCTGCATCCCAAAGTCCCCTTCCAGAATAACCCCAGATTGCTAAGTGCAAAAAAATTGAAATTGGTACGAGTGGCTAGAGGAAGCCCTAGAGCATTTAATCACCTTTTTTAATAAGCGTTAAAAAATTTATGACATGGTCAAGCGCGTGGGTACGATATTGAGGTTTTTTTTATTAGGTCCCTCCACTTTAGGGTCTAGTAACTTGCCTTATTATCCTATGAAACATATTTTAGTGTAAAAAGAGAGCACACAGAGAGACCTATCTTTTCAGCTATATATCAAATCCATACCATGAAGTTTGCAGAATCTACAGAGCTCTAAAGTTGTAACCACAAGTAAAAATTAAAAAAGTAAAAAAATACAACTGTCTCCCCTTAATGTCAGCCTTGATTTCTGTTTTCATCCTTAGTTTCATAGTTTCTTATGTGTAAATTAAGCAAACTGAACCCAACATGAACCCTGCACACACACACACATGTATTTCCTTATTTGGTCATTTTTAGTAGCTCTGCTGGAGCCTATAAAAGCCCCAGCTGAGCACGTGACTAGTCAGTCTGTCTTGCTGTTCTTCGTTTAACCTACTTTTTATTATAAGGAATAAAAACCTTATCTCTTGGGAGAAGGGTGTAGTAGTAAGACTTGACTCTGGTGGCAGCATACCTACCACTCTGACTGGATTGGCTCGTTGAGCTCAAGTTGGGTGTGTAGCATACGTTGGGGCAAGATTGTTCCCCAACACTCCTCTATCTCAGGTTGTGCAAGAATGCTAAATCTTTCCTTCTGCTATAAAGTAGAAACACTCTCAATGAAGGAGGAGCAATATGATAGACTGAAATCTTGATCTGACAGATCACCAACTCAGAACTCCTCCATTGCAGTTGCATCCTTTTCCAACTGAATGTGCTATCGCAACTTCACACAAGAAGAATGTCTACATATAGAAAACCCACCGGAGCTCAAGAAGTCACACTAATTGGCCATATATGAACTTTAAGAAAATGAAATATAAAAATTTGGTAATAGTAAATATCTGCTTTATACAACACCGGAAATTATTCTAAGATATTTTTCAATGTTCCTCCCTGCCCCACGCACAGGCTGTTTTTCCACATCACTTATAACCAAACAATCATAATATATGAAGTGCTGATCATTCATTTATGATATTAAAGAAAGTGGAGCAAAGACAAACAATCAATCCAGATGTGTTCAGTACTAATGTTAGCTTTGAGCTTCCATCAAAAAGAGATCATTTTTCTCAACAAACTCTCAGTTGACGCAAACTCTCAGTTGACATAGAAGATACAATGACTTTCACAAATGTCGACATAAATTTACTCACTCGATATTTCAGCTACAAGATACCTTGGATTTTATTAAAGAATACTTAGTCAAAACATCGAGGGAGTTGACTATCCAGAAAGGAAAGAAAGGAGATGTGGTTTGGTTAAAATTTGATGCTGGATCACAACTAACCTATTGTATGTAGGCCAATCCCCGTAAAACCCATCAATAGTCTTTCAATGAACTCTCAGTTGACATAATAATATAATCGCCTTCTCAAATTGTATTAATTCGACATTTCGACTAGATGCTCTAGCCTTCATCAGGAATAAATGAAGGCTAGAGCATCTTGTTGAAACGTTGAGTGAATACAATTTGAAGTTGATTATTGGGAAGATGATTATAATCAAAAGTCTTGCCTGTATTTTATCCAAAGCCTATAGTTTTTTTCCCCTCTGCCAGCTTTCAGTCATTAACCAACAGATAACCAGAAATATCTACAGTCACAAACTCTGGACACTGCTCACAAACACACGCATTAAAAATATTTAAATGTTGTACAGAGAATTATTTTTTTAATTGCCTGTTGTACCAATAGACAATTGAAAATTATTAAATGACTTCCAGTTTGACAGGATGAACTATATAGCCAAAAAAAAGAGAGAGAAAAAGGGTGATGATCACATGAATGACTCTTCAGGGTTTTAATGCTGTTTCTTGATGCTTTTTTTGGCTGAGGAAAGCTGCACAGGCAGCTGCAATGTGTGCCTACTGAGAAACACTCTGAAACCGTTTACTTTTGAGAAAGTAGGTGCTCCTGGATAGTTTCTTTGCTGTTGGTTTTGTTATAGACATGGCACAAGCAGTACATAGCTTTTGTTGGCTTACCTCAACAGAGATGATTATTGTACCAAACTGCTGCATATTATAAGCAATAGTTCGAAAGATTTCTTCCCCAAAAAATGTCAAAGCTATCGGGGAGGACTAAGAGTGTAGTAGCTAGTTCCTATATTGGATTGACCCAAAAAATAATGGCAGGAGGCATTTCCCCACAAAACAATTTAAAAAACAGCTCATATCTCAGCTTCATTGATACCTAAATGGCGCTTGTGGTCTGTTATTAGCTCCAAAAATATTTTTGACTGGTCAATCCAATATACAGATCCTGCATAGTGTAGTAGTTGACCAGTCTGCCAGTTGCTTGTTGCATAGCTACTAGTCAAGCCAGCACACTATTGTTATTGTTGTTTCTTTGTTAGAGTCAGCAGATGTGCTAGAGGATCAGATACAGCCTCCTTCAAGGACTTGCTAACAGCTGTACTGTCTATTTTTAAATTGTGACCAAAAACAAAAGGTAGAAAAAAAGAAGTTAAAACTCATCAGCAGCTATATAGCACCCAAAATGATTGCTGATTTAACCTCTAAATGCACTTCCAGTGTACCTTGAATTATTCGTAAATTGGCAGTGCCAAAAAAATCAACACCATGAAATTTGTCTTCAAGGATCCATTAGGCAATGAAGTAGTAATCCCATATTGGTTTGATTCAGATTTTAAAATGGCAGCTACCAGCTCCTTAATCCCCTCCCCCCTCCCCCTTCCTGCACCATATATATATATATATATATATATTTTCCCCTCCACTTCAGTTAAACTTTAAATGGTGGTTTCAGTAAATTAACACTTTTAGCGGGCCTTGAATCCTTCGCAAAGTTAGTAAACCTTCTGCCACAAGAAATATGAAATTTGTCTTTACCTGTATCTATCTACTTTCCCCACATATAACTTGCAATAGCTTACCAGAAGACTCCACATTATCCAATGCATTGCAGCTACTATATTATGTTTTTGAATGCAGTAAAACACCTGAAATTCAGCAAAAGATCGTCCTTACAATAAAGATGCTTGTCTAGGTGCAATATCGAGTCTAGCAAAGTCCATCAAGCAGCTGCAAATTTTTACTCAAAGAAGTGATCAGTTGGTTTTCTCAGAAGCTTGCTCTTGTGAGAATAGTTAACAACTCAGATTTTCAATGAAAAAGAATGGTAACTAATTGATTTTACTATCATTATTATTATTATATTATTATTATTATTAATATTATTATTATTTATGTATAGTGCAGTTCAACATAAATGTCCAAATTTTGTTTTGTTCATAACTTTTGTAATATTGTGAATTGAATAAAATTAATGTTGTTTTTGAAAATCTCACGAAAAGAACTATAAGATAGCAATTTTTCAGATTCTTTAAGGAATAAATAAAATTGGACCAATTAGAATGCGGCTCTACCCATCGTTACTATGGTTATTTTGATTATCACGTGACTAGTTCTATTGCAGAAGACGCTGATTTTGTAGCAGAGTGTACCACCGTTTTGTCAGGAGATTCCAATATGGCAGAGAGACCTAAAGCGAAGAAAGATGAAGGCTAGAGCTTCCAAGTTAGTGATTTCAAGGCAAATTAAGAGCAGTATTATTACTAGCGAACGGAGCAGTGAAGAAGATGGGGCGAGTTTGTCCTCGACTGTTTTACTCTCTTTGGGAGCTGTGCAGTTTAGTCCTACTGCTCTTCTTACAACTCCTGGACTCCCTGAGGTTCCACAGCTTAGTTCTGTTGGTCTTCTAATCTCTGATGTTTCGCTTCTTGACCAACCCAGCCTTGCTTCTCCAGATTCCATCCAGACACAGCTTGAATCTGATGTTACTGAGGTTGGTCCAATGGCTATTGAATCTTCAGCTCAGCTAATAGTAGAAGATCCAGGTATAGGAGGTGAGTCAGATTATGAGAGTGAGGAGGATGAGAATTTCACAGAGGAGAAGGCTCAGGAGATATTGGATTATTTCATTCTGGATCTACCACTCGACACTCGAAGAATGCTGGCTGTGGTGCTTATGGTCAGCTTCCAGAAGAGACAGGGGATGAGTGTCATGGATTCCTCCCAAGAAGCTGCTTCTATCATTGGCTACAGTGGGAAGTCTGTGCGTAGATTTCGGAAGGAGTTTTACAAAAACAAAGGAGAGCTGAATGAGAGGCGACAGGGGAAGTACGAAAGAGTGACTGTGTAACGGGATGAAGAGGTTTGTTGTATAATATCAATAATAGAATACATATATATATTATATATTACAGATCAATCACAAGGCCGCAGAGTGGGTGCGGGCTAATGCATTTTGCAAAGGGAGACCTAACATGACATCAATAAGCTTCAGCACTTGGGTCAACGAGGAGTTGCTGCTGAATTGCCACTTGCCACCCAAGTATCCTAGGCACATCTCTCACTTAACAGCTAGACGGTGGCTCCATCATCTCGGATTGAAACCTGTGAGCCACAAAAAGGGGATCTACATTGACGGTCATGAGAGGGAAGATGTGGTGAAGCACCGTGGGGTAAATATGCATGTATATATATGTATGAGCTCTGATGATGATGATGATATATATTGATAATGATGGTTGTTGTTTTGTTGTATATATATATATGTTTTGTTTTGTTGTTGTTATTTTCAGGAGTACCTGAAGTTGATGCAGAACCTTCGGTCATCCCATCAGCCTTTACCCTTGTGTATTGACGAGCCTCTGCAAATTCGTGTAGAAGGTGATGAAGAGAAGAAGACATTGGTACTTCTGTACCATGATGAATCTATTTAGAATACGAATGAAGGGCAGACTTGGATGTGGGGCGAGAATGACAGGCCAGCTATCTTGCCTAAGACGAAGGGTAGTGGGATAATGGTTTCGGATTTTGTGGACGATCATGACGGCTATTTGTGTCTTACCCATCAACAACATCAAGCGGCCAAGAGGACTAACCCTGACATTGTACGTTGTGCACGTGTCTTCCTTGAATATGGAGCTGAAAGAGATGGGTATTGGACAGGTGAACGTTTCATGAACCAGATGAAAACGGCTTGTGACATCGCAGCATACAAATACCCACTGAGGTCACACACCGTGGTATTCATATTAGACCAGAGTAGTTGTCATAGAAAGTACGACGAAAAGGCCCTAATTGCGAAGAACATATTGGTGAAGGATGGTGGGAGCCGGAAGGTGAGGGACACCGTGTTTGCTGGCCAGCCACAGTCAATGATCACTACCAGGGGAGAAGCCAAACAGTCCTTACAGAGAGGTCAATCAATGTCGATGGATTCAGGGCGGATGATATGCGGATTATTCTTTCTAATCACCATGACTTCTTGGAGGAGAAGACACAAGTGGAACACTATGCTATCAGTAGAGGATTCAAGTGCTATTTCTTGCCCAAGTTCCATTGCGAGCTAAATCCAATAGAGCGTGTTTAGGGGCAATCAAAACGATTTTGCAGAGCACACACAAATTTCACTCTCCGTGAAATTCTCTCTCCGGCTTTGGACTCAGTATCGGTGGAACTGTGAAAATATTTTCGAAAGGCAAGAGATTATGAGCAAGCTTACTTAGAAGGAAAGAAGGCAGGGAAGGAGGTGGAGGGAGCTGTAAAGAAATACAAATCAAATAGACGTATTATTGGATAAAATACATAATTACTTGTTCTTAAAAAAATTATAACTTTCTTAATAATAAATTTAAAAAAATCCACAACAGCCATTCTGTAGAGCTCTCTTTTGTGCATTTTTTTACTATTGTATTGAGTGCACACCTTATGGCATTGTTGGCTGAATTCTGTTTTAGTCTTGACTTGCAAGAATTCATAATAACATTCACACACTTCATTATGGTTTGGTATATAAAAATTCTGCAACAGGGAAAGGGTTGCCACTAGTAGGTGCTAAATTGATGGTAAAAGTGGGTAAGGTTCAATGTTTGGTTGCGGAGTAAAGTCTACGTTTAGAACATCAAAGCCGTTCGCGCAATCTATTTTTCGCGAGTTTGTGGTTAAAGGTATGCATTTCTGGGTGGGGCTATAATGTTGCCAGAGTCTTGTATTTGAACCAGTTGGAAGAAAAGAAGCTATAATGAAGTAAGTTTTAAGTTATTCTAAGAACAGTAAAGGTCTAGTTTTGGACATTATGCTGAACTGCACTATTATACAATTAATACAAATAACTAAAATGTATTTAAAAACAACAATACAGTAACAAAAACGAAAAACAAACTTTTAGTGTCGTCCATTACATCATAATAGGTAATGTTAAAAGTTTACGGTGTACGTTGGTAAATTCTAGTTTCATAAGTCTCAAACATTTTGCATCATCTCTTTCCTTGCAGCCATAACTTGGAGTGCCATAAGCCAATTTTGACACCAGAAAACTCCAATCTTCCATCGACTTGCAATGACAACTTTTCTTTCTCGATTCAGTAAAATTAAAATTAAAATTTGATAAAGGTCATTGACATGACAAACGCGCTCATTAAGCATAGCTAATAACCCGTGCTAGCAGGTCAGGTTTGTGGAGTTCTTGCTCCTGGGCATCCATTTATCAAGTCCAAAGGAGGCTGTAGCTGATCCTCTATCAATTTGTTTGGTTGGTGGAGTTGTCCTGTGCAACTGTGACCAGCTCACCTATATGAATTCAGTCGTGAATACAGTTGTGTTATCTAAAATTGGGTACAATCAACAACAGTAAAAAGGTATGCTGTGCACTGATTTGTCTAGCATAACAACATCAACAAACAAGTTAGAAATATGAAGTCCCAGAAGACCGTTAGACAGTAGTATGGTTCTTCCCTTCCCCACTCAGCTATAATATTTAGATACAACGAAACATTTTTTTTTAACAAGAACAAATATTATGCTTTTAACCAACAACTATATATCTACTGGTATATTGGATCTACTGGTATATTGGATTGACCAGTCAAAAAGGAATGGAAACAAATTACGCTGCTTTGGGGGGGGGGGGGGAAAGGGGAACGATGTGTGGTAAAGGGTCGTCAAACTTGTGTTTTTTGGGTGTTTTTTTAATCTACTAGATTGTCACAGTCCATCTTGTTTCCATTCCTTCTTGAAAGGTCGATTCAATACAAATGTATTTTGTTAGTTTTGTCTTATATACAAATATACACACAGGGAGAAACAGTGAAGTCCTACCTTCCTTCCTCCTCAGGCTTGGCAAGTTTGCCTTTCACTTCCATCAACTTTGCCTCGTTCCTGGCAGACATGATTACCTTGGCTCCCATTTCTGATAGCCGGTGTGGTAAAGAAAATCAGCTTTATTATAACCTCAACTCCCTTCCACCGTGACACACTCCTCTCACAATGGATGTGTAGTCCTAACATTATAGTATCCTCATCATCTAATCCACTTATTAGTAGAAAATTTCTCAGACTGGAGAAGTATGACTTGTTAATTAGACATTCACTATTTCACCCAACAACAAGAACCTGTGATTAGAATGCAGTAAATTGATTGGTCAGTTATACATACATAGGCACTGGCATGCAGTTGCTATGACTACAACATAGATATCATGTGAATAGAATCCCTCAGGCTCTCTGTAATGCTAAACTACAACCATGGCTGCCTGGTAGGCTCTGGCAAATTCTTCCGGGGAATAATAGGTGTCCTTTAGTTTTGGGAGAACAACTCCCAGGAATAATCATTGAGACACCTCCTTTGTTGGCAAAATACAATCTGGAGTGGTATCAAAGGGCACTACAAATGCTAAGAGCTGTAAGAGGACAGTTCTAACCTCTAGTACACTGTGTTATCACTCATCAGTCATCAGGTATCTAAAGCTGCATTAGCAAGTACAGTGCTACAGCCTACAGGTCTATAGAGACTAGATTTTTTGGGTTGTCTAAAGATGGTATTCCATCACTGACAGGCCAATATGATATATTTATTTAAAATTTGTCAAACATACCCAGCTGACAAACTACATCTATTCAAGCCCAACCCATGACCACACCCCTAAACACGCCCACAATAATCATCGATAAAGGTATAAGAGGACCTTTGAAAAGCTTCACACAGGAAGAAAACCCTTATGATAACAAAATGTTTTGCATGATATAAGTAAAATAGATATGCTTGAACACAAGTTTGGGTTTTTAACTCCCATTAGTCAGCTTAAAGCGTTCCCAACATATAATTGTGCCAAAATTTACCCCATTAATCGTCATTATTCAAAAACTACAGGCATTAATATAACTTGGTAGGGAGGTAGAGAAAATGTATCCCAAAATTTAATCTCTTAACTCGTCTTAACTCTTATAAAAACTTGCTTTACAAGCTAAACTCTAATTATCTAGTCTTTAGATTTGTAGCACTGTACACATCTCTATTTACAGGAAGTTTAGTTCAAAATTACAGCTCACAAAACTGTTGACCACATGGTTTCAATGGATACCAGTAACTCAAGTGCTGGTAGTAGCAGTAGCTGCATTCCTCAGAGTGACACTAGATCTGGTGTTCCTGAACTGGCTGATGGTAATCTGCTTTCTAGCAGTGACTCTGAAGATCAGCTGTCTGATCACAATGAAGATGAAGCTCAATCAGAAGTTGTATCACTGCTGGACAGGCTCAAAGCACCAAAAGCTTCAGATCTGGCAAGAAAACGAAAAGTCCAGTCAAACCCTCCTGTGGGTATGAAGCGGAGCAGGAATTCTGCATTTGCTCCCAAATTTATTACTCCATATGACCGTGTGAAGGAGCACCCTGGAGAGCCTCTAACTGTGACCACTGGAACAGTGTTTGCAGAGAGCAGCTTTCGGTCAAGTCACAAGTCATCAAGCTTCATATAAAATCTGTTAAGCATCAGAAGGGGAAAGAACGCTTGAAGACTAATGAAAAGCAACAAATGGACATATCCAAAGCTCTCTAAGCATACAGCTCAAAACACCACCCAGTAAGGTGAGAATTTGCCTGAAAGTACACGAATTTATAGAGTAAAGGTAGTAACAGCTTTTTTGAAAGCTGGGGTTCCACTTTCGAAGGTTGACAGTTTCCGAGATATCTTCGAGGAGCATGCATTCTCTCTGTGTGATTCGTCCAAGTTAAGGCAGTTAATACCTTTCATTCTGGACAAAGAAGTACAGGATATCAAACGAGCAACCGAAGGAAAGTCGGTGGCTGTGATTTTCGATGGTACTATGCACGTCTGTGAAGCAATGGTGGTTGTGCTGAGGTATGTGGATGATGACTGGCAAATTAAACAACAGGTTTGCCGCCTAATGTTGGTTGCAAAATCGATGACAGGCGAGGAGGTTGCACGCCAACTCATAGCTACTCTTTCTACTGAGCTTTCTGTTCCAGCAAACCATGTGGTAGCATTCATGCGAGATCGGGCTTCAGTCAATGATGTGGCTATGAGGACTGTTTCTGTTCTCTACAACTCCATGATCGATATTGGATGTTACTCTCATACACTTGATCGTGTTGTGGAAAACATGAACACACCCATCTTGGATGAGTTCACGAAGCACTGGATAAGCTTGTTTTCCCACAGTCCAAAGGTGAGATTGGCTTGGAGGTCTAGGACGGGTTTTTCCTCTCCTTCGAATTCCGCAACAAGATGGTGGAGTCGCTTCAAAGTGATTCATCAGATGCACAACAGATTTGGTGATGTGTCTGAATTTTTGAGAGTGAATACAGATTTACCTGCTGCTACGACCAAGAAGATGGTTGATGTACTCAACAATCCTTCACAGTGCCGAAAGCTGAAAATGGAGTTATTGGCATGGAGCCATTTGTCAAGGCCACATATTCTCTTGAAGGTGACGGAGTGCTCTCCTTGATGGCTTACGGTGCATTACACAGCCACAGAGTTGCAAGTTATCATCCAAATGTAACAGCAGTTGCTAAGCATCTAGCGAATGGGAACACTACCAATGAGCAAATGCTTCTAAACTACGCAAAAAAATTGAATGAAACCAGCCTACGATTACTTCAAAGAGAAGTTCGACAATGATCTGCGAAGCACTGTGGAACTATTCAAAATAGCAAGATACTTTTCCCCATCCAAAGTCTGAGTTGCCTACATACTTGGCTGCTGCAGAAGGTGTAGCACCACAGTTTGACCCCTGTGAATGGTGGAAATACCACAGTGCAGACATACCAATGTGGGCAAGATCGTTCCGAAAAATAGCCCTTATTCAACCATACTCTGCAGCAGCAGAGAGGGTATTTTCACTTCTCCAAAGTGCATTCGGAAAACAGCAAGAACAGTCATTAGAAGACTACATTCAACTATCTGTAATGATGCAGTACAATTATAGAAATCATCATTAGTGTTTATAATCATTACAACAAAGTTGAGAATAATTTAGTAATAATGGGCTAATAGGCTCAATACCTGAGAATAAAAGAATAGAAAATAATAGGTGACCTTTTGGGAAAAATTTGCCAGAGCCTACTGCCTGGCTTCTAAATATCATAACTACATTGATCTCAGCTTCTATCATTATTTAGAAAGGAAAGGGAGGGGTCTCTGACTGTTCTTTATGGTCCAATTGTATATTTTTTAGGCAAGGTAGTTTAACACTTCAGGTCCCTCCTACATGATGATCCCACCACTGTATAGAGGGATGTCTTCGAGAAGTTAATACTTAACATTTTTCACAGACAGAATCCAATCCTTGAAAATGAATATATCCACTCTAAATTATTCAAAATAAGATGCAGTGCTCCTTGCACTTTTCTTGCTTAGAAATAAACATGTTTTGTTCTAACTTCCACACATACAACTGCCAGAGTTTAGTAATCCAAGTGTTATATGCCTTGTCAACATTCTTAGCAGCTGCTTTTGCGTATAGAGCACACGCATTAGCCAATTCACCTCAACTTTGTTTGTTCAATTCTTGAACTTGATCCTCTTTGACAGCTGCTTCTTAGACTCTTATCCTTTTATCTATCACAATGATGCAGAGAAGTTTTCGATATTTTCCTTTCTCTCCAGGTAACTTATGCATGCTGGAGCCAGAACTGGTTTGGAAAGTTTAGCTGTGAATTGACTAACCGCTATATTAGTCGATTTGAAATTGTGGTTTGAAGTTTAGCTCAGAATGCACCAGAATTGATCTCAAGTACAATAAAATCAGAAATATTCCTGGGGAGCATGTCTTAAATGTCAACAGCCTGATTGAAGAGGGACAGTCCCAAACATTGGTACTATATCCCGATGTTCCCATTTAACTTTTAAACCCTTGTCCCACTCTAATGGACTTCCTGGTAATCTGCCGCTCTAAAAATATATCTTAATTTGTCCAATAAACCTGACATAAAACAGGTGTGTAAATATACATTTGGTCACATACGCTTGATGTCATTGCATGTATATATGCTAGTAATTAATTAGCATTCATCCTACAGACACCGGCTTATACATGCGCCCACTAGAGAAGCTAATCATGGAAGCTTTCGTCTATGGCCTTCCTTATTTGGGAGAAACATAGACTAGTCCAGCTGCTATAACTAGAGCTATGGAAGCAATAGCTTTCTCACATCGCTGATAAGGACAGAACTGTAAGAAGAGACTATTGCACAAAAATGAAACAAAGCACTTTATTTGATCTTGTAGCCTGCAAACTGAACCACAATTACAACGATTTATAAAGTAGGCTACAAATGGTATAGGTACATAGTTCAAACATAGTTATAAATTGTACATATTTCAATAATGCCTAACTTTAAATTCCACTTGTTTTTAGCAGATTGTCCGCTAGGCAGGCAAGTTATAAGCATGCCCACCCATTAACCTTAGGTCAACCCCCACCCCCCCCACCCCCCCCCCCCCCCACCCCATTCAAAAATATCTTCTTATGCGTGTGATACAATATGCATTCGTACATATATACACACTGTATTTCTACTGTATTTGCAGGTTTACAGTTAACAGTAGCAGCTCCAAATATTCCTCTTCACTTAAGGAACATAACTGATACGTGTTGGATTTGCTGGAATGCGGTGGTTAAAATGAATTGCTGGGTGGGGTCACAAGTGGAGCATGTGATGTACCGCAGCTAGAGTTAGCTGCAGTGCTCTTCAGTTTTTGTGTGTGTGAAATGTCTTGAACTATGTCCGAGCTGCTTTCAAGCTCAAAGTTATTGAATCTGCAGAGAACCGTGGAAAAATTTGAGCTGAAATGGAGTGCAGAGTAAGTGAAATGCTGGTGCGAAACTGGAGAAGGAATAAGATCGAATGACTAACATTAGCCAAATCACATTGAGTTGAGGTCAGAGCTTACTCTAACACTTGCTTGCTTATAGATGAGCGAATTATTTAGTGTGCAATTTATGCTCCAGCAACTTTAATTATGATGGTTGACTATGAGGGAACCACTAATACACTGCATGAGCCCCACTCCAGCCAATTGTGAATAATTATGGTAGCCTGGATTACACCGAACATTTTCGGTTAACCATTTTTATTATTTATAGCTACAAAATAACTTTTTTTTACTTTTCAAATAGTTCATATCATAGAAGGCAAATACATTAAGCTGCAGTTTGGTCAGCTTTTTTAAAACAAGCAGACAAACACTACTCATTGTTATGTCACCTTATATATATATATATATATACATGTATATACAATAATATTTGCAGCATAGAAATTCACCCAGTAGCACCTCCTTTCTTAAGAGTGAAGGGATTAATAACAAGTCCAGGTAAGCACATGTGCCTGTGCAGTTTTTCTCCAAAGAAGAAATTTCAGAAACAACAGTAAAGTCAAGAGGGGCAGTTAATGGTGACAGCTGCGATTGTCAGCCAGTAATAAAATTTAAATTTGCTCACTCATCAATCCAGAAATCAAGTTTTATGACTATTTGTCAACAATATAGCAGTCTAATGAGCATGTGCAGGCAATGTTCGCTGCATACAAATATATACAAACAATGCCTGAGTTTGCAACTGGGAACACTTATGATGTTCAAATCAGTGAAAGGAGTAGGGTAGGATAATTAAATAATGTGGTACATGACCCATGCATATCTCCCACATAAATTCTTTTACATCATCGAATGTTTAAATCCAGCAGCCCACTTCTAACCCCAAACTTGCAAGAAATATCCAAGCAGGTCCAGCCTGAAGAATAGACCCTCCTTCTCACAACCAACTGAAGAACAGTGCAATAATAAATAGGGAACTTTGCTGCTGACTCAGCAACTGCAATACCACAGCAGTGCATTGCAATTTTCATATATATATATACAAGTAAAATTAGGATGTTTAGCGCCCCACTTCTAACCTCGAACCTGCAAGAAATCTGGCGCTTATAACTGAGAATAGGTACTCACTAGACCCTACTGATAAATAAGTCACATTCACCAGAAAAATTAAACGAATGACTTTCCATACTAGAGAACTAAGGATTTAATCTTGCGAGCTCATAGAAGAAGAGGCTAATTTCTCGAACCATAAGAAAGACCCAGTCTCTCAAAGCAGGGTTATGCAGGAGAAAGTATCTCAATGAGAACACTACACGAACTCTCAGTTGACATTATAAAATTACTATGATCTTCTCAATAATCAACTTGCATTTTTACTCTTTCGACATTTCTACTAGATGCTCTAGCCTTCACCAGAAATAATTATTACTTGAAAGAAATACTAGCGATGGCCATTCAAGCGTTTGACTTTTCCCCCCTCAGAAACAGGTTTAATACAGGACTATTTGGATATCCTACGAAAAAAGCTCCTTTTAGTCAATTGTGGAACAATTCTTGGACAGGCTGCTCACTATTGACATCCTTCACATGCCAAAAGTACAATCATTGGGTATGTCAGAATTGAACTTCAAATGCCATGGGAGAAGTTACCTGCATTACTAGACATCTGGAAAGAAGATAGAAGTCACCTGAAAATAGGCGGTGGAGGAGTCACCTGCACTACCAGAGCCTGGGAAAGGAGCTGAAAGTCCCTAGAAAATAAGCAGCAAGAAGCTCGGTGGGATATTACAAACAATGGAAGCTAATAATAGACATGCTCACACTAATAAAATTCTGGCCTACATGTATTTTTTTATTTGTTGCCTCAGCAGTGCAGCTAATACACATGCACATAATTGGTACTTTTTTCAACGACATTGATATCTGCGCTTCACAGGTAAATATCGTAAGGACGCCCCAAAAAACTGTTCGTAACGACAATGAAATGGGCACTTAATAAATTTACGTGCGATAAACATGGAGAAACTTAACAACCAGAGTTTACGGTATATAAAAATATATTTAAATTTGAAGCCACCCCAAATAGCAACTCAAACTCCAACCATGTAGGAAATAATTTGAGGGTGATTGCCTGGCAACCAACTTGTACCAAATCAGTGCCAAACAGCAAGTAGATTCATAGCAAACATATATAATGCAGTTTCATTATTCAGAATTAAATAAGTCTTTGCAACCATAGCATAATCATAGCGAGATCTGAGTAAAATGGGAGCATTTATTGATTTCTCCATGGCCTTGCAGTTTGTGTATAATTTGTGAGATGCTCAAGGTGGCTGAGCATTCACTCGACCTTCCTTTGGCCTTTCACTGTTGCCATTTAGCCAAAAAAACTCACAATCACTGCACAATGTGCGAGAATCATCAGAGATGTTGCAAAACTTGAGAATGCAAAACTTGAGAAAGTCCAAAAGTTTGCTCTCAAAATGAGTACGAAACAGTGAGTCTGCAACTATCAGGACCTATTAATCAATTTTTTGCAGAATATTTCTGAAGTTATTTATAGTATGAAAGGCCAGCTGCTATTTCCTCAAGGTGTATTTATTATCAAGCTGAACAGGCAGAATAATAACCCTGTACCGATACCACTGTTGAATCAATCATATGCTAAGACGTATGCATTCAAGTTTTCTTTTGTAGTTGGCTCTGACACCTTGTGGAACAACTTATCTCAAGAAGCTCTAGAGACCCATTCACTCATCACTTTTAAAAACTACATTGCACCTTTGTTCTTGTCATCATAACTCATAACCAGGGTACCTTAACATTAGCAGACTGTGCTATTTGTGTAACCTTTGTATGTATTTTCGTGAATTTTAATATATTTTAGCGTGAACTAAATATATTTTAACAGAACACTGATTTTGCAAGCAACAACAACTCAGAAAAGCAAGGTCACAAGTCATTAATTGCCACAAGTCAAGTCAGGTGATCAGTTTGGCACGTGCGCCTGCCTGTGATGCCACAATATAAGTACTTCCAGAACCTGCTCCAGTGACACCACTCTGTCCTCGAAGTAGCGAGGCTTCATTTTACTACCAAGGACAACTAGGTCGCCATCTGCAAAGTAAAATTGCAATAGTTTGTAGAGGAGATAGCCAACAACAGAGAGAAGAAACCACAACAATAGATCGTCCATCATGTTGCAACTATCTAGACGGAAAAAAGTCGCATTGTGGTACCCTTTACCAAATCGTGACGTTTTGGGGGTTATAACTAGTATATATATAAAAATAAAAAATAAATTTCAACAACAAAGACATGTTAAAATTTACACTCTGTATTACAGCTGAATAAACTCATTCACTGGTGTAAGCGTGTGTATAATATACATATTAATTGAATTAAAAAATCGAGAAAATAATCGACTGGAAGAGGAGTTTACTAGTACCTCTCCACAAGGATGGTGACGAGGATGAAGTAGGGAATTATAGGGGAATTTCATTGTGTTGTAATGTGGTGAAGGTGTTTGCGAGAGTGTTGGCAAGGAGGTTGGGAGTGTTCGCTGAGGATAAGATTTTGACGGAAGCACACGGAGGATTTAGGAGACAGAGGAGATGTGCAGACCAGTGGTTGGTGTTAAGAGGAGTTTGTGAAGTGAGGAAGAGCGAGAAAAAAGCTTCATATCTGGCTTTCCTGGATATAAGTAAGGCATATGACAGTGTGTGGAGGGAGGGACTGTGGCAGAAGTTGAGGCAGTATGGAGTAGAAGAGAAGCTTGTGAGGACATGTGTAGGATTGTATAGTGGGGTGGAGACGACGGTGGTATTGAATGGAAGGAGGTCAAGGTGGTTCACTGTGGAGAATGGACTTAGGCAGGGATGTCCTTTGTCTCCACTTCTTTTCAATATATATCTGATGGGAATGGCAGAGGAATTGGAGAGAGCTGAGCTAGGAGTCAAAGTGGAAGGCTGCTGGTGTGGGGCACTCATGTATGCAGATGATGTTGTTCTTCTGGCTGACTCAGGGGTGGAACTGCAAGCTATGTTGGATGTGGTACAGGCGTATGTGTTAAGGTGGAAGATGAAATTTAATAGCAAGAAGAGCAAGGTCATGGTAGTAGGGAAGAAGGAATCAGAAGTGCATTGGAGGATTGGTGAGGAGATATTGGAAGAGGTCAAAGAATTCAAGTACTTATGAATATGGTTTGATAGGAAGCTAAGGGGTAATGTTCAGTTAGAGAAGATGGCAAAGAAGGCAGAAGAGTGGGTTGGAAAGGTAATATGGATGAGTAGAGTGAATGGGCAGGTGGAAGTAGACAGAGGAAGAATGGTGTGGGAGCTTCTAGCGAGACCCAGTATGGAGCATGCAGCCGAAGTGTGGTGGACAGGAGGACGGAATGCTCGCAAGAAGTTGGAGTCAGCACAGATGAGAGTGGGTATGAGACTGTTGGGGGCAAGTGATACAGTAGCAGGAGTGGCAATACGGGGAGATATGGGGTGGAGGAAGCTAGAGGAGAGGAGGGAAGAGATGAAGGTTTTGTTTGGCAAGAGATTAGAGGTGTTGGAACAGAGCAGATTGGTTAAAGTTGTTGTAAATAAACTACGAGAGGATGGAGGATTTGGATGGTGGGAAGAATATGAGATCTTGAGGAGAAAGTACAAGATAAACAACAAGGTTGGGTCAGTGCGCAAGTGGAAGGGGAAAGTGAAGGTGAGGAATGAGAAGGACTGGGAGGAGGAAGTAGACGGGAAAAGTACGCTGAATTATTATAAATCGGCAAAGAATGGTGCAGGGGTGGAGAGGTATGTGAGGTCCATGCATGGTCAGGAAGGTGTGCGGCTGCAATTTAGACTGAGGACTGCATCAGCTGGGTTGTTAGAGGATAAGAAGAGATGTGGGATAGTTAGGGATGAGAGGTGTATGTGTGATAGTGGAGCAGGGGAGGATGTGGAACATTTCTTGGTGACATGCGGGGAATTTGAGAGGGATCGGCTGGTTCTGATAGATGAGGTACGCAGAATTGCAGGGGCAAGACAGTGGCTGGATGAAATAAGAAGAGTGAGTAAGGATGGAAAGGTGGCATTGCTTTTGGGGAAAGATGTGGACGGAGTAAGTGATGCAGTGATGGAGGAGGTGGGTGAGTGTGTTATGTATTGGGTAGGGAAGTGGTGGCAGAGGAGAAAGGAATTGTTGTATGGTCAGCTGAGGAATGATCTTTGGTCCACTCCTGTCCCCCCCTTCCTGAGCAGCAGGACACTCGTAACTTAATATTGTGGATAATTTTATTCTGTTGACTTCTTTTTTAAATATAGATTGTTATTAGGTTAGTTACTAAATAGTTTCACACTGTGCATATATGTGATGGCCTTAACAGGCTCAGCAATAGCAACATTAAATCATCGAGGGTTCAAAAATATCCAATAAAGGTTAAACAAATTACTACATTCTTGCCTTACTTGCCTACTGAATATAAAGGCTATAGATGTTGGATAACTAAAGGGAAAAATATTGCACGTTCCGAATTGAGGAGCTTTTTCACCTGTGAATAAGATGTCCGGTCGTCTAACCTTGGGGAGGATTGTGCTTTCTCGGGTTCTGGACGATGATTTTTTGGACCCTCTGAGGGCAAAAGCAGTGGCCAGACTGTCAGGGAAAGAACACTCACCTTCATTCCCTGACATAATACCACCAACACCCCCTAGCCAGGCACCACAACCCACAGTTAATGCATCACTACTACCACAAGCATTGGTACACCCAAGAGACTAAGATTAACTAAAAGGTAACAGCCACAGTGAATACCACAAGTATTGGAGACACCCAAGACTAAAAGTGAACAGCCACAATGAATACCACAAGAACACCCAAGACCAAGATTACAGATAGAATGAACTATAGTATTGGATTGGCTATCATTATCATGTGACTGAATGTATGTATATAAGGAGAGTAGAGAGAGAGAGAGAGAGAGAAGTTAGACTATACTCTGTATGTGTCTTTGGCATTGACTTGTATTTAATCAAATACTTATCTACCCAAGTGAAGGGTAGGGAGCCAAAGGGGCAAGACCGTAAAGGGCCTAGAGAGAGAGGCGGAGGTACGGCTTGTCCAGTTAGGTCTAGGAGGGGTGATTGGTGGTGTAGCCAGTACCCTGAGCTACTAGGCGTCGCGGTGGAAATTACCAGAAGTAGTCTCTGCTCGGACCAGTGTTATTCGTTGAGGCAGGAAGGCCTCAGGAGAGGGTAATTTCCCCGACATTGGTGGCAGCGGTGGGATCTCAGCATTGGAGATCCCGGACCAGCCTTAGCTAGAGCAGAGGAGTTGCTAGCTAGCTAAGGGAAACAGCCTGGGCTAGGCCCTGAGGCTTGAAAACCAAACCCTAACCAGATAGGAAGAGAGAGAAAGAATTTTGAATTTTAATTTTTCTCAGAATAGTTTATTATTTGATTGATTGATCGTTTGCTTGATTGCTGTCAGTAATTGGACATGGCAACGGGACAAGCACGGCCAGCAGGACACGACCGACAGCTTCGGAGCGGAGTCTCTTCCTTCGTCACATCGACGCCATACAGGACACCAGCCCCGTCGACCCCTGGTGGATACTTCTCGTCGAGGTCTCAGTTACCGGAGGTAGGGGACGAACCTGCTCTTATCATGAATCCACTGTCCCAAGAGGTGGACGAGGAGGGAGACCCTCGAGCAAACCCCCACACAACCCTGACTGGAGACTTGTTGCAGGTGATGGAGCGAATGGAGGAGCGACGAGCTACCCGACAAGAACAGCAGCAGGAACGGTGGATGCAGTTGCTCGCAACTGCCCAACAAACAGCACCCCCACCAGCTCCCCCTGCAATAGCCCCTGGATTCACCACCCCCAGACTCACCGTCCATAAGTTTGTGGAAGGAACGGATGACATGAGGGCATACCTCGACACATTTGAAGCAACGGCCGGAGCAGGAGGTTGGCCACAGCACCAGTGGGCCATCATCCTTAGAGGCTCTCTATCAGGCGCAGGGCTGACTGCAGTAGCCGCACTCCCAGGGCGAGACCAGAACGATTACCAGACAGTGAAGACCGAGCTACTTCGCGAGTATAGGGTCACTACGGAGGCATACAGAAGGAAGGTGTTTGACACACCTTTTGACACCTCCAACCCCGGAGCATGGTGTGCCCACCACCGACAATCATTTCATCAGTGGTTGGATGCCTCCCCTCACTCGCATGAGGACACCATGCTAATGGAAACCACCCTCTCTCGTCTACCAAAGTGGCTGGAGGCCAGAATGCGGAATCTTGAACTCCACACGTATGACGAGCTGGTAGAGACACTCGGTCGGCACCTTAACAACCAACCGAGAAGGGAGGACGACCACCGAGGAGCTGCAAGGACCCAAAACCCCAACAGGCAAATCAGATCCGACCCCCCCAGGAATGAGACCCCCAGGGGGAGAGAAACTCCGGCATACCAGAGGCGACCTCAACCGAGAGGAGGGTATCCAGCCGAGAGACCCAAAAACACCAACTCAACACCTCTCGCTGAGGTCCGCTGCTTCAAGTGTAACCAGTTGGGCCACTTCCGAAGAGACTGTGGGGTAAAAGCTGAAAGAGCCCAGCTGTGCAAAGGAGAACCGGAACCCCCCTCACCAAACAAGTGGATCAGGGAGGCTCGCATTAACGACCGTCGAGCGACAGTGTGGCTGGACACGGGCTGCACGAGATCGTTGGTCCACCCTCGGGTGGTCCAACCGAACCAAAGGCTGGGGTGGAAAATACCATACCACACCGCCAGCACAAATGTGGTCCGTTTCCCAGCAGCCAGGATTACCCTGGATATTGGAGGAAAAGCCACTGAACTGATAGTGGGGATATCACCCCATCTGCAAACTGATATGCTCGTGGGACAAGATGTCCCCGAGCTGGAGCAACTATTGAGCGACAAGATGGTCTCGAGGGCCCCGACAACCCTGGGAGACATGAGTCCAGAACAAGTATATGTGACCACTAGGGCACAGGCAGCCAAACTGGCCCTCGACGATCAAGAGGACCAAGAGCAACAGGAAGAAGCGGGAGTAAGACTCTCGTCTCCCGAAGACCCCCCCACCCCGAGCCTAAAGAGCATCCCATTTCCCCCAGAGGACTCGCCACTTCCACCAGAGTCCCGGGAGGAAGACGATGAGTTTCCCTTTCACTTCCAGGAGGAAGTGTTTTTGACCCCAAGACAGAGGAAGCCAAGGGAAAAACCGACCACACCATGGTGGCCAGAAAGAGTGAGCCCCGAGGACTTAAGAAAATCCCAACTCACTGACCCCACACTCAAACCAGCTCGGGAGGACGCCGATGGAGCAGCTAAGAAGCACCATTGGGAGGAGGGACTCCTCGTACATCGACCACTGGAGCAAGGAGGACCAACCCTCATCACCGTGCCCGAACCCAACCGACAGGAGGTTTTGGCATTGGCTCACAGCTCCCCCATTGCAGGACATTTCGGCCAGGAGCGCACAATGGCAACCATCCGTCGCTCTCTCGACTGGCCGGGCCTTCATAAGGATGTGAGTGAGTTCATTGGTGTATGTCCTCAGTGCCAAAGGGCAAAGCCAGTCACACCCCGGTACGCACCCTTGCACCCCCTCCCCGTAATAGGTAAACCATTCCAGCGGTTAGCCATGGATATTTTCGGGCTTTTGTGTAGGACAAGGAGGGGGAATAAGTACGTACTGGTGGTGATGGACTACGCTACCAAGTGGCCTGAGGCATACCCCATCCCCAATACCACCTCAGAAACAATAATTGAGTGTCTCTTGGATTTGACGGTGAGAATAGGTACCCCAGAGGAGATACTCTCCGATAACGGGTCGAACTTTATTTCAAGAACAATGTCACAATTTTGCACCATGACGGGCATAAGGCAGATAAGAACCTCCCCATACCACCCTCAGACGGATGGTATGGTGGAGAGGTTTAATGGGACTCTCAAATACCTCCTTAGGAAATTAGGGGAGAAGCGTACATGTGAGAAGGAGTGGGACCACTACCTACCGTTTGTACTCTGGTCATATAGAGCAACCAAACACAGGAGTACTGGGTTTTCCCCATGAGCTAGTGTATGGAACACCCATGAACACGCCCATAGAGCAGCTAGCCAGCCTGTGGAGGGGGGGGGAAGCCAGACCAGGAGGTAGAGGTGGTGGAGTACCTGAGAACTCTCAGGGAAAAGTTGAATTTAGTAAGGGATCTAGCGTCTCACAGTGAGGAGGAGGCAAAGGTAGCCCAGAAAAGACAGCATGACAGAAAAGCTGTGAGTAGGCATTTCGAGGTGGGAGACCAAGTGCTGGTCTTTAGGCCCCGAAAACAAAACAAGTTGATGAATGAGTGGCAGGGGCCAATGACTGTGAGTAAAGTAATAACAGATGTCACTTATGAGATCAACACAGGTCAGGGTTCCCGGAGCAGCCGAGTCTACCACGTGAACGGGATGAAGGCGTGGCACTCCCCCGGTTCAGCCGCGATGGTAGCCTCGGACTGTCCCACGACCTGAGACTCTGACCCAGACGAAGAGGACACACCAACCAATCTCAACACAACCCAGACCGAGGAACTGGGACGACTCACTCAGGAGTTCACCAACCTCTTCAGCACACGACCAGGACGAACGGAAGTGGTGGAACACACAATCGACACTGGGGATGCCACCCCCATCCGACTACCAGCCTACAGGCTCGCCCACACCACCCATGAGTTCCTCAGGAAGGAAATCCACGATCTCTTGCAACAAGGCTTAATTGTACACTCAAAGAGCCCCTGGGCAGCCCCGGTGGTGATCGTACCGAAGGCCGACGGAGGGAAACGGCTCTGTGTAGATTATCGGAAGTTAAACTTAATCACACAGGCTGACCCTTACCCCATCCCACGTATCGAGGAGCTGATCGATCGAGTAGGAGGGGCCAAGTGGATCTCCACAATGGACCTAACCAAAGGGTATTGGCAAGTACCCATGGAGAAGGCAAGCCAACCCAAGACTGCCTTCGTCACTCCATGGGGAAAATACCACTTTACCACCATGCCCTTTGGTTTGGCATCCGCCCCCTCCACATTCCAGCGGTTGATGGACAACGTCCTGGCCGATACCACCGAATACGCCGCCCCGTACCTGGATGACATCATTATTTTTAGCCACACATGGGAAGAACACGTGAACCACCTAGCAGAGGTATTCACCAGGCTACAGAGAGCAGGCTTGACGGTGAACGAAAAGAAATGCCAGTTCGGCAGAAATCAGTGCACCTACTTGGGACACGAGGTGGGGTACGGCAAGATACACCCAGTAGCAGCAAAGGTCGCGGCCATACGGACCTACAGCCAGCCCAAGACAAAGAAGGACATCCGGGCCTTCTTGGGAGTCTGCGGCTACTACCGAAAATTCATCCCTAACTTCTCATCCATAGCCACCCCACTCTCAACAGCGACTCGCAAGGAAGAACCAAACCACATCAAGTGGACAGCAGAGAAACAAGTAGCCTTCACCACCCTGAAGGACAGGCTCACACACTACCCAGTCCTCCGAACACCTCACTGGAATCGAAAGTTCTATCTACAGACGGACGCTTCCAGTTCGGGGATTGGGTATGTCCTGTCCCAGATGGACGACGATGGCGAGGATCATCCCCTCGCGTACGGATCTCGCAAGCTACTGCCTCGAGAGAGACAAGATACTCGGCAATCGAGAGGGAGGCATTGGCCATAATTGAGGGAGTGAAGCATTTTCGGACCTACCTCCAGCGTGTGGCCTTTGAGATCCAGACGGACCACAACCCCTTGACTTATATGGACAGAATGCGGGATAGCCATGGACGAATAGCCAGATGGCGAATGTATCTCCAGCAATACGATTATATCATCACCTATCGATCGGGGGCCAAAAACGGCAACGCGGATGGCCTGAGCCGAGAGTACGACTCACGGCTAGAGGAGGGGGAAATGTCAGGGAAAGAACACTCGCCTTCATTCCCTGACATAATACCACCAACACCCCCTAGCCAGGCACCACAACCCACAGTTAATGCATCACTACTACCACAAGCATTGTACACCCAAGAGACTAAGATTAACTAAAAGGTAACAGCCACAGTGAATACCACAAGTATTGGAGACACCCAAGACTAAAAGGGAACAGCCACAATGAATACCACAAGAACACCCAAGACCAAGATTACAGATAGAATGAACTATAGTATTGGATTGGCTATCATTATCATGTGACTGAATGTATGTATATAAGGAGAGTAGAGAGAGAGAGAGAGAGAGAAGTTAGACTATACTCTGTATGTGTCTTTGGCATTGACTTGTATTTAATCAAATACTTATCTACCCAAGTGAAGGGTAGGGAGCCAAAGGGGCAAGACCGTAAAGGGCCTAGAGAGAGAGGCGGAGGTACGGCTTGTCCAGTTAGGTCTAGGAGGGGTGATTGGTGGTGTAGCCAGTACCCTGAGCTCCTAGGCGTCGCGGTGGAAATTACCAGAAGTAGTTTCTGCTCGGACCAGTGTTATTCGTTGAGGCAGGAAGGCCTCAGGAGAGGGTAATTTCCCCGACACAGACCAGTGTTGACCCGCTATCGCTCGGAAAAGTAGTTGTGCCCGATTTAAGCCTAGCGCTCTCATTCGAGCTGACGATTTGGAACAAGATGAGAGTGCTTAGCGATGAAGAAGGCATTGACTGTGAGTTTAGCTAGCTGTGCAGTGAGTAAGCAGCATGAACTGCAGAGGCTGTTTTAGGTTCCTTGTTCGTGGGTAGTTAAAAAAAAATTCAGTGTAGTATCACAAAGATGGACCTTTTCTTTCAAACATCACAGCATGGTAGACTTCACCCAGTAGTTTCCTTGTGTTTTACTTCAATCTGTTATTGTTTGTTGCATTTATTGGATTCTGCAGGTATTTTCTCTCTCTGTTATATTGTGTTCATATATTCTTGTGATGGTCATGTATTGTGCTAGCATGCATATTATGTATTCACACTTCTGGAATGTTATAATTCAGATCAAACTATCAAATTGTGGTACACTGTAGACGTAAAGTAATATGTTTTCATTGTTATGAAGACACATTCAAAACCCTCGTTCTCTGAGATAGGACACTTAGTTTTGTCTCCTGAAACCTATTTCACATTATAGCCTACGGTTTTACAGTATTCACGGTACATCTTGTATTTTTCTTTTATCTTGTATAATTATAGTTATAATGACTATGTGATTAAAAAAACACAATATATATATACATGAAGGTTGAATGTAGATGATATTTTTACTGGATAAACAAATATCAAAACAAGAATTACCTGGTTTCATGGTATGTTTCTATGGCAACAAACACTAACCACAATGATGGTCAATACAAATGCTATCACATGTGGGATGGTTGCTAGGGAGTTTTACGAAGTATTGCTGAGATAGCAAGGCCTTAACATAGGTTGTGTTTATTTAATTTTTTAAATAAAGTCACCAGTGAAAGGGTTAAAACTTACATGGACTCTGTGTTGCAGCTGTTCACTTTTTAATCAAAGGTCAACTCACTAAACTGCATTGAACTTGTCATGTCTCGTTTTGAGTTTGAGTGTGTTGTCTCTATTCTCAAGACAAAATGCCGACTTCAAGCCAGAGTTTCCCCCCTTGCACTGTAAGGATTAAGAGTCACAAATTTTGCTAAACTCTGGTACAGCACCTTCAGGGCTTACTGAAAGATAGGGATTTGTGAGGGAGATGAAGAAAGGTCCACACTTTCAATGCACAAACGAGGATGACTATTTTTTTCTTTGGTGAGTCATGTACATTTTTATCATCTCTTCCACCTTTGCTGAGCCATAATGTGATGGCCTCATTACCACTAAATCTACTATACAGTAAATTGTGTACCTTTTTACTTCTTTTCGTTGTCTTTTTCATTGTTGCTATACAGCACCCACTTTGGATGCAGATATCTTCCCCCTTCGTTCCATCATCCATTGCTGATTGAGATCAATCTCCATAGTTTCCTCTTCAGTAGTCACCACTTTCATCTTCTAGAAACTAGTTTTTAGCTGCTCCAAATGTTCTGGGGTGATGTCTTTAGTAACTTCTTCAGGTGTAATTCAACTATAATCTGCTATAAGCTTTGTGAGTTGCAGCTTGTTACCTATCTAGCTCCTTCATCTGCTCTCTATGACTGCCTTAGTCTAGCCCTAGTCCTATGGTTAGGGCTAAGTTAGGGCTAGTCCTAGGGTTTAGGGCTAAGGTTAGGGCTAAGTCCTAGGGTTAGGGCTAGGGCTAGTCCTAGGGTTAGGCCTAGGGTTAGTATTCTTTCTTTTCCTGTCCTCCTTCACTCTCTTAGCAGAACAGTGCTGTGGCAGTAAACACTCTATAGGGGAAGTATCAGCCATCCTTCTCCAAAGCTGTGGATCCCACTCTGCACCCACGTTCTGACACAACCCACCCCCCATACACCTACACCTGTGCTCCCATCACTTTGGGACCAGTTAATTACGTTCCACCCATCAAATTCTGTTCTTATGTGCATCCAACACTCGGCCAGAGATTTGTCGTGGGGTTGCCTAGGATTTTTCCAAGAGTCAGCTAAGCACAGTCTGAATATCATGAAACATTTCCTGACTCACTTTAGTTCGTGTATGTCCACCTTGTCGTATTCCTTTCTCTATTGCTGCATTGTCTGCAAAGTTTTTTCTCCACAAAGCTTCTTCATGACCAAAAAAACTCCATTTGCACCGAAGTTAATATACCATATGTCCTCATACAACAAGTTCAAATTGTTTCAGGCATCCTAACAGAGCAAACACTATACGAGGCCGAAAACAATTTGAGGATGTACATAATACCCTAAGGTATATCAACCTCATTTAGCATAAGTACAGTAGAGAAGATAATAGGAGCTTGGACCCCAAAAGGCTTGCTACCCCTCAGTCATTAACTAGTATATACCCTTTGTCATTCGAGGTGCAACAAAGGATCGCTAGAATCCCGACATTTTGATTTTCCAGTTTGAAAGTGCATTCGGCATTCAGTATTGCGGCTTCAGCTGCCGTTTTAGACAGTAGATTTTGCCATCTTCGCTGCCATCCTCCTCTTGATGTTTTTTCCTCTCAGCTTTGAATTAGTCAAGTCAAGTCAAAATAGCCCTCTTCAGGATAGCAGTACAATTTACACAAGAGTTGTGTTTGTGTGATGTGTTATGTGACTAGTAAAAAATTCAAGAATTTCATAAGAGAAGTTTTTGAGCCAGGTTAAAGAGTTCACTCCTTCCTTCCTCTAAAATGGAGGGTATAGTACAGAGTCAAAGTCAATGTGTGTAGACCAGAGGTGGACATTTGTGTTGGAATGCTAGATTTTCACAGGTTGCATAGAAGATCCCCAACGTCTGGTCCGGTGAGACATCTGAAAAATTGTGTTCACCCTAAGAATGTATGTGCACCATTAGAAAGTATGTGGGCATGCGCGAGACATGTGCAGGTTGCAAATACTATTCAAAGGCAAACACTATTCTATAGATGCATATGTCATGCATGGGAATACCAAGTTTTCTATCAAACTCCCCACTGAGGGCTCATTTCTCTCAACTAAATTACACAACAGTTATATATATATATAGTAGTAATATTATATGTAAGGCATTGAGTAATTAGGTAATTAGCAAGTGTGCTTTGAAAAAGGGGAAAATATTTAAAAATAAAACATTTTAGCATGGTACTGTTTTGGAACAAACTTGAAATCTTATCATTATTTGCTCTAGTCATTATCCTAACCTTGGCATAGTGTATGTCCTTTAAGCCATGTGCAACAATGCACCCAAGTATATACCCACTGAGTGCTTGGCTATTAGCTACTAGTAATAATGTGAAGCGCATAGAGTTGCAAGAAAATGTGCAATGGAGAAAAGAAAAGAAAAAACAGATTTCCTACTGGACAAATCTTATCATTGTATTGCACTATACCTTATCCTAGCTGAAGTCCACTACAGCATACTAACCTGTACATTATAGATATCATTATATTGTAATGCTTGGATTGTGATAAGGGATGTAATATTATTACATATGACTTGCAGATTTCAGATTTGTTCCAGGTAAAGGCAAGAACCCACTCAGATGTTCTCCAGAATCACATAGGGAATCATTTCCAGTTTTGTGAAGCTCTTTTATTTAAGGCGGTATCACACCTCCACAGTTAGAGCATGTTGACGAATGAGTAGTAGTCGGAATGAAACTCGTACTTTCTCTCTTGGCTGCTATTACCCATGTAACCTCTCCTTCCGCCTGGAAGCCAGTTTTCCTTCCTTTAACCTTGAATTTACTTTTTTTCTCTCGATTGGATTATTCTCTGTAATTGATTTGTGCGTCATAAATACTAAGATCTCTGATGACGTAGACCTTTGAGGTCACTATGGACTAACTGGAGCCACCATTCACAAAAACATTTGCGAATGTTGGCCATTTCAATGTACCTGCACATGCATCTTAAATGTTCCCAACGATAGCATACAACATGCCAACAAACTACACTAACTATGTTAGCTCTATTCTATCAGAAAAAAGTGAGTAGCTGAAATGGCAAGCTTTGCACAGGGCAGTATATATCTTGTCTGATTTAAAAAAGTTTAATATGTACCTATCTAGCCTTAATAGGGGTTAACAGAGAGTAACAGTATGGGTCAACGCCTGGGTCATGTCTGAGTGCCTCTTCCCATTTTGTACTATTCTGCTAGGTATTATATGCCTGAGGACACTGTTGGTCAGTCTGTTGTTTTTTCCTCGGGGTTGCTGACTAAGGACTAAGACTTGAAAATTGGGGAACCTAGATCCCCTGGAGCCAGAACTAAGGGCTAAGATTGGGAACCTAGATCCCCTGGAGCCAGTGTTGAATTTAAATTTGGTTTCAGAGGTCAATTAAGGTAAGGGGGATATAGTGTCAAAATAATACATCTGAACAATACCAATCATAACTTCCACCCACTACACTCTATCGACATAATTTTTGTACCAAAATGTAGCTTAGTAAATAAGCTATTTAATGATGTATTTAACTTTTGTCATAGATATTTTTTATGCCAAAGTGTCAGCAACTTTTGTCCTGTCCTTGAATTAAAAAGCCATTAATAATGCTAAGTGGCTGTTAGGTGGTTTTTGGTAAGTACATGTAGTAGTAGTTTCACCTAAACTATTTGAATCAGTATGATAATGCACCACAGGAGGGGGGGGGGGGGGAAATCCCATACAAACCACATGCAGATATGCTCAACACATTCTCATAACAGTGAAAATAAATTAGTTTAGGTTAAAGAGCACAATAAGCATTCTGGTGATATATAAATTATGGAGTTTGGGTGAGAAATTAGGGAGAAATATGTGGAAATTCTTCTAATCTAATGCGACGCGATTCTTCTTCATTCCTTGCTGGGTTTCTATGAAAATAGTGAGTGCAAAAGCTGTCGTAACTGCATCATAGAATCTTCAAATGTTCTGAAACTTGGAATATGACTTCAATATGAGCAAATACACCAGTTTGAAAAATTTGTTTAAAAAGTGCATTTTGCCCATTTAAATATTTCTAGTAACCATAATCACCTGAAATGGCACAGCACTTGGCATTATTGTATATACCTGCATGTGCATTTTTCACTTAGCCAGCTCGCTAGCTAGGTAAATCCCATGGATTAGCAAACAGCTCAACTCAGATAAATCCTACATTGTATTCATTGGTATATGGACATGTGGTTGAATAATGTGGAATGCCTTGTAATATAAAATATGCATAAAAAGGTGTGTCCATTTTAATTCCAAGGTGCATTGGCTTCATAGCAAGTGTGTGGTTCATTGAAATTCAAGTTCACTAATCAATTGAAGCCTTCTTATACCTAAAGAAAACACTGATGTGTCATATAGGAAGATTACCATGTATCACTTACAAATATTATTTGGTGATTGAAATAAGTTTGGAATTTGTTCTGCATTTCCTTACTGTGTGAAGGAAGCACTTTATGTAAGTTTTTATCCTGCACTGCATGGTGATGTATATGTCTAGCCTGAAATGCACGTAGAAAGCAGGTTAGCTCAGCTAAGACAGGCTTTAAGCACGGCTAGATAAGCACATGTCATGTGTGGAATGCTCTTACTTGAAGGAAATACAAAATATGCATCAACAAGATATGCCCCCTTTTACTTTCACAGTCTTCGTAATGCACTACACAACTACCACCATTAGAAAAATCAGTGATTTCTGTAATTCCTCGAAGAAACTCATGTTCATTAATCAAAGATGATCTTTCTAGAAGGCTGATGTGTTGGGGAGTCATCTGTTATAAGAAATATGTCTGAAAATGTTCATCATTTCAAGTTACTAGCAGAGGTAGCTACACTTCGTATTAAGCCAGAGAGAGAATTTCACGGAGCTTTATTAGAGTGAAATTTGTGTGTGCTCTGCAAAATCGTTTTGATTACCCCCAAACACGCTCTATGGGATTCAACTTGCAGTGGAACTTGGGCAAGAAATAGAACTGGAATCCTTTACCGATAACATAGTGTTCCACTTGTGTCTTCTCCTCCTAGAACTCATGGTGACTATTCTTTACCTGTGGATTTTTGTCAGCCTTGAATTAAACCGAGTGCAAAGGTCATGCTAACATCAGCTGAGGGTGATTTGGTTAATTAAGAAGCAAGATTGTATGTAGACCATAGCCAGACCTGTTATACACCATTAACACTAGTATTATACACTAAATTCTATGTTTTGCTCAATCCAAGAGTTCTTACAATTATTATTAGTAGTATTAGTAGTAGTAGTAGCATAGTAACTATACATATTATATATATTAAGTTATTGATTGTAGTTGTAGTATATAGTAGTACTATACATGTATATAGTTATTATTGGTAGTAGAAGTAGTAGTAGCAGTAGTATATATATATATATAATTACTCACATAAGAAAGTCATTGATTAAGGGGAAAGTCATTCTAAGTTGGACACATTTATGCTGGCAGTCACTATAGTTACAGTGCACCTGGCTTCACTCCCTACAATTCTAAAGTTCCTTCTTCTTGGCTTGCTCGAGTTCCTTTCTTGCTCTCTTTTCCAGAATGGAGTAGAGAAATGAAGGGAAGTAATGCGAGAGGTAAGGGTACATCAGATAGGGTTGCTTTGATATCCACACCTGCATCAGTCCAGAGAAACATGTGCCAAACTACAGTCATGTTTGGGGGGTCATGCACAGTCCATGATCATCTAGCCCTCCCCCTGCGCTGCCACATCCTCTGCCTATCATAACTATAACTCTATCCCTGGCCAGTGATATGTATCGAGGCAACAACTTTTGGATTTTGGATATTCATGGGTGATCGCAGGGCTGCCCCGACAACATTGTAGGACAGGTCAAAATAAGGAAGGTGGTGCATACATAGGCTCAGGCAAACAACAACGCTGCAAATATAGCAATGAACTACGACAGGTTCCCCTAGATGACTGGGTGAAGGTCACCTAGGACAACAGGTTCCCCTAGGTGACTGGGTGAAGGTCACCTAGGACAACAGGATCCCCTAGGTGACTGGGTGAGGATCACCTAGGATGACAGGTCCCCCTAGGTGAGTGGATGAAAGTCACTTAGGACGACAGGTCCCCCTAGGTGACTGGGTGAGGATCACCTAGGACGACAGGTTCACCTAAGTGAGTGTCACCAGAAACAAGACAGCTGTGTATGAGTGTGTGTATGAGTGTGTGTATGAGTGTGTGAGTGTGTATGAGTGTGTGTGAGTGTGTGTGTAAGAATAAGCGGAGCTCCGTGTTACATGTATGTACATATTCTATATGCATATTATTTATTTATTTAACAAATGGCCAGTTGGCTTCTCAATTTCTGTGAGGAAGTGAGCCAATGTTATAGGGGGGGGAAATTGATGAGCTTTTCTGTTTTCTACTGTTCCAAGAAGCTCTTCTGCGAAGAAAGACTGCACAGGCACCGTTGTGAGAAATCCCTTCGTGCTTGAAAGAGGAGTTACTCCTAGTGATTTTTTTTGCAAGCCAAACACAGCACTGTGTATGTACATGTACATATGTATGCAACTTTGGAAAACATTCTTCTACCAACCTCAGCTTGAGTTTGAAAATCTTATTCCTGGAAAAAGATTACAGCCATGAATGTAATAATCATGAATGTAATAATCATCAATGTAATAATCATTAAAAAAACAAACATAATTAAATTGAGTGTCAATTGACTAATGAGTGGGTTTTTATACCAAACTGCTAATATTCTAATGATATGAACAGGATTTTTCACAAGTTAAGACAATGGCTGTTTGCTGAAATAAATAGCACTCAGAATGTTAGGAGACACTGCAGTTGATTACTCCTCTCTCTATATATATGCTTGCTTGCTAACAATAACAGCATTAATAGGCAACAATAATTGATAGATGAGCATGGCTAGTGCCATGTCTGTCTATCTCTATCTCTAGACTACATGTCGGGGGTGGTGGTGTGCGTGTATGTACATATTGAAGTAAACCTTACCTCATTCTGTTGATTAGAAACAGCAGTCAAGATCAACTTAACACACCTGGAGAAAACAAGAACAGCAACATGTGTGTGTGTGAGTGGTGTGGGGATGGGTGGGAGGGGGGGGAGACTTCCACTGACCATAGGTAATAGACTTAATGTAAATCCTTGTCTTGTTATTGTCACTGCTGTGCAAGACAAAAAACAGGAATGTAGTATCCAATCATTTATCACCTGTGTTAAAATATTTGTGGATGGTTACTATGCAAAGAGTCCAGGACTATTATGAAGAGTTGTCCAGGACTCGCACTACTGGGTGCTGTTTGTGCTAGCAGTATTAGAGCCATTTTGTGTTGCTATGATGCAACAATCATGCACAACTCTAGCCGGCCACTTCTTGACTCAGTTCAATGAATCACTCTTTCTACTCAAACTCCTTTCATGCAAGGAGGCGAATAACTCCTCACCATCATTGTGTACTCTCCTCCCAAAAGATGGCAAGCAACCTCCACAATTGCTAGCTGAACCAGATTTTCCACAGTCTTTGAGACACAGACTACCTCCATCACTGGACCTGTCTACCTCTCCAGCTTGAGGACAAAATACATCGCCCTGCTCTCTTGACTTGCTGCATCATAGTTGATATCACTGTGGTCAAATTTTACTGACCACTAAATATGATGCATACAAAACTTTTTGGTTTTAGTGTTTAGCTCCATTGCAGCCAAATAGTTCACGGTACAGATTAGCTCAAATGAAACCCCATCCATGTGCTCTGTTTTAGCACTAAGAATGTAGGTACATGTACAAGTATAAGCATACCAATGTTAGGTGAAGTCAAACCCAGTTTTTTATACTCATATTTACCACAAACTATGATTACCTTCTACGTATATAAGAACATTGTTTCTATTGTTTATAACCAATCTCCACACATTTCTACATACTAGATCCCTACAAAAACCTGAGAAACCTTCCCCATCTGTTTGCCAATAGCAGGCCTGTTGCAAGAATTGTTCTCAACATTGGCTAAAAGGGGCTTTCCTGTAGGATGTCCAAATAATTCTGTAGCAAACCTGTTTCCGAGGAATAAAGTCAAACACTTGAATACCCATCGCTACAATGTAGTTCCTTCTTAATTGGCCTCGAGAGACTTGCTCCTTCGTAACCCGTCTCGAGAGACTGGGTCTATCTTAGTCTGGTTCGAGAAACTAACTCCTTCCTCAATTCCTCAATTAGCTCGTAATATTAGGCCTAATTTTTTTATAAAAAAAAATAAAAAATTTATGGGTGATTTTTTTAATGTTTTAGTATGAGTGCGCACATTATTTAGAAATAATGTTTAGTAGGCGCTTATTCTCTGTTAAGCATCCATTATCTTGCCAGTTGGGGTTAGAAGCGGGGCGCTTAAACAACCAGAGTTTGTGGTATTTTATGAGATCAAAAAGCAAAATTAACTTGGACAATCTTCATATATAAGATGGGTGGCAAGTTAGGCTCGGACTCTCATGTCAAGAATGATGAAGAGAAGAAACAGAAAACAGAAAGATATGCTATTCCAAAAGAGGTTACCAAAGCAATGGAGCCAATTAGTTGGCGTAATGTCATCTCTAACTGTTTCAATTTCAATGGAATATTATCTTCAAATGAAAGTGTCCATCACTGGAATGGATTGTAAATGTTAGGTTCCCTCGCTCGTGGTATGTGCATATTATGTGTCAAGTGTCAAGCAAAGTGTCAAGCAAAATGTATAAGGAATATTGGTTCATTTTAAAAAGAGGTTGGTCCTGTATAAAAGGGTGTGGCATGCATAAAAATGCTACTCTGCACGCGATCGTGGAATGAATGGCATGGCCAGCATATTCAGGGTGTGACTGGCACCTCCAAAAGCTAGCCAAAGCCATACATTATTGTACCAAATAATTGGATGACACAATTTTTTATGTCTAGGATCAAGTCCGTGAAAATATCGAAACTTTAGGCTCCTCGACAAAGAAGGATGCAACACGGTATGGCTACCGGCTTCTACTCCACTGAAATGGCAAGCTTGTGCCTAATCAAGGCATTTTATACACGTGCCTGCATATCCCTAACAACTTTGGTGTGCATTATTTTAAATGGTAAAGGATGTCTATTTTGTTGAGGTCTACATGGCGAGTGTCTTGTTCCTCCTTATTTTTGACGGGTTAATCATTTGTTTTTATGCGTGTAATTTTTTTAATGTTTCCCCCCGCACCCAAGAGTTGGTGTGGTGAGATACATGTAGCGGTAGTTAGTACCAAGGTGGATGCCATCATCCAGGTTCCCTTGTCTCATGGGGAGAAGTGCACTCAGTGTGAGCCTCTGTATACAGGAAGCAAGTCGAACACTTACGTATGCCAAAAAACAGCGCAAAGAAGAAAAAAAGGGCTAGATATGGTGGGTGTGTGGCATTAGTCAAGCAAGAAGCAAGAAAGATGCATACATTTACATGTATATACGTGTACATGTATATGTGTGCACAATCTTTGTACACATCACTGTCCTTCCTGCCAAGTGTGTTAGACCCCACAATTTTCTCGAGTGTTGTGCAATTTTTTTAAATAATAATAATAATAATAATAATAATAATAATAATAATAATAATAATAATAATAATAATAATAATAATAATAATAATAATAATAATAATAATAATAATAATAATAATAATACTAATACTAATAATAATAATAATAATAATAATAATAATAATAATAATAATAAATAATAATAATCTTTAAAAAAAATTAAGAAATCTTACCGCTCCACTTTAATTCCATCAGCTACAAATTTGTCTGTGACTCCAACCCTGGTTCCATCCCCCAGGAGGGCGTTAGCTGCAATCTCAGTTACCACTGGGCCAGGCAATACATTAGTCACAGAGACAGAGCTGCCCAACATCTAGTGATAGTTGAAAACAACAACAAGTTCACAGCTACATATGAACACCACCATATCTGAATGGGAGGCTGGGTATCAAAATTGGAATATAAAAAATAATTATATATATATATATTCTTTGGAGCTCCACACATTGAACTTGCTTCGTACTACATAACACAAAAGTGCACCTTATTAACTCTGCATGAGCAGAGGCAGAACAGGCCAAGCAGTTCAATGAGGACCATTCAACTGTACCTGCAACATTCACTTCTACTTCTGATTATGATGAAATTTTCAAAATGTTAACGATGAACCGGAATTAGTAAAAGCTCGAACAGAAAATTGCCAAACAGAAAATGATCCCATAGAAACGGCCATGAAGATGGTGACCTTCACTGCCACAACGAGGAGAGAAAGTGCAGAAGCAGAGCACTAGAAATTGCATGGCTTATTTCCAGGCTGAAAGTCAGGGGGATCTATGTATGGATGTAGCAAACCTTTCTCTAACCTTGACAATGGCGATGATGAAGATGAAGAACTGCAAACCAAAGTATGTACAGTACATACTACTACTACTGCAGATGAGGACTAGTAAACACTAATTATAACACTGTACCGGCAGTGGCCACTCCTCTCACCTCATTCCATCTTGCTGGCTAAATAAATATGCAAGCACGTGCTAGTCCAAGCCAGACTGCCGTGTTTGAGAGTCAACCACACTCTGTTCCCATGGACATTCTCCCTTGACTAGTACCCATGCAGTATTGCTCTGTTGGTGCACATATATACTGTATATGTGTGTTTGCATCTGCGGTAACCAATATGGTTGAGCCATGGCAAAGTAACATGCACCCAAAGGTGGGAATCTCACGTAACATTTTAAATGCTGATGATAGTAACAAAAAAACACAACAACAACAACACTAAAAAAATTTAAAGCAACATATTAACACCATATAATCATTGATCAAAACTTGTGAATTGTAGCTAGTGTTGGTCTAGTGTGTGTCTCCCTCTGTGGTGAAACACTAACCTCATTTCTGACACAATCCATGAGCCCCATCATGCCAAACTTTGCCGAGGAGTACGAAGAGCGATTGCATGGTGCCGCCCTCCCCCAGATGGACGACAGATTGACCACATGACCAAACCCATTCTCTATCATCCCTAGGGGGGAATGCAATGATAGAATATGTATATAAGTTGTAGGGGGAAGCAACAGGAGCAAGGATGGTCTCTTGTTCCATACCAGCCTATATTTACTTTAAAACAAGCTTACTCTAGATAGTGTTCGTGAAATTATAATATTTTAGTCAATTAGCTTAGTCCAAACAACGATCCTCGATCGAGTGCAAGAAAAGTACATTCCAGTTCCATTCTATAGTTCACCATTCCATTCTACAATTGATGCCACTCATTACAGCATAATACTACAGGTGGTCACTGCTGGAGGTTGAGGTGAGGCACTGCTGGAGGTTGAGGTGAGGCACTGCTGGAGGTTGAGGTGAGGCACTGCTGGAGGTTGAGGTGAGGCACTGCTGGAGGTTGAGGTGGAGCACTGCTGGAGGTTGAGGTAGGCACTGCTGGAGGTTGAGGTGAGGCACTGCTGGAGGTTGAGGTGAGGCACTGCTGGAGGTTGAGGTGAGGCACTGCTGGAGGTTGAGGTGAGGCACTGCTGGAGGTTGAGGTGGAGCACTGCTGGAGGTTGAGGTAGGCACTGCTGGAGGTTGAGGTGGGCACTGCTGGAGGTTGAGGTGGAGCACTGCTGGAGGTTGAGGTGGAGCACTGCTGGAGGTTGAGGTGAGGCACTGCTGGAGGTTGAGGTGAGGCACTGCTGGAGGTTGAGGTGGAGCACTGCTGGAGGTTGAGGTGGAGCACTGCTGGAGGTTGAGTTGGAGCACTGCTTGAGGTTGAGGTGGAGCACTGCTGGAGGTTGAGGTGAGGCACTGCTGGAGGTTGAGGTGAGGCACTGCTAGAGGTTGAGTTGGAGCACTGCTTGAGGTTGAGGTGGAGCACTGCTGGAGGTTGAGGTGAGGCACTGCTGGAGGTTGAGGTGAGGCACTGCTGGAGGTTGAGGTGGAGCACTGCTGGAGGTTGAGGTGGGCACTGCTGGAGGTTGAGGTGAGGCACTGCAGGAGGTTGAGGTGGAGCACTGCTGGAGGTTGAGGTGAGGCACTGCTGGAGGTTGAGGTGAGGCACTGCTGGAGGTTGAGGTGAGGCACTGCTGGAGGTTGAGGTGGAGCACTGCTGGAGGTTGAGGTGGAGCACTGCTGGAGGTTGAGGTGAGGCACTGCTGGAGGTTGAGGTGAGGCACTGCTGGAGGTTGAGGTGAGGCACTGCTGGAGGTTGAGGTGGGCACTGCTGGAGGTTAAGGTGGGCACTGCTGGAGGTTGAGGTGGAGCACTGCTGGAGGTTGAGGTGAGGCACTGCTGGAGGTTGAGGTGGAGCACTGCTGGAGGTTGAGGTGGGCACTGCTGGAGGTTGAGGTGGGCACTGCTGGAGGTTGATGTGGAGCACTGCTGGAGGTTGAGGTGAGGCACTGCTGGAGGTTGAGGTGAGGCACTGCTGGAGGTTGAGGTGGAGCACTGCTGGAGGTTGAGGTGGGCACTGCTGGTTCGATAAGCTCCTCCTGGCTCTTCTTCATGTAGTAAAAAAATCTCCAAGCATGAGCAAGACTCTGAATATACATGCTGCTGTTAATTAGTAGCACACCACAGAGTGTAGGCTATAAACAACTTCGTCCCAAGTAATCTAGAGACAAAACATAACACCCCCACCCGACCTCCCCCCAGACCAAAATACAGGTTTTATCTGTCACTACACAAGATGATGAATCCACTTTCCTTCTTTAGAAATAGAAGCTGCTGGTAAAAAGTTTGAAATTCCCCTAATGGTTGTGCCAATAAGTCACTTAGTAAAGAGATCCGTATTTAATCGGTTAACAGGGGGATTACTCGGATATTATAAAACACAGACTGTCAGCAACAACAACAACAATTCGAATAAAAATTTCACAAGTGAACCTCCAGAGGATTGGACTTGGACTGAAGAGTTAGCCTGCCTAAGCCTTGTAGCTCAACAGGTAATGCTGGACATGAGGTTGCACAATTCACAAGCTGCACTGTCCATTTTGTTGTGTTCATTCCTATTCTTTAGGCTGGAACCGCACACATTTTTCTGGATTGCAAAGTACCACTTTCTAGCTTCTCTGCTGGCCATTTTTGTTCCGTTTTAAACATGGTCATATTTCTACTGGTACTAGAAATCAGAATGAAGAAGAGAAAGTTTGTTTTGATGTGTAGCATACAGCGTGCATCCCTTTCAAACACTGTCTGGCAATGACACAGAACTGCCACCAATTATACATGTATACTGCTAGTGCAGCAGCCATAGTGTGCCACCCTTTCAAACACTGTCTGGCAATGACACAGAACTGCCACATTTACTGCTAGTGTAGCAGCCAGCAATGGTAATAATTAATTCCATAAACTAGTCATAATATGTGTACAGTACAGCCTCCACACCTCTAGTACATTCCCATGGAGTTCCTGCAACATGCATAGCACAAGCACTCCACAGACACTTCCACTAGGGCTCCCACTGTATTAAGTTGATGGCCAGTTGGTCCAGTACACGTACGTACTCATTAAGAACAGCAACACACATATTTTAATCTACATGTACATATGTAGCACAAGATTTGTGATGGGAACAAATGTACTGAAAAGGTCAAATACACTTGAGATAGTTGTTGTAGGCATCTGGTTGCGTTCAGCCTCTGCCTCCATTCACAATGCATTTTGTTCAGGATGGACTTACAGTAGCGGCCAAAAATAACTTTACGTTGCGTTTTTGATCAACGTACGTAGTGCGCATGATGGGTTCAAATGCAACGGAAGTGTTACCATTTTAGAACGCACAGCGAACGGACGCATGTGCGTACAACGCACCGTTGGAACGCACCGTAGTACGCACCGTTGGTACGCACCGTTGGTGCGCAAGGCAACATCGCGAATCACAATTGCGCGCGCACCTGTAGGCGCGGTATAACGCATGGAGTGTGAAGAGTTATTCAAAGTTGGATAGTTGCTCGCCATTCCGATTTGCAGGAGGATGACTTACAGGAAAGCTCTGAAGGAAACAATCTTAAGCAGAAGTAAGTTCCTACCCTTCTCAGTGTTTTGCTCTAGGTGTGTAGCTGTATGTTACCAAAGTCTAAACTGTAGGTGCTCTGCTAGCACAGTAGTTGAGCCTTGCTCTAGAAGGTGTGTAGCTATATTTTTATGTTGCCAAGTCTAAACTGTAGGTGCTCTGCTAGTCCAGTAGTTGAGCCTTGCTCTAGGTGTGTAGCTGTAGCTTTATGTTGCCAAGTCTAAACTGTAGGTGCCCTGCTAGTCCAGTAGTTGAGCCTTGCTCTAGGTGTGTAGCTGTAGCTTTATGTTGCCAAGTCTAAACTGTAGGTGCCCTGCTAGCACATTAGTTGAGCCTTGCTCTAGGTGTGTAGCTGTAGCTTTATGTTGCCAAGTCTAACTGTAGGTGCTCTGCTAGTCCAGTAGTTGAGTCCAGTAGTTGAGCCTTGCTCTAGGTGTGTAGCTGTAGCTTTATGTTGCCAAATCTAACTGTAGGTGCTCTGCTAGTAGAGTAGTTTTGAGCATTGTAATATATACTTGCTGATATTTCAGTGTTACATTACATTTTATTAGTAGCAGCTGACATCCTATCTTCATATGCTTGTGCATGTTCACCAAGCATTGTATAGTGATCAATCTTATTTTCATTTGATAATGGAGCTAGATCAGAATGCACAAGAAGGTTTCAAATACATTGCAAAGCCCTATGCATGACTATTTTTATGTCACATGAAACATAGGAGCTGGCATCATTTGTAAACCTGGCTTTAGCAGTGTGCAATTGTGATTTAGGTACTCAAGTTGGTACATGCATCTAATTCTGGTCTTGTTAATGTAGGCTACTGTGTGGTATTTTGGCCAGAGGAAAATTCCGTCACAGTTGTGCCATGCAGCCGGTTGTTGGAGGGCTCAGCAGTTGGTGATGATTGTGCCATCAAGGTGGGGAGGTTGGCAAGTCAGCAAATGTGTGGCTAATGTCACTTGGGTGTTGATTCTGTAGTTTGTAATTATGTTTTGGTGTTAATGAATACTGCAGGTAGCTATGACCAGCAGAATGGATGATGATATTGCCACATTAGCTAGCATGGCTGGTGTAGAAGTTCATGCTACAGAAGCGGAGCTGGACACAGAAAAGAAGAAGTCTGCTAGTGTAAGGCTTTCACTGGTATTGGTGTGGCTTTAGAATAATGACTTTTATCAATTATAATAGGTTGGTAAAAAGCGGAAAGGAAAGGGGGAAGGAAAGCGACCTCAAGAAAAGAGGCAAAAAAATCACCCAGATGGTGAGTGAATATAATTCATTGGCTATTCCTTATCCTAAATATTTATTATATATTTTTAAAGGTAACATTATTGAAGTTACTTCCCCTCGTGGCACACCTGCACCTGACAGTGTCTATCGGACTCCCCTGTATGATTCTGAGGATATGGATTCCCCTTCTCCTCTAGCAGCTTCTCTTCCCATTACCCTACCTTCATCCCTTCCCACCAGAGAGTCAACTATTGTAAGCCTTCAGTTGGAATGTTATGATGTGGTACTGCTTTGTATTAAGTAATAGTTGACATTTATTCATTTTGACATTTAATCATACTATACTGTGCTTCTAAAAGACAAGAGACATGGTGGATGGTGGCTCCAGCAGTCTGGACGAGTCAGATGCTGAAAGTTTGGCAGAGACAGGCAAGTACATGCTTACTACTATATCAATATTATCGCTTGTGTGAAATTTGATAACTTTTGTCCCATGTGTATATTATACAGACCCATTGACGCTGGAAGTCAGCATAATGATGTTGGAGGCCAGAGTAGAAGCTGTTGAACGGTTGCAGCATGAAATCCTGGATGGCTTATCAACCATAAAAACTAACCAAATGGTGATTCTGCAACGATTAACACCTCAGCCCCTGACCCCTGCTGCCCCACAGACCACTGTGACCCCTGCTGCCCCACAGACCACCGTGACCCCTGCTGCCCCACAGACCACCGTGACCCCTGCTGCCCCACAGACCACCGTGACCCCTGCTGCCCCGCAGGCATCTCCCCTTCCACACCCTCCACCAAACCTACCAGTTGGTGCTGTAATGGACCCCCTGCCCTCATGCAACATTAATAGGCAGGGATTGTCCACAGTTGAGGAGATAATTGAAAAATATCCAAAACTACAAGGAGTATGCAAAGCCGGGCATCTGGCGTGTAAATTGGCACGTGAAGCCATATTTGGAAATAATATTCTAAAGCGTTGCACCCCGAAAGGCAACAGGCATCTCCCTGGACTTCCCTCCAAGGAACTTTCGGAACTAAAAAGAACCATGTTTGTACAGTTCCCCCAATTTTGGAGAGCTCCTGTGGAGTTTTGAGCCAGTGTGGATGAGATGTTTAGAGTCGGTGCAGCAAGCATCGAAACACTTTAGATTATATGATAAGTAGTGTGTTTGGTACTGTGTGTCTGTTGTTTTTGCATTTGAATAACCTGCTTACCACCCTAAATACACCATAGTAAAATAATAGTAAACAATCACTTGCTTCACACTGACCAAATGTGTAGTGAAACATCAAACTACATACAAAGATGAAAATATAAATTATACACAAATAAAATCAGTATCCAGTTGCACTTCCATTCAACTCTATAATACGAGGAGAATCACCTTCCTCAAGTGCCTAATGTATTTTTTACACTTGGCAGCATCAACAGTTTCCCAAAATCTTTTTATCCCCTCAACCAACTCTGCCTTGCCTCTTGGTTTCACTTCCCTTCGGATAAACTCCTTCAGCTCGTGCCAAAGGTTCTCGATGGGATTTGCGTCGGGTGATTCTGGAGGTGTTCTCCACCAGTTAATGTTGTTTGATTCCATAAAGGCCTTGGCCAATCGGGAGGTATGCTTCGGGTCGTTATCTTGCATGAATCGGTGTACAGGACAAAAACGGTTTACATATGGCAAAAGAGTTTCCTTCAGGATATCAACGTAGAGAGGGGCCCTCATTATCCCATCGAATATGCACATGCCTGTTCTGCCCCTGATGTTAATTCCCGCCCAAACATGAACTTTGACGGGATGTTTGGCCCTGTAATTATAAACAGTGGAATGTGTCACATTAGCCTATCAACTTGTCCTTCAATACATACATTGTATATCGCACATTGACAAGTGGAATAGTGGAATCCTATTAAAAGTAATGTCATGATTTCATGCCCAACCATATGCATTCACATACCTTGGCTTGTTTTTTGCAGGTTTTCCTGCCTTCCGGCAACAAAACCGCCTGTGCGTCATGAGCTGAACCGTGCATTCATCCGACCAGATCACGTTCTCGAAGCCACTTTCTGCCTCTCCAATATATTGCCTCGCCCACTCCAACCTCTTGACCTTGAGAGTGGAAGGGAGACAAAACAATGTCATTATTGAAAATCAAATATAATAAGAAACCTTATTATAAAGCTTTCGTCAAGCTAAGCCAAACATTACCTTGTTTGCCTCTCTGATGAGTTGGCAATAGGAACTTCCCCGAAATGTCCACCCAAGTGATGTCCTGCACCGCAAAATTGTTCTCAGAGAAAGAGAGAAACCTTTACTCTGAAGAAGGCCATGCAGCTGGTAGGCTGTTGTCTCATCATCAGCCTACATATATAAAATATATTAAACCATGATAAATACTAATATAGCCCTCTCTACTTCGTAAAGCTCAGCATAAGAAGGCATTTCTATAAAAAAATCATACTTACAACACAGCCAAGCACATGCGATAAAGCCAAGCTCATCATAATTACAATGCAGCCAAGCTCATCATACTTACAACACAGCCAAGCTCATCATACTTACAACACAGCCAAGCTCATCATACTTACAACACAGCCAAGCTCATCATACTTACAACACAGCCAAGCTCATCATACTTACAACACAGCCAAGCTCATCATACTTACAACACAGCCAAGCTCATCATACTTACAACACAGCCAAGCTCATCATACTTACAACACAGCCAAGCTCATCATACTTACAACACAGCCAAGCTCATCATACTTACAACACAGCCAAGCTCATCATACTTACAGTACAGCCAAGCTCATCATACTTACAACACAGCCAAGCTCATCATACTTACAACACAGCCAAGCTCATCATACTTACAACACAGCCAAGCTCATCATACTTACAACACAGCCAAGCTCATCATACTTACAACACAGCCAAGCTCATCATACTTACAACATAGCCAAGCTCATCATACTTACAACACAGCCAAGCTCATCATACTTACAACATAGCCAAGCTCATCATACTTACAACACAGCCAAGCTCATCATACTTACAACACAGCCAAGCTCATCATACTTACAACACAGCCAAGCTCATCATACTTACAACACAGCCAAGCTCATCATACTTACAACACAGCCAAGCTCATCATACTTACAACACAGCCAAGCTCATCATCATACTTACAACACAGCCAAGCTCATCATACTTACAACACAGCCAAGCTCATCATACTTACAACACAGCCAAGCTCATCATACTTACAACACAGCCAAGCTCATCATACTTACAACACAGCCAAGCTCATCATACTTACAACACAGCCAAGCTCATCATACTTACAACACAGCCAAGCTCATCATACTTACAACACAGCCAAGCTCATCATACTTACAACACAGCCAAGCTCATCATACTTACAACAAAAAGTTCCTATTCTTCATATTCAGTAGCTACAATTCATAGCATTGCAGCAAAACTTACCTGCATTGCAGCCTCTACAATATGCTTGATTTCTTCAGTGATACTGGAAGGTCTTCCATTGCCTGGCTGTCTGGCAATGGTGCCCGTCTTGTAGTAGCGCTTCAGGAAGTTCTGGACGCCCTGCCTGGTTACTTTTAGTCCTTCCTCCTCCACCAAGATCTTTGTGATTGTTGGGGCTTTTAAGCCTTGGAAGTTAAGGTAAAGGATTCGCTGTTTTTTGTATGTAGAGTACACCATAACGAGAGCTAGAAATAATTCGACTTCTTCCTGAGCGAGTTAGCGAGAAATTTGCGCGCGGGTTCTTTCGACTCATGCACCAGGTAAATATTAAAACGCAACGCATGTGTACTAGCTGCAAACGCACTACCGTACGTTTTCGAAGGCCGCTTTAAAAATCAGCAAGAAACGCACCCCCAACGTTCACATTGAAAAGTAGTACGTACGTTGTTCGAAAACGCAACGTAAAGTTATTTTTGGCCGCTACTGTATGAGCTGATTCAAGTCCCATTTTCGTAAGGTATTTTTGGTCTTCTCTGACGCTGAACCAGATTTTGATTAATCCGTAGTATTTTTTCAGGACTATCACATTCTAAAAATAGCATGACATTCCTTTGCATGCATGCACACACACACAACTAAACACACACTCAGGTATGTAAATGCACACACACACATGAACACACACGCACCTGGAATGACATCATGGGTCAGTATCCAGGGGGCAAAGTAGTTGAGCTCCATGACCTTGCGATGCACTTGCTCCGACACATCCAAGAATAAGTACCTAGTGGACACACCTACACAAGAACATTGATCCACCTTGATCAACACATCCAGGAATAAGTACCTAGTGGACACACCCACAAGTACATTGCACCACCTTGATGGAAACTCTGCCAACAATTTGTACATGTATTGATATGTACATGTGCAGGGTTGTAATTATATTTGTGTCCTCACCTCCACACCCACCTGACCAAACTCCCACGACTCCAACTACAATACAAATCCTACAGTATGTGAAACCACCACTACCCCAACAGCAACACCACCACCACCACGCCAACAGCAACACCACCACCACCCCAACAGCAACACCACACCAACACCAACAGCAACACCACCACCACCCCAACAGCAACACCACCCCCAACAGCAACACCACCCCAACAGCAACATCACCGCCACCACCCCATCAGCAACACCACCACCACCACCCCAACAGCAACACCGTCACCAACAGCAACACCACCACCAACAGCAACACCACCCCAACAGCAACACCACCCCAACAGCAACACCACACCAACAGCAACACCACACCAACAGCAACACCACCACCACCCCAACAGCAACACCACCCCAACAGCAACATCACCACCACCACCCCAACAGCAACACCACCACCAATAGCAACACCACCACCACCACCACCCCAACAGCAACATCACCATCACCACCCCAACAGCAACACCACCACCAACAGCAATACCACCACCACCCCAACAGCAACATCACCACCAACCCAACACCAACATCACCACCACCAACAGCAACACCACCACCACCCCAACAGCAACATCACCACCACCACCACCACCACCAACAACAACACCACCATCATCATTGGCATCAGTGTTCTCCCCAGGATTTTGGTAACGGACGTGGCATGTCATCAGAGGAGTAGCAAACTAATAAATCATAAGCTCTGGATATTTGTTTGACGAGGAAAGTGTGCCCTCAGTGGGGGGGGGGTTGGAGGGGAAACTTGTAAAAGCGAACGAAACTTGTAAAAGCGTGCCTCAGTGGGGGGTTGGAGGGGAAACTTTTAAAACTGAGCCCTCAGTGGTTGGAGGGGAAACTTGTAAAAGCGAGCCCTCAGTGGGGGGTTGGAGGGGAAACTTGTAAGCGAGCCCTCAGTGGGGGGTTGGAGGTGGGGGGTTGGAGGAGAAACTTTTAAAAGCGAGCCCTCAGTAGGGGGTTGGAGGGGAAAGTTGTAAAAGTAAGCCCTCAGTAGGGGGTTGGAGGGGAAACTTTTAAAAGCGGGCCCTCAGTGGGGGCTTGGAGGGGAAACTTTTAAAAGCGTGCCCTCAGTGGGGGGTTGGAGGGGAAACTTGTAAAAGCGTGCCCTCAGTGGGGGGTTGGAGGGGAAACTTGTAAAAGCGTGCCCTCAGTGGGGGGTTGGAGGGGAAACTTGTAAAAGCGAGCCCTCAGTGGGGGTGAGGGCTTCAGTGGGGGGTTGAGGGGAAACTTGTAAAAGCGTGCCCTCAGTGGGGGGGGTTGGAGTGGAAACTTTTAAAAGTGAGCCCTCAGTAGGGGGTTGGAGGGGAAACTTGTAAAAGCGTGCCCTCAGTGGGGGGTGGAGGGGAAACTTGGTTCAGCCAGGCAAGGGGTATGTACATGTATCTAACCATGAATCTACCACACGTTCACCCATAGAAGAAATATGAGCACTTTAAATAAAGCGGGCTTGTGTGAACCAGGAATGAGCAAGATCAAGAAGATGGGTAGGCAGCGGAGTCGAAGCTCGAGGAAAGAGAACTAGCAAGTGCGAATGGCTGCATGGTCAATACCTGACAGGAAAGGATGCTGGACTTCCATTCTGACAGCTACTCAATTTAACCCTTTCCATCCCACCTTTCCTCACCACTCAATGCCTTGCACTCTTTAGTAGTATATATATACTGTATATATCGTGTTTATAGGTTGAAGGAGGTACACAATGGAACAGTGTAATAGAGTATATGAATCAGCATACGCATCATGCAATGACAGTTAATATTACTATTGATACACAAATCCTACCTACATGTACATGTTTTATACTGAAGGCTGAACACATACATACAGTTCTCTTGAAGTATTTCATGGATAAAGTATTGTTTACAATGAAGATTCTAGAAGCACTATAGTTTCATCAAACATAAAAAAAAGAGACTCATGTCATTACATACATACATGAAGGTCAACAGTGAGGGCTAAACAACAATCTCCCCTACGCACTGCACCATTTCGCCAAGCCCAAGTCAGCCTCCATCTTAACTGCTATACATGTAAGACACTCGCGCTGCATGCTTCACTAAGCTCTGCCTTGTTCGAGTCATATGAGGCAAGTATGTAGATCCAAGTTGCTCAGTCGTTGGCAACCTTCATAAGCCTGTCTTTGGCACAGCAAACATCCCACACATTGCCCAGCCTCCAACTCTAATATCTATGCAAAATTTAATTTCCATTATTGATCAATGCCAGCCTCCCATGCTTATTTGAGCAGCTAGGAACACTCGTCTGGACGTCCACACTTCAGCATGACTGGCTCGCGAGACGAGGGTTACCGCATGCTAGAACTGCTGCAAATTTTTCATCTTCCCCTACCCACCATACAGTACATAAGGGGTGCCGATTGTATTTTTTTATTATTATTTTTTTTTATTACTTGTGGTTACAACTTTAGAGTTCCATAGATTTTACAAACTTCATGGTATGCAGGGGTGTATTTAGGGGGGGCGGGGGGGGGGGGCATTCGCCCCCCCTTGTATCATTCTCGCCCCCCCCCTTGAAATTAGAGATATTTTTTTAAATAATGTCAAGAAAGGTGTAATACAAGAAAGGTGTAATAAGCTTATGATATCAGGTTCAAATGATAGGAATGTCAAACTGAGGTTCTTCTTGGTTTTCTCTGCCATACGTCCACAATCTCTTCAAGGTCGCTCTCAGAGAGTACTTCTGGTGCCTCTATAGCAATCCTCATAAGGTGAGAAAGGCTGCAGTCACTTAGAGAATTACGCAAACGAGTCTTGATCATCTTCATCTGTGAGAAGCTTCTCTCCACAGAAGCAGTAGAAACTGGAATCGATAAGCAGATGGAGGCAATCTTGTGCAAATTGGGAAACATGGCCTTGAGCATGTCGTTTGAAACAAGTTCTTTCAGCTGTGATGCAGTAGTATCCCGTGGTTGCTTGACTAACAGCTGGCGGAATGTTTTCCACTCTGTAAGTATTTCAGTGGAAATCATGGCTGTCTTCACTGTTTCTTCTCCATCCAATGTTTCTGCATCTCTATCTTCTCCGTAGTGAGCAATCAGTTTCTCAACAGACGTGTCTCCATAAGTGGGAAAAGATACTGAATCTGGTTTTGGAACTTTCCGTGGATCGAATATAGACAATGCTGATACAACAGCGTTGGATGAAGAAAATCGGCTTGTTATGTTGGCCTTTAAATCAGCAACAAAAGGCTTACCAACAACATTCTGGAACGAAAGTATTTTATCAGCGTCAATAGACACCTTTGTAGATGACTTCAAGTCTTCAACGTTTTCAAGAAGCTCCAACACCCAGTTCGCTCCAGGCAAAACTGCATCATCCAAGGATTTAACAGTAGCATCAACAAGGAATGATATCAACGAGAGGTCAAGCTGCTCTGCCTGAAGTGCTTTGCTGAGCTTGGCTACTTGTGGTAGAGTGAAATCAAGCAAATATATAGCTGCAATCGTAGACAATTTGCAGAGGGCACCATGGATTCCAAGAGCTTCTGGCTCGTGGGACGTCTCGTAGATGTTCCCAATGGTGATTACAATTGCAGAATAACTTGCTTTGACAGCTTTGACACACCTTTCATGTGCCAGCCAGCGTGTGTCAGATGGCTTGATCACTTTCATTTCTGGAAGTTCAAGAACGTGCTGTACCTCCTTCAGACACTCTGCTCGCTTGGGGGAATTGCGAAAATGCTTCCAAAGAGTAGTCAATGTTCTGTAAACATGAGCAATTCCAGGAGTTTTATTGGCAGCTTGCACACAAGCCAACTGCAGTAAGTGACAGTGGCAGTGTATAAACAGAGCGTGAGGAGTATGTTTCTTGATACGTGCCTGAACCCCGGTCTTTCGTCCAGAAAAAGTTGCAGCTCCATCAAATCCCAATCCAACTATTCTTCCGACTTGTAGACCTTTCTTCTTTAAACAATCGATGAGATTAGAATAGATGGTCTCTGCATCAGCCTTCTTCAATGGAATAAGCTCCAGAAAGCACTCTACTGGTACACCATCTTCCTCCCAGCGGCAAAACACAGACAATTCTTCTACGTTGGTGACATCTGTGCACTCATCTGCCATGAGGCTGTACATAGGTGCCTTTTGAAGTCGCTTCAGAATCGACTCCTCCACCCATGTCCCCAATGATTCGATGAATTCAACCACAGCCACTCTTGATGTGTACACAGCATTTCTTGGTGCAGTTTCTAAGAATTGCTTCAAATGTTGGCACATCGAACCACCACGTCAACCAGCTTCTCAAATTTTGTCGAATGTGCAACTTGTTCTTTCGTAAGAAAATGAGTGAGTAGGATCAGGCACTTCACTGCAGCTCTGTTCTGAGCTCTTTTGCGAGCCAAAACATTCTGGAGTTGCTGTACAACTGTTCCACCTTTGGCTGCTCCTTTAGCTGCAAAAAGAGCTTGAGTTGCATGGATATGGAAGTCACTTCTCGCATGAGCTTTCATTTTTTCAACAGCTTTCTTCCAATTTCTGCAAGGTTGTGTGACCCACACTCCTCCAGTACGCTGCAGACCAGATTGCTTGCAAACCTTGCAAAAGGCACCATCGCTATCCTCGTCATAATAGAGCCAACTGAAATCTTTCTCCCAGCTCTTAGAGTATTTTCTCTTCGTGGATACAGAAGAGCGGTGTTTGTTTTGCTTGCTTTTCTTTGAAGGTGGAGGACTAAGGCTAGGACTAGATGCCTCGACATGCTCAGAGCTATCTGTTCTGCTATCTTCGCTATCGCTGCTATTAGCATGAGAAGAGGCTTGAGAAGTACTTGCAAAGTATGAGCGAATATCCATATTAATATGAAGAGAAATCAGCTAGTAAGGTTTCTTTTATAGAGACTTTAAGACCATGACATAATGGACTGAGTTAAAAATACTGAGAGAGAGTGGGAAAGAAGGAGGGAACTGAAGAAGTGACAAACCTACAAAGGAGAACATGTGGTGGCGTGTGATGACATCATGTCTAAGATTAGACTTGAAGACCATGACATAATGGACTGAGTTAAAAATACTGAGAGAGAGGGAGTGGGAAAGAAGGAGAAACAAAAGAAGTGACAAACCTACAAAGGAGAGCACGTGGTGGTGTGTGATGTCATCGTGTCATGACACATGCTCTCCTTTTTCCAAGCAGCTACAATATCATGAGAAATATATACAGTCTAGCCATAGTTCGGTATAGCATAATGCCATTGGTAGTCAGTCAAAATAGCTATCCTCAGACATTGTAAAAGCACAAAAAAATATGGGGGGATCTTCCCCCCAGACCCCCCTTTTACGACTTATGAACATGTTAAGAAAATATTAACAAAAATTAGGGCACCAAGTGACCAACCATTTCCACCCCCCTCCCCCCCCCCCCCTAGAGAACTAGAGAAAAATTGTGTATGAAACCTGTTGTCCATGATTTTGTAAGAAAATGCATGGAATGCAACATAATTCGATTTCACAAAAGCCCAACTCCATTATACGAGTGACAAGTGACTATATCTAATCTATATATGCTGATTGCCGTAGCATGCAACTTCAGCAAATATTTAAGATGGAATGTTGTACTAAAGATTTTAGAAAAAGTGCATGCCATCATAAGTAGCAGCTATATATACAGTTAGTACTGCAAAAATACCTGTGGGTAAAACACTTTCGTACTCCACGCGGAAGCCCAGGGTGCACGTCCCCTTTCCGCACCATCCAGGCTCTCCGCCCCCCCCTTATTTTTCCATATCTCAAGTTCGCCCCCCCTTGGCAAAATTTCTGTATACAACCCTGGTATGGACTTGATATATAGCTCAAAAGATAGGTCTCTCTGTGTGCTCTCTTTTGATAGTAAAATATTTTCATAGGTATAACTATAGGCAAGTTACTAGACCCTACAGCGGAGGGACCTGAATCGCTCCGACTGGCGGCAAAAACCACTCTGGGTTGTGAAGTGCAAAAAAATTGAAAATGGTACGAGTGGCTAGAGGAAGCTCTAGCGCATGCAATGACCGTTAAAAATGTATTACCCGCGCGGTTGGAAAATTGAGGGCATTGACAATCAACGCCTTCAATTTTGCACCATGTGTCTGACCAGGTAATAAATTTTTAACGCCTATTTCAAACGGTCATTGCATGCGTTCCTCTAGCCACTCGTACCATTTTTTTGGCACTTCGCAACCCAGAGTGGTTTCTGTGGAGGTTGGAGCGATTCAGGTTTTTGAGGTCCCTCCGCTTTAGGGTCTAGTAACTTGCCTATAGTTATACCTATGAAAATATTTTAGTATCAAAAGAGAGCACACAGAGAGACCTATCTTTTGAGCTATATATCAAGGCTATATATCAAGTCCATACCATGAAGTTTGCAGAATCTACTACGGAGCTCTAAAGTTGAAACCACAGGTTAAAAAAAAAAATAGATTGACCCTCATTCCCCCTGAATGGATCATCTAGCTGACAAAAATGATTCTAGTACATCAATAACGCACTGTTACACTTCAACGCTCTGGGGAGAACTCTCCCATCACCACCACCAACACCATCACCAACTACACCAAAACTAACCATGGTTAACTTGCCTGCACTATTAACTAAGATATCAATTTTGCCAAATAGATCCCTGGCTTTGGCTGTGGCTGCACGCGTAGCTTGAGGGTCACAAAGGTCAATGCAAAGCACTCTACATAGATAAGAACAGAGAGTGATGAGAAATCATTAGACATCGACAAAGTTAGAGCAATACTCAAAACATCTTTGCTCTTTACATTTCCCAGTAAAGGACCGGGAGGCGTTTCAAAGAATTCCGCCCCCCCCCCGGGAAAAAAAACCCTGTTAGAAATGAAGCCAAGGCTTTGTGTGGCGAGCTGAAGCACCGCCAAACCTTCTGTGCCAGCCCTGGACTGCATGTTCTTCACAGATGCCCAAGTTGTGTTGGCTGCACAACCAGCTGGTGATGAGATGGAAATGTGTGTATGTGTGTGTGTGTGCGTGAGACTGACGAAGGACGGTTTTGTTAAGACTGTATACTTGGAAGCTTCTCCGGAAGATGGGAAGCAGGCTAAGAGTGAGGTCACCAGACACTGATTGTTGGTTGATAGTACAACAGAAAGGAAGACCAAGGTGCATGTAAGACATAGGTCAGACAGCGGTCAGGTCATGGTAAGACAAGAGGTCAGGTCATGATAAACAGAGGTCATAGTAAGAACAGAGGTCAGGTCATGGTAAGACAGAGGTCAGGTCCAGGTCATGGTAAGACAGAGGTCAGGTCATGATAAACAGAGGTCATAGTAAGAACAGAGGTCAGGTCATGGTAAGACAGAGGTCAGGTCATAGTAAGAACAGAGGTCAGGTCATGGTAAGACAGAGGTCAGGTCATGGTAAGACAGAGGTCAGGTCATGGTAAGACAGAGGTCAAGTCATGATAAACAGAGGTCATGGTAAGAATAGAGGTCAGGTCATGGTAAGACAGATGTCAGACCCAGTAAGACAGAGGTCAGACCCAGTAAGACAGAGGTCAGACCAGAGGTCATCACTGCCTGCAGGAGTGGTGAAGTGAGAATCATGCAAAAGCTGACAACAACTTTGGACATTTTGTTTTAGATAGTTTCCATCTTAATCTGTTTGTGTCCCGCATGTTCTCTACCATTACCACGTGTCTCCTTTTTCTCTATTGACACTACGTAGTCAGTCATCTTCGCTCTGTATGAAGGGGTGTGTCTGAGAAAGCAGAACCCACAAGTGGCAGAACACAAAAGGAATCGAGTTTTTTACCTTGCCAAGCTTGGAACATTTTCTACCATAAATCTTCCACGCTCCAAGATCTACTGTAGTTTCTACACGCTCACGACAACTACATGTACATAATGCATTCACCACCATAGCCATGCTGAGGAATTGGACGGCTACGTCATAATGAAACTGCACTCCGTAACAGCTCCCAACTACATAAATGGCCGTAAACACTCACTCCTGTGCAGCCATCAACACTCACTCCTGTGCAGCCATCAACACTCACTCCTGTGCAGCCATCAACACTCACTCCTGTGCAACCATCAACACTCACTCCTGTGCAGCCATCAACACTCACTCCTGTGCAGCCATCAACACTCACTCCTGTGCAGCCATCAACACTCACTCCTGTGCAGCATCAACACTCACTCCTGTGCAGCCATCAACACTCACTCCTGTGCAGCCATCAACACTCACTCCTGTGCAGCCATCAACACTCACTCCTGTGCAGCCATCAACACTCACTCCTGTGCAGCCATCAACACTCACTCCTGTGCAGCCATCAACACTCACTCATATGCAGTCATCAACACTCACTCCTGTGCAGCCATCAACACTCACTCCTGTGCAACCATCAACACTCACTCCTGTGCAGCCATCAACACTCACTCCTGTGCAGCCATCAACACTCACTCCTGTGCAGCCATCAACACTCACTCCTGTGCAACCATCAACACTCACTCCTGTGCAGCCATCAACACTCATTCCTGTGCAGCCATCAACACTCACTCCTGTGCAGCATCAACACTCACTCCTGTGCAGCCATCAACACTCACTCCTGTGCAGCATCAACACTCACTCCTGTGCAGCCATCAACACTCACTCCTGTGCAGCCATCAACACTCACTCCTGTGCAACATCAACACTCAGCAACAGAGAGAAAGAGAGAGAGAAAGAGAGATGTCCTACCTTCCTTCCTCGGGATGAGCAAGTTTGCCTTTCACTTCCATCAACTTTGCCTCGTTTCTGGCGGACATGATTACCTTGGCTCCCATCTCTGACAGCCGGTAGCACATCTCCTCCCCGACTACAAGTGTGGTGAAGGGAAAGCACCTGTATTCAAGTGCTAACCCACCCCTCCCCCTTCTCAAAATGGACATGTGGCATGTTACCATGGCACCACAGTGAAGAACCCTTACCATTTTATCCACATTTTCGTAGATGTTTAGTGCCATAACAAACCTCTTAACTATATTCATAACCTTCAGCAAACTCTCAGTTGACATAATAAAATTACAATTACCTTCTCAATAATCAACTTGGAATCCACTCTCTCGACATTTGGACTAGATGCTCTGGCCTTCATCAACTCATCAGGATGAGGGCTACAGCATCCAGTGAATAATCAAGAGAGTATGATTATTGAGGTCATTATATATTCATAACATTGTACATATATATATTCCACTTACATGTAACACAGCATGCATCATGCTCCTAGAAAATTGTTTGATCACTGAGAGGAGCAGTTATCTTTTTTTTTAAAGATAACTTGTTTCTGGTGAATTGTCTAGAGGAGGCTTACATGGTACAACAGAGTCATGACACACTTACTCATAGCAAGTCATCAAGATCTTGAGGAAAACACTCCAAAGGTTGAAACAAGCAGCTTACTGGATCCAATCTGCCAGATGATGTTGTATAATGTTGTTGTGAGTGTACATATGTCAACAGTCTAAACTTCCTGAACCAACAACTTCTCTGATGAGTTACCCTAATTAGCAGGCCATGCCAGACAATAGCTGTAGACAGGTCCAGCAATAGCAATCAATACTCTCAGGTTATCCAAGACTATTTTTACCAAGTGGGTGGAGGCCATTCATGCTATACCAGGTCAAACCACATCAAGAATAACAGCAAACTCAGTTCAGTAATAGCCTACAAGTGATTAGATCAAGGCAGAAATTTCAAGAGTTCACACCGGACGCTGGAGGCTTTCAGGGTCAGTAAGTCCCACACGGCAGCCTATCATCCTCAAGGAGATGGCATGGTAGAAAGGACTAAACCAATTTCTTCTTCAACTACTTTGATCAAATGTTGACAGACGGGAAGATAGGGAGAATGCAACCAGACACCTTGCTTCTTGTTGCTTACACATCAGCAGTAGCATTCATCACCAAAGCTACTGCCATTCATGCTAATGTTCAGAAGGCTGTCACTGTCCACGTACAAAATGCTACAGTCTACAGCTCATGATCCAGGCACTTGTGTTCGGGCTGAGGTGGCTGAACATTGTAACGTCATGGAAACTCATCTGGCTGAAGCTGCTGCGAATTAAAAAGAATACTATGACCGACAAGCTGTGCAACATCCATTTTCAGTTGGCGGCAAGGTTTGGTTGTCGATACCTAGCTTGAACCTAGGTGGGAGGGTTTGAAGCAGTCCAAAGTTCTGTCACTATAGAAATATCCAACAATTCAAAGACAAAAGTGATAGACTTCGCCATCGCATTCTGCCAAATAGCAATCCAGATCGCTCATCACATAACAAATACAACCTACCCAGGAATACATCAGAACGAGCACTCCTCGTTATCCTCAGTGTGAATAACATCCACCAAACTATAGAGCTTGCCACATGAACTTTCCCCATTTGATTAAGTACATATATACTCAAGATTGCTGTGAACATTAATTACTGAAATTCTGTTTTACTGAGTTTATTAAAATTTGGTATACACGTACGTTATTGTAGATGTCCCCAACATAACTGAAAAGTAGAAATGTTAGGTTTCCATGGCAACAGAATTGATTAAAATGGCGTATTTGTGGTCATGAGTGTTAAATCTAATAGTGTGAATCCCATTTTCTATTAATTTTTGCTCATTAAACAACCAAAAATCATTAAACAACCAAAAACACTAAAATATCTATTATGGATTACCAGATTACATTACCAAATTACATTACCAAATTACAAAATAAAAATACTAATAATTGTAAGACAAAAAAACACAGGTCTCTGAGGGGAGAAACACTGGTCTAGTATAAATAATTTACATGTACAGCTGCATAGACCAGCACTGGCACTAGGTTAGTGCTGATCAGTGGAAGCTACATCTCTTTTAAGACATGCAGCTTGTGCAAGACATAACTAGCCTGTAGCCAAATGCAAAGGCAGTAAGCACAGATCACAGACTCAAACTGTTGTAGAAATGCCAGAGTAGCAGTACAAATGTGTTGGGCCATGGCTATATGCATGCACAGCATAGAAATGATGCTACAAAGCTCTGGAATGCTCTTCCATTAAACCACACATGATCTAATTCTTTATTACGTGTGAATGTAAAACCTATCATGTGAATAATGTAGTTAATAATGATTCATGCAAAGAGCAATGCTATATTCTTAGAAAATACATACCATTCCCTCTCCTTTGATTTCGTAGCAATAGTAATCAAAATCTGCACACTGATTAAGGTGAATAATAGCATTAAAGGAATAGTTTGTATTGGTTAATTATAACTACAGAGATTATTTTCCGCACAATTGTTTGTTATGCCTTGTAAAAGATTACAGATTTTTTTAGCAAAGTAGTCGAAAAGTTTCTGAGTTCTTATAATGGAGGTTGAAAAACTGGAAGAATCGTTCATGGTATGTCTTTCTCCTCTCATTCTAGGTCTGTTCATGTTCTCTATCTGCTGGAGCCAGTGGGTGAAGCTCAGCATGAAAGCTATACACCCATAGGCATAGCAACTACAAATGTACGCCCACACATGACCCTGTACAACCTTAGAATGACACTAGCCTCCAACAGTTTCTCCTCAATTTCTCCCACTCTCTACAATAGTAGCTAGAGAAAAGACTCACAAGCACGGTACAATACGCAAGCATCTTAATCCCACCTCGTTAGATTTAAACTTACTTCCAGAACTAGCTCCTGTGATCCACACCACTCTGTCCTTGAAGTAGCTGGGCTTCAGCGTGCTATTCAGCACAACCAGGTCACCATCTGCAAAGTAAAGTCGCAGTAGCTTGTAGAGGAGGTAGAGGGCAAAAGCTCCTTTTATGGACAAAATAACCCACAAAATATCGTCCATTTCGAGTACTACTTAAGCGTAACTATCACGAGTTTAGAGTTGCATCTGCCTAGACTAGTATGCAGTTGAGCGGTTCTGGGAAGAAGGTAAGGAATGGCGTCAGCTTGCGAGCAACACTTGATGCTTCCACCCACCCCGCCCCCTAAATAGATAATTACTGGCGGGTTGTCAGATAAAATCTCTCCCCCTCCCCAAAACTGTCCTGAACCTTTACCCCTTACCTAAGAAATTCCCTGAACTGTTGGATGTCCTGCTCTGTCCCAAGTCCCTGAAGCACTACTAGCTCCTTTGGTTTAACCGAGTGATTGGTTTAACCGAGTGATCCGACAGCTTTTATAACCAGAGCCGGTATATATAGCAAAACTTCAATGGCTGCTCCAGCTCACGAACTGTTAGGTTACTACCTGTGGGTGGTTTCATGTCCTTCAGAGTAGGCCAGTGGACCTTGGTCATACATGTATTCTTACAATCTTCAAAGATAGCATGCGTGACATAGTAAGTGACACTTTGTCACCTTCAATTTACCCACATCTACAAAAGGTAATCAGCAGCCTGCTGGACCTCTGGAATCTCCCCTGAATAGAGCCTCCCCTGCATTGAGGTTGAGCCTCCCCTGCAAAGAGGTTGGAGCCTCTCCTGCATAGAGGTCGGAGCCTCCCCTGCATAGAGGTCGGAACCTCCCCTACATAGTGGTCGGAGCCTCTCCTGTATACAGGGTGGAGCCTCCCCTGCATAGAGGTTGGAGCCTCCCCTGCATAGAGGTTGGAGCCTCTTCTGCACAGAGGTTGGAACCTCCCCTACATAGTGGTCGGAGCCTCTCCTGCATACAGGGTGGAGCCTCCCCTGCATAGAGGTTGGAGCCTCCCCTGCATAGAGGTCGGAGCCTCCCCTGCAAAGAGGTTGGAGCTTCCCCTGCATAGATGTCGGAGCCTCCCCTGCATAGAGGTCGGAGCCTCCCCTGCATAGAGGTTGGAGCCTCCCCTGCACAGAGGTTGGATCCTCCCCTGCACAGAGGTTGGAGCCTTCCCTGCATAGAGGTTGGAGCCTCCTCTGCATAGAGGTTGGAGCCTCCCCTGCATAGAGGTTGGAGCCTCCCCTGCATAGAGGTTGGAGCCTCCCCTGCATAGAGGTTGGAGCCTCTCCTGCACAGAGGTTGGATCCTCCCCTGCATGGAGCCTCCCCTGCATAGAGGTTGGAGCCTCCCCTGCATAGAGGTTGGAGCCACCCCTGCATAGAGGTTGGAGCCTCCCCGGCATAGAGGTCGGAACCTCCCCTGCATAGAGGTTGGAGCCTCCCCTGCATAGAGGTTGGAGCCTCCCCTACAAGAGGTTGGAGCCCCCCCTGCATAGAGCTTGATTCCTGTGGAGCTTCCCCTAGGAGAAGTTGAACACTGTGGAGCCTCCCGTTAGATGTTGAATCCTGTGGAACATCCTGTTAGAGGTTGATTCCTGTGCAGCCCCCCCCCCCTTCCCCCTGCATAAAGGTTGATTCCTGTGGAGCCTCTCCTGCATAGATGATGATTCCTAATTTTCCTTTTAATATATTTATAGGAAGGGGATGTGGTATAATTGATCCTCACTCCATTCTCTAGATATTTGAATATTTGGGAAAGGGTGTGGTCCAGTATGAATCCCACTCCATTCTCCTAGACATTTTCACACTTGTATATGGCACGTGCTGTCCTCCACTCTCCTATATATTGGAAATGAAAGGAAGGGGTGTGGTCTTAAAAGGAAACCCACTAGATATTCTAACGGTTTTGCTGAGGTGTGGTGTGTAGGTGTAGTTATAAACCCACTCCCTTCTAGAAATTAGAAACAATATTCCACTAATGTATTAGTGGAATATCGTTTCAAACTATAGGAAGATAATATGTGGCATAGCTGAAATTGGAAATGATTTTCCACTAGCTGTAGCTACATATATATACGAAGACGTGGTCTATAGTTGCAATCCGACTCCTTTCTAGAAACTAGGAACAATATATAATAATATATAGGGAGATGTGTGGTGTATATCCAGTTGTAACTCCCCTCTCTTCTCCTTGAAATTGGAAACAATCTTCCACTTAATATTTAGTATAACACAGAAGTGTGCATCTGCAATGGATATCGGTTTCTGCTCCACTATGGAGTGCACAGACCACCATATCTTGCTGCAGAATATAATTGTAGGGCAAGCTCTCCTCCAGTGACATCATAGAAGTAGACTACCTCCTGATTGGCCATCTGAATGAGCACTACAACTAGCTGTAAATAGTCTCTGGTGTCTTCATCGACAGCATCTTTCTCTGGGGTCTGCCATATGGCAACCATGTTTCTTACAACGAGGCTGGAGGAAGCACGGACGGTTTGGAGCAGTCGCAAAAGCCTTCCTTACCAACATTTGAGCACACAATGCTTCTGCTAAACTCCAAATGGCTCTGCATGTGTGCATTTTATCCACATATCCACTTTGGAGAGCGTGACCACTCCTTGTATGATGAACAGTCAAAGTTATCCTACATCGAGACAACCATGTTTTGCAAACATGCAGTCATTGTAATGGCAAAGGTTGATGTAGCTGATATTCCAGACAAAATGTCCCGGCTCTTGGAAAACGTTTGCAATGATGATATCAGCCGGTATATGCTGGACTGGACCTAGGACAGCTCGAAGTGTCTAGACAGTCAGGAAGACAATCTGGTGGAATGCCACAACTTCCTGCCACATGCCAGCTCAGAAAAGGACACACTCAAGAAGACCCTAGACAATGCGGATAGCATGGGCAAAAGCTACTTGTCCTTTCTGCTCAGTCACCCTATATGCAGCTCACTGTGGCAAAGTAAATTATACAACAAGTCTCACTGTCTGCCTGGGTGTGCATGGGTGCATACTGAGGCATCCAGAAGTGTACGCCTCAGAATTCAAGAAACTCTCACTATAATGGCCCCAACATCTTCCAGAAGAACAAATACTCCCCACCCACCCACTCGAGAAGCCAATGGTGCTAAGGACACTGCTACTAAGAAAAGAAAGCCAACACTAAGGCTCTCTATGGATCACTCTTAAACAAGCACACCAATATCGGATTATATCCTGTTCAGGCAGCTGCGACAAAATCTTCGTCCATCTTTTCATCTTACGGTGTTTTTGGATAGCTGGTTGTCAGGGCCATACAAGTGCAACAGGAGAATGTTTTAGCACTATCTGCCATGTTGTCCTGCACTACAAAGACTTCCCAGTGCACAAATATCTGCAGAAATGTTTCCGACGCCGGCAGAAGCCTCCCCCAGCTAGAAGCAGACGATCATAACTCATCGAGTTTGTGTAGCCACTAGAATAAAAACATATTGTGTTCGTGTCTGGCATCAAAGCAAGGAATCATCAGGAAAATGTCATTTCATCAATGAGAGATACAGTCCCAGCCCGGCACAGTAGGGACACCACCCAGCGTGAGCCCTAATATCCAGGGTTTTTAATTGGAGCTGCATACCTCAATTGCCCAACACATATGCACAGTAGCATCTTCGACACACTCATGAATTATTCATGATATGCACTGTAACGTCCATAATATCATTGCCATTCGTCTCCTGTAGGAAATTTTGGTACTGGAAAATAGTCCAAGAAATTTCTGTTGGTATGCAATGTTTACCAAATATATGGAGGTATATACTAAAGTGACCACTAATATATACAATCGACACCAGGGTTTACTACAAATTAGATTAAAGTGCGACAGATTGTTTCACAACTAGTGCTGGGAGAGAGGGGAATAAAAGAAGAGCAAAGAAAGATCTACAAAACGATATACTATAAAGCACTTGAAATCAAATTCACGCCGAGATATTGAAAATAAAATTATCACCTAGGCCAGGTCACCGGTGAACTGACTACTACACCTTTAAAATTTAGCATAAAGCAAAACTTGTTATCTTCTGGTACAATAAGCAGTAAACAATTATATTTGATATTAATTGATAAATGTCCCTGAAAGACATTACTCTAGTTAATAAGTGCCTTGCCTTCCTGTCACTTCCATCATCCTCAAATACTTTCTTCTGATCACACTAGATGTCTCTATTCCAACAAGAACGAAGTGATGACTAGCTATCTTATATGTTGGAGTAATTCTGAATCAAAGTATCTGCTCTGTTTGTTGTTGCACCTGGAGTCCCGTAAAAATAATCTGAGTAAAAAGTGGGAAATGTGTCGGCACAGGTAGTAGCTATGCAATACCAATGTTCCTGGTGCCCATGACATTACTATCACTTCATTAGAGAATTCGCCACCAAACCTGATATTTTCATGTATGAGGGGATTTTTGCATATCTCTCATTGACCGATAGCAACCCTGACTCTTCCTGAATTGCAACAAGTTACTGCTTATTACTGGAATTCTACAATGTTGAAACAGATGAGTACTGCACAACAACATATCAAGGTAACAACCTGTAGCTAAGCAAATTTCCGATTCAGAACAGACATCACACTGGACCTGTCACCTGCTTCCATCTCTGCTGAAACTCTAATTTTGCCATGGGCGAGCACCAGGAGCTCCTTTCAAAAGTTTATCCATCGTGTGAGGTGTGTCCCATGACTTCCAGACATGGTAGTGACTCATCCTCAGGTCAAGGACTAGTAGCTAATGTCCAGACTTGATTCAAGGGTAGACAAATCTTTTCGCCAAGATGTGGCCTATAAGATTCAATGAGCCTGAAGCTGAATCCAGTATTACTGACGGAGTAGACCACCTGACTACAGCCTTGAGCCCAAGGTCGCCAGATCTGACTGGCAAAGAAGCTCGTGACCATGCAAAATGTTCAATGTAATGTCAACATAATTATGGAAGGCATCAAATTCTGAAAATTTGAAGGAGAGGAGAAATAGGTGGCAAAGGTGTGTAAATGTCAGCATTTTGGGCAATGGTAAAGTGTAATGAGTAATCATGAGAATAGAGATGACAGTTTTATTTAGAGAACTCTAGACAACTATTTGGAGAATTCATGAGAGTGTCTACTTCCAAAGCAACTATTCAAAGACCTGGGCAAGTGTACAAGAATTCAATCAATAGCAAATGGGTCGTGACTGTCACATTTTGATTCAATTAACTTCTTGGCCTCACCCTCCACAAAAAAGGCAAGTCAACAAGGACTTCCACTGAAGTTCAATCACCAAGCCAAATATCTTGAACTCTGACATTTCAGAGTTTGCTCATTGCTACCACAACGTGCTAGTCATAACTCACAGCCACAAACCTGTGGATTGTACGCAAAACTGAAGTGGTTGCAGAAGATCTCCCTGTTGAACTCCCTCTACACATGGTGGCATTATTTCCAAAGAACAGGGAAGTGTGCAAACAATAGTCAGAGTGACATAGTAGAGAAGTTTAGAAGATTTCTCTATAGCTGCATGCATTTTATGGCAATGAATCAAATTATACAAAAATATTTCAAAATCTCACGTTTCAGTAAGATGTGACCTAGCTAGGGCTGATGGCAGCTAGTTCTAGCTGCATGGGTTATTGCTTCTGCTTCAAATTTAGTACAACAGCCAAGTTCAAATAGGTTTGCTGATTGTTTCTTTCACTGTCAGGCTATATAGTTGTCTTGACTACCAATCATTACAAGTGTAGTTATAGCCTAAATACCGCTATGGAGCTCTCAGCTCCATCTTTCTTTTTTAGAGTTATTAGGGGGTACCAAACATTAGTGTCACACAAGAGAGGGAGTTCTACCTGCAAGAACAAGATTCACATCAGTTTGCTGTCCAATTTGGATGTTACTATAACTAGATATATGCTGCAAACATAAGCAATCAGGACCACCAAAAGAACCATTTAATTGTTCCGATGATCAAATCCACCATGACATGCAGGCAAATGTCTCAGTCAGTTGTTGTGCTGTCTAAGTTTGCCTAAGTATATACAGCTAGTAGTAGGCCTGTTGTGTCTACCACCATCCTCTAGCTTAGAACAATCACTTTTGGAGGACAAAATCTTGAAATATACTTCTTAACCTTGGGAGCACAGGTAAGCTTAAAAGAAAGGGTAGTCTTCATTTGAGATTGCTTACAACAGAAGCAAGGCTTTTCCTAGGCCCAACCCTATCAGGTACTTGCAAACAATAATAATGGAAACTTATACCACTGATCATGATACTAAAGATAACCTGTTAACTTCTTTACTCAAGAGGGGATAGTTCAGGTGCAATAATATTTGGGGGTTTTCTGTAAGATTGTCAGTTGAGATGGTGTGGTGTAAGCTGAGGGAACAATAGCTCACTAATGATAATTCCATGAAGGCATGAGAACTGGCTCAAGAAGAGGTCAACTCGATGTAGGATCTGGAGTGGAGTGAGAGCCAGGGCAGTTTGCTCTAGGACAATGCATGTATAAAATACTAGCACATGAGTTTCTAATGCCAATAAAGCTGCACAACTATGCAAGGTAATGATAAGCTATAACTCTATTCTGGTATATATGAGTACTGTAAATCCCAAAAATATGACATAATAAATATACAAAAATATATCTAATGAAATACATTAACAGTAACAAAATCAAAATGACTTCTTTTTTTAAATTAGCTCCATTTGAACTTGTCATGTTGTGCCTTATTTTATGTTGAGGTTTCAGCACATATGTCAATGACAAAGCCATGAAGAGCATGAAAAGGAATTATATTGCAGAGGAGTTAGTACAGTCGGATCACTCTATAGAAAATGCATACTCAATATGTACAAGGTCAACCCCCCACTTGCCAAATGTAGCTAGTTACCAAAACTATTCAGCCACACTAGCACATGAAAAGCAGTTAAACTTTATTGGAGGTAAGATAAGGTGTTGGTATGTGGGAGTCTACTTAACCCAAAAACTCTAATAAGGTTGTGATTGCCCACAAACTATGTATTTGGTGGGGCCCTTCCAAGTTGTCCCTGTGAGGTTGTGTGGCTTATTTACTCTAGTGCCACAGAAATCTTGTAGGTGTCGTTCAGTGACTATAGTCATATTTATCATATTTATACTTGGTTCTATATTTTTCCTTGGCATTTACTTCCAAGTTTGGGCTGCATATTGATTGCAATTACCAAAAATTGTACTGAGAACTTCACTGTATGGATTCTAGCATCATGAAATAGAGTGTCATCAAGATTTGTAGCTATCTGGTAAATGATGAAATAAATCTAGTCTGGGAATTGATAGCTAATGTAATTGATTTCTGAGGCAACTACTGATATGGTTCAAAGCCCTCAACAGTATAGTGTATGCGATCTTCCTCCAATAGTTATTCCAAAGAGCTGGGGAGGCTAAATCTGGAGCAACTCACAATATATCTCATACCTGAGTCCAAACTTTGCTTTTCTCCACTACACATTATGAATATGCAATTGCCCATGCCCAAACTGGAGAATAGTGGACAGATGGAAAATAAAGTGTCTGTTTTTATTTAATCCAATGGGTATATAAACATGCAGTAAAAGAATAGTGTGTGTGTGAATATATTTATGTGTTATATAACTTCTTGTCAATAAAAAAGGCACAAAACCATAATATATATTATCAAATAAATATTTGTCAAACACAGTGCAATCTTAAAGTGAGAGATTAGAACATGCAATGCTTGCAAAAAAAATTACCAGTAGAGCTATGCTCATATCTAACTTGTGGCCTAAATATTGCATTAACTATATATGCAGCTTTTATCAATGATCTCAGAGTTCACACCATATAGGTATATTTGTGGACATGCACTTTTCTTATGGTCATGTGTATAGCCCAGAATTCCCAACCCACTTACCACCTCCACCCCACCCCTTTCCCTCACCCCTCCAGCTATTTTTCAGCATATAAGAGTAGAAAACTGGCAGTCAATTAACAAAGCATCCAATCTCCTGAAAGAAGCACAACTAGAGCTTCTACCACTAAAAGAACATTAGTAATATCAACTAGGAAAATCACAGAAGGAATCGGCTGGAGTTTTCATCATGCTAATCGTGCTACAGATTCATCCAGTTGTCTTCATTCTTGCATTGGCTGTAAACTTAATGCAATCACGTGACCCGTCCCCTGCAGAATATACTGATGGTAAACATTTATTCCTATTAAACCTTGTATGCTTGACTACATAAATCACAACTGCATGTACTAAATATACATACTAAATTCCCATTTGCATTTCATTTAGGCAACACCGAAGGAGACATTCTCCTGACACCTGAGCAGCAGAGATTCATAGAGGCAACAGCTAATCCTAGTGATCTCAATGCACCACAGAATGCTGTAGTAAGGTTCCAACAGTCACTCTGGCAAGGAGGTGTTGTTCCATATGTATTCGACAGCCTGAGCAGTAAGAAAAATCATTATTATTAGTGCTCCTATTTGCTGTATTTCACCACATTCAATATTAAACTAGGTATAAGATTATATCTTTATGTACCTCTCTATTTTTAGGTCAGGCAATAAATTCCATCATGGAAGCCATTGCCGACTATCACTCACTGACATGCATCAGATTTGCTCAACGCACAAACCAAGAGGACTATGTCAGGTTCTTCTCTGGCAGAGGGTGAGTTCGTTAAAACAGCTAACATGTACTTACCAATACACAAACCGCTCTGACCACATACTTTTTCACCCATCATTCTTGCAAGAGTTTTTAAAATATTGTTTATAGCTATAAGTAGTGGTATTATCTGTACTTTCATTACCTTAGATGTTACTCTTACATTGGCCGAACCGGAGGTCCTCAGGATATCTCCATTGGTCGAGGCTGTGAATTCAAAGGTGTTGTAATTCATGAGATATTTCATGCCCTCGGGCGTTGGCATGAACAGAGTCGGCCAGACAGAGACATGTTTGTTAGGATCCTGACAGAAAACATACTAAGTGGTGAGCTCTTGACACTTCATTATTCACTTGCAGAATGTTCTATATCGATAACTCTCTGTAATACTCTAATTTAGGAACGGAAAATAACTTTATAGTTACAAATACAGCTCATACGACCACTCAAGGAGTCCCTTATGACCTTGGCTCCATCATGCACTATTCTTCCCGAGCATTCAGTCGTAATGGTCAGCCCACGATCATGCCTGTGGACCCCAACATCAGCCCCAATAGTCTCGGTCAGAGACAAGGTCTTTCACGTCTTGATGTCCAACATGTGACTACACTATACTGTGGAGGTGAGTGATAATCAACACACCAAATTAAACACTTTACCACTGAAAATAGAAAAGGATATTCTTAAAATACACTTAAGCTGACTATTAGGCATTAATCCTAGAATTCACTATATAATCTACATTCTATGATTATTGAAATTTGTTAGTGCATGGAGATGTATTGATCACAGAAATGCTCATACTCTCATTATCTTCAGGTGGTGGATCTACTGCCTCCTGGTCTTCATGGCAATCCTGGTCTAGCTGCAGCAGGACCTGCAATGGTGGCACCAGGTCACGAACTAGGACCTGCAATGGAGGTACAAATTGTGAAGGCATCAACATACAGAGAAAGCAGTGCAATACAGCCTCCTGCCCTGGTAAGCTGCAATGCCGGAATTCTAATACTAATAGCTAAGCGCATTCATTCTCAAGTTACACTGTGTAAGTTACTTTTGGATTTTGGGATTAAGGTCATATAGAGTGGTGCATAGATTGCTGGAGAAAGGGTCAGCTGTATATTCAGTAATAACAAACCGAGTGAGATTACCTCACCTACCACCTGAGTGTCTGTATGCAGTGGTAAGAAGTGATAACCTGCTTTGGGATAAAGAATTAACTGACAATGGCTGTAGCTGCTCTTCATTTGTGCATGGCCAGACAAGACCATACCTAAAATAGGATGATTTGCATGTATCTAAAATATAAGAACAAACTAGGGGCATTGCAGGTCTGGAATATTTCTCTCTGAGGGTGCGTATTTCTGCTGGTACACATAACATAACAACTAATTACCCATTAACACATGTGTATATGTGTGGAGAAATTATATGATTGCTTTCACTTCTAGTGGTAGCTTCTTGGAGTACATGGAAAGCCTGGAGTGGTTGTTCTCGGACGTGTGGTGGAGGAAGACAGTCGAGGATCAGGTCATGTGTGGAGGGTAACACTTGCGAAGGGATTATGGCAGAATTCAGAGACTGCAACACACAATACTGTCCAATAAGTAAGAAGAAACAATGTTAGTTTTAACTTTTATAAATGCTAGTTTATTGAAGGTAGTTTAGTTTACCAAACATCTACTGGTTGTTATTTTACTGAATGTTAGATTACAAGGTGTTCCACCAATGAATGGTGTAATAAAGGTCATGCACACATACTATGACATTTTTTTGAAAATTGATGTCCTTATAGTTGTCACATGGGCCTCCTGGGGTAGTTGGTCTTCATGTAGTAGCACATGCCAAGGAGGTTTCCAGCAACGAAGGCGCATCTGTCGGAATGGGAACACTTGTCCAGGGACAGATATCACGAGCAAGAATTGCAACACAAACATCTCCTGTGTAACACAGCGTAAGTCGAGTCGATTATGCAAATGCGATGATTCCATAGGCTAAGTAGAATCAAATAAAGAAGAGCACTCCAATAATGGCAAAATAGGTCCTCATTGAAACAATTTGCAAAAGTTAGAAAATTGTTTCTAGATTTCTAATCATCTTGTAACTTTATGTCTCTGTGTCCTCCTTGCTTAAATATTAACTGATCTTCCATTTAACGAATTCTCACTACAATAGGATTCCCTTTTATTCTATATAAATATACACCGAAGTTTTCAGACTATGGATACAGCTAAAAAATTACTTTTCAGTAATGGTAGCTATGACTTTACAAACAGAAAATGCGTATATTTCTAAATGGATTTTTTTTAATGTATAAAGTTAAGTGTATGTAATTGGCATTAAACCTAACACTAATAATTATGTTTCTAGCCGACCCCTATTCTGGTAAGTGGTCATCTTGGAGTGCTTGTTCGGCCCAGTGTGGAGGAGGGTCAAAGTTCAGAGTGCGAGTGTGTGGAGGATCAGACTGCGAGGTGAACCAGGAGAGTTGTAACAGTCATGATTGTCAACCTGAACCTGAACTCAGAGGTAAGAACACTGGAATTTTCTAGCTTCCAGCTGTTGTAGAGTTGTTGGTAGTGTTACTTCACTTCACGATAAAAATGGCTAAACCAAAACTTTAATATGCCACTCAAACAAACACTGTACATGAAGCAAAAAAGGACATAATAGTTCATATTATTGCCATGTGGCTATGCTTTGCTGACTGGTTTTGCAAATTTTTATAGTAGAAATTAAAATTGAATTTCACAATCTTGAGTTACTAGCTGCAGTCATGTCACTTTTATACATTGTTACATATGCAGATACATTAGACAACCTTGGAGAATATTCTCAAAAAATTATACCACTGTGTAATCGACCATTTCTCTGGATTTTTTTTTAACTATAAACATTACAACTTTTTAATACTTCAAAGATTTTTGTCTCAAAAGATAGCCCATTCTGTGTGCTTTCCAATGATGTTATAATAGCAGTGCTGAAATAAACTATGGCTTAAATATGGGAAAACCACAAAGGTCATTTAAAAGTATAAATGCTCTTGCTCCCCAACCATAGGTCCTCAACACTTCTCATTTACAGTGATATCAGAGTACCTACAGATACAAATAATATTTTATTAATTTCTTCCATTCATTTTTGTTGTCAGGTGACCAACTATATCTCATCAGAAAATAGAAAACTATAGATTAAAAATACAGAGCAATGCAAAAGCTTTCAGATTATATCAAAATTATTTACTAAGGATAAAATTTGACTGCTTGATATGATATCAATGCATGAGATTACACTTTCATGATAAATCAATTTGAAAAGTACAACACGAAAATCACATGGGTAAAATCAACGCCCTCAATTTCGCACCCATGCGCTTGTCCACGTCATAAATTTTTAACGCTTATTCAAAAAGGTGATTGAATGCTCTAGGGCATCCCCTAGCCACTCGTACTATTTTCAATTATTTTGCACTTAGCAATCTGGAGTTATTCTGGATGGGGACTTTGGGATGCAGGTTTTTGAGGTCCCTCCACTTTAGGGTCTAGTAACTTGCCTATATTTATCCTATGAAACATAATTATTTCAGTATCAAAAGTGAGCACACAGAGAGACCTATCTTTTAAAGTATATAACAAGTCCATACCATGAAGTTTGCAGAATCTACAGATCTCTAAAGTTGTAAACACAAGTATTAAAAAAAAGTAAAAAAATGCAGCTGTCTCCCCTGAAGTCAATCCATCACACATGTGCACAAGATGAAATGTTTGAACTTCATATTATGTGTGCAGGTATTTAATATCGTGGCTGCTGGTATTCCAACTTGAGATCTCATCTAATCAGACTCCTGGAGAAATCAACTCCTGAGCTTAGTGATAACCCACTTACAAGAGACAGGCCTGTCAGCAAATGTGGTGTGGCTGCCCAGAAACTGAACTTTGACTTCTTTGGTGTTACCCTTGGACACTGTTTGTCTGGTTCAAACAGACTCGGTGATTATCAGTCCTCTGCATCTTCTCTGTGCCGTGATGGAAGAGGAGCTTACAGACAAAGTTCTTTTATAATGGATGTGTATGAGATAACAGATGGAAGAAGCTTCATTAATTCTGTCATGAAAATCAACAATCCAAACTGGAATGCCAAGAATTCTACTATAAATACAAATACCACAAATTCCACAGTTATTTCTTTGGAGGAGGGTTCAAGTGGATCTGGAGATGTGGATGGCACTAGCTCAGGCTACAAGCTCTCATATAATGTCATTCTTCTTCTCTCAGCTGTATGGACTGTCATTCTGGCAGCAATGGTCATGTGAATTAGTACTTCTCTAATCATTACTATCCAAACACAATCTTACGATTTTAATGTTATTGTATAATTTATTTTGTATGTACACCCTAGCATGTATTAACTGTATATAATTCTTCAATTGAAGATATTATGAATGGTGTCACCCAGTTTGAATATAAACTTTCATCTTCAGGTGACCATGCCAGAGAGAAAATTATGTGAGGTACAACAGTTTGACACTCAGGCATTCCATTAAACTAGACCCATTGAGAGCCTAGGGACAACTGGTCCTCTATCTATGCACTTCTTAAATCACAGCAACCTTACAGGTCAGCTAGTATATATGTAGGGGCAGAGAAGATCCATCATTACCTCTTGCAGCAGCTGTTCATGACTCTTCAAGAGCAAATAGATAATAGTTCTGGGATCAGAGACTGCTCATCCTGACTTTCCTTCTTTTTTTTGCTGTTAAAAAAAATATATTTCTTAGCACTGTGCACATAATATATAGTCAGAAAAACACACAATAATATTATAAGTAATGTTAGAGTTGAAGTTTCTAATGTTTGATGAGCTATTCTCATGACAGGCTTGTGTGTGAAATAATGCTGGGAGAAATACTAAAATGGCATAGACATTGCTCTGAACATGATGATCAATAGAGAAGAGAGAAGAACACTGGAGCTGTGTGTAAGCGTGTAGCCTGAACTAGTGCCATCCATATCCCAAACACCTGAGCCCTCCATAGAATCTCTTGCAGTGTCAGTCACTGTTGAATGTTCAGAATTTGCAATTGCAATAGAGTTTCTGGTATGCTGGGTAGCATTGTTGATTTGCATGACTGAATTACTGAAGCTTTCTCCATCAATGATCTCATATACATCCATGAAGAAGGAACCTCGCCTGTATGCTCCTCTTCCATCATGGCACACAGAAGATGCAGAGGACTGGTATTCACTGAGTCTGTTTGTACCAGACAAACAGTGTCCAAGAGTTATACCAAAAAAGTTGAAGTTGAGTCTCTGTGCAGCAACACCACATTTTCTGATTGGCCACTCTCTCGTTAATGGGTTATCGCTAAGCTCCGGTGTGGTTTTCTCCAGGAGATTGATTTGATGAGACATTGAGTTTAACAACCAGCAGCCATGATGTTTCAAACCTATTATTTGGGAGCAAATTATACAATAGTGGCAATATGAAAGTAGATTAGTAGCACTTTGGAGATGATACAGCTTTGGTGAAGTGTGGAACATACTTTTCCAATGTATAAGAGGGGGTTAGCAGTGTATATTAATTACTAGGTTAAAAATTTACTCTTTTTTATTTTAAGGGAGCGATGACTTCACCATATTTTCCATGAATAACATTATGATATTAATTAAGAGATACATCTCTGTATGCTCTTAAGAAATAAAATATTGTTGAAGTAAACGAGTGAAGGTCTTCAAAATTGGATTATAAATTTTTTGTAACGACATATTTCAGCAATAAAAAAATTAAACATGTGACAAGTATCGCTCATGTTTTCTACTCTAATTGTGTGTGTCCGCTCCTAATTATATGTGTACCAGAAATGGGTTCCAGAGTATAAGTCACCCTCACAAAGTTAGCCATTACTACAAAAATTCTATATATGCCGGATTATAAGTTGCAGACAAACTAAAGTACCCATCTACCAGCATGCATGACCTAACTTTAAATTGTTTTGATCTGTTTGTTGGTGTTGATTGATATTCTGCACAGTGTTGCACTAGCTCACTCTGTATTTTGTTTCAGTTCTTCTACTACCTGACTTCTCAATTCAACAAGTTTCACTTTAAAAGCTGCAGTATATATAGCTTATGTGCTTATACTTTATATACATGAAAAAATTGAGTGCAATGCAAGTAGTTGCAAAGTTCACATGCACCACTTGTGATTCTGCCGGTTCATCTTATCTAATATTCATATTCCAGCAAAATCACCACATTCAGTATATAGCAGCATCCCTGAAACAGAGAGGAAGAGTTGAAGCTGATATTGCAATCCATTCTCCATCAAATACAAATATAAATACTACATATGCTCTCAGGAAGTATGCAAGTGGATGACCGATATGTAAGTATACATTGCAAGATGTCTACCCCTCTGTATCAAACACAACATGTGAAGCGGTCTTCAATATGTAATATAATATTCAGTGTATGTTTGTTTCTTCCAAGCTATTTGCTTTTATACCTCATGTACTATTTAGCATCAATAGCCTATAATATATTAGATAACTTCATTACAGAGCATTACAGATTTGTCTTACCTCTGAGTTCAGGATCAAATTCACAGTCCTGAGTGTTACAATGTTCCTCTTCAGTCTTGCAATCTGATCTTCCACACAGTCGCATTCTGAACCTTGACCCTCCGCCACACTGGGCAGAACAGACAGTCCAGGAGGACCACTCGCCAGAGTTGGGGTCAGCTAAAATATATAATTATTTGGTATGAGTGTAAAATAAATGCTTTGGTATATATATTGTCAATTATGTTTGTCAGCTTAATTCTAGAACATTGACATCAATACTTAATCTCAGTAATCGTGTACTGATAATAACTGTATGGACTATAATATATTTAAATTTTTTTTTTATCATGAATGTATATATAAATATATGTTTATCTACGTGTGCTTTCATTTTTTCTGGTATGCATATATGTTTAGTCATATTTAATTAAATTTAAAACTACTACAATCTTTCAATGATAAAAAATGAGTGTTTCTAGATTTGCTATAATTATATCGAAGTATCAGATTTGAATTTTATAGTAAAAAGAATATGTACTTCAAATCTGTATTGATGAGGTATATACAGATACTTTCTACTATTTTGTGCTTTTTGCAAATTGTATTATTTTCTCATGTTTGTAAATATCTCTAAACTTAAAATATTCTCTCATGTACACTATTTCACTTACGCTGTGTTATGCACAAGATGTTAGTGTTACAATTTTTCCTCGCAAACTCTGTGCTTCGACAAGTGTTCCCACTATTACAGGTGCGCCTTCGTTGCTGGAAACCACCTTGGCAGGTGCTACTACATGAAGACCAGCTGCTCCATGAAGCCCATATGGTAACTATGAGGACAATTACGGCATGAAATAATTAATGACCTGCATTATCATAATTATAACAGAAGGAGGTGAAACTATTATTACCTAAAATTTGGGTTTCCAGATTCAACCCACTGGAAAGCCTAGATCAAGCAGAACTAAAAAGTTCAGGGCATGTTATGGGAAAGCAACTTTTTGTGGCCAAAGGCAACAACTAGGTGATATTGCCCCTCCTCCCCCTTCTCCTCCCCCCTACATGTGGCCAAAAGACAGCTTGGATTAGCAACTATTAATCAGGGCTCTAATAATGGTTATGTAAAAAATTGTCGGCACAACATCTTTTCTGCATTACCAGCAGCTCCAACCCTGCTACTGCAGTAAATGTAAAGACTCCACATATTTTACTATTCTTTTCTCTGCTGACAAGTAACAGAATTATGATCTTACTTCATGCATGTTCAGTACTATGTAGTCTAATTAACTAGGTCCTATAAAGCCATTATCATAATAATAATATTCATGCGTAAGAAATTGACTTTTTATTGGCTTACTTAGTGGACAGTATTGTGTGTTGCAGTTCCTGAATTCTGCCGTAATCCCCTCGCAAGTGTTACCATCCACACATGACCTGATCCTGGACTGTCTACCTCCACCACACGTCCGAGAACAACCACTCCATGCACCCCATGAAGCCCAGGAAGCCACCACTAGAAACAAAAGAATGTAATTATAGTAGTGATGGTCCTTCACAATCTAACTCATTTTTACAACACTGAATTACACTGTCACTCTAGAATGAATGCATTAGTTCATAACATATTCTCCTTGCAGCTTACCAGGGCAGGAAGAAGTGTTGCATTGTCGAGTTTCTATGTTGCTGCCAGCACAACTGGTTCCTCCATTGCAGGTCCTGGTTCGTGACCTGGTGCCACCATTGCAGGTCCTGCTGCAGCTAGACCAGGATTGCCATGAAGACCAAGAGACAGTCGATTCACCACCTGAAGATAGTGAGAGGATCAGTGTTTTAGTAACCATTACATCTACAATGCTATAATTATATTAAGTATTAAAAGAAGGAAGTGAAAAAAGAATCGTTAAAGATGTATTATAAGCGACACTGTGTTTCCATTAAATGCCAGTTATAAGAATATCTTCACGTTGTTTATACTTACCTCCACAGTATAGTGTAGTCACATGTTGGATATCAAGACGTGAAAGACCATGTCGCTGACCGAGCCTACTGAGGCTGATATTAGGGTCCACAGGCACGATTGTGGGCTTGCCATTACTGCTGAATGCTCTGGCAGAATAGTGCATGATGGAGTCAACATCATAAGGCACTCCTTGAGTGGTTGCATGAGCTCTGTTGGCAACTATAAAGTTATTTTCAGTTCCTGAATGTAGACAATTACATATTTATATTAGCATAGTACATTCTACAAGTAACTAAATTGTCGTGAAAGTATTAGCCTTGAATTGAACTCACCACTTCGTATATTTTCTGTCAGGATCCTAACAAAGATATTCCTATCTGGACGACTTTGCTCATGCCAACGCCCAAGGGCATGAAACAGCTCATGAAGTACAATACCTTTGAATTCACAGCCTTGACCAATGGAGATGTCTTGAGAACCTCCAGTTCGGCCAATATAAGAGTAACATCTATTGTAATTTGAGATTAAAAAATATTAGCAATAAAATCATTCAGTCCAGGCAGGCTGTCGAGTGATAGATATTTTACTCTAATAGTGCACTCACCCTCTGCCAGAGAAGATTTTTAAATAATCATCTTGGTCCGTGCGTTGAACAAATCTGACACATGTCAGTGAGTGATAGTCAGCAATGGCTTCCATGGTGGCATTTATTGCCTGACCTATAAATAGAGAGAAAAATAAACATCTTATTCAAGTTTAAAATAACAAATTACTGGAAGAGTATAAACAGGAATTATAATAATTATAATATTTTCTTACTGTTCAGGCCATCCAAAACATAAGGAACCACACCTCCTTGCCAAAGTGTTTGTTGATGCCTTACCACAGCATTCTGTGGAGCGTTGATGTCATTGGGATTGGCTCTTGCTTCTTTGAATCTCTGCTGCTCATGAGTTAAAAGAATGTCTCCTTCAACATAATCTAAAAGAATGTTGAATGTGGATTGGATATAGTCATGTCAATTTAGTACATGTAGTCACAAGGTAGAAAGATATATATCTGTCAAGTATATATACATGTTTTCACATGAATGAAGGCTTACCATTGCCATACTCTAAGAAAGAAGAAGGGATAGATGATTTCACCACATACAAAGTTGCTGCCATTAAAAGAATGAAGGTAACTGATTGAGATGATAACATGTTGAGACTTCAGCCGATGAATGGTAAATGTGATAAGTAAAGGTCTATTTCTGTACTGGAAACTGATTTTGAAATGTTACAGTTTTTTCCATTCTTAAATACAGTACATGAGCTTGAGGGGTTTCTATAGGAAGTGCTGATGCTTCCACCGACATTGTTTGAGATCTGTATGATCAGCATAAAGTTGGGGTGTTTAGCATCCTTTGGCTCTTATGGTGAATGATCACAAGCTGACACTAATTAAATTCGAACCTATGTAAACATCCTGCCAAGAGTGCACCTCTTATGAAACACCAAGCATTAGCATAAGAAGGATCATGATTGCTGCTTATTCCCTGAATATTTCCATTTATTCTGACCGAACAACTGGAAATTCTATGGTGTTGATTTTTATTATTATATGTCATGTATTGCAACCTTGAAATCACTGTTAAATTTGGTATATACTTCTTTCAGATCTAGCTTTCTGGGGAATTTTTGTTTATATTACTAGCTCTGGAAACAAATGTCAACAAGCCAATTGTTTTACTTGGTGAAATATAATTAAATTATGATGAACTAACTTTTAATCCTTTTTTGACTATTATTATCTATTGAATCATTGCATGAGATATATCTATAATGGTAAATTAAAATCAAATTATTGACAGGACAGAAGGGGATAATTAAAATTGTGAAGATGCCATATAAATATCCCTCAGATACATACATGCACAAGCATTACACACATCATAACACAATAACACATATACATGCACATACACATAGAGAAGAGAGAAAAGAGAGAGAGGGAGACATAATGGGTAACTATATAACATTATCCAATAAAATATGACTACTTAAAATTCAGAGATGTAAATAAAGTACACACATACACATGGAGAAGTTGATCTGATGAAATCTGAGTGATTTTTTACATGAAATTTAGATATGTAAATAAAGTGGGCTCTACAATGTAAAAAAAACAGCAAAGGTTGTATAGTTCCTTTTATTATTATTATTATTATTATTATTATTATTATTATTATTATTATTATTATTATTATTATTATTATTATTATTATTGTTATTATTATTATTATTATTATTATTGTTATTATTATTATTATTATTATTATTATTATTATTATTATTATTATTATTATTATTATTATTATTATTATTATTATTATTATTATTATTATTATTATTATTATTATTATTATTATTATTATTATTGTTGTTGTTGTTGTTGTTGTTGTTGTTGTTTTGTTGTTGTTATTGTTGTTACTGTTATTGTTGTTGTTGTTATTGTTGTTATTATTGTTGTTATTGTTATTGTTGTTATTATTTTTATTATGATTGTTATTATGATTGTTATTATTATTGTTATTATTATTGTTATTATTGTTATTATTATTGTTATTATATTGTTATTATTATTGTTATTTTTATTATTGTTGTTATTATATTGTTATTATTATTGTTATTATTATTGTTATTGTTATTGTTATTGTTATTATTATTGTTATTGTTATTGTTATTGTTATTGTTATTGGTATTGTTATTGTTATTGTTATTATTATTGTTATTGTTATTGTTATTGTTATTGTTGTTGTTATTGTTATTATTATTGTTATTATTATTGTTGTTATTATTGTTTTTGTTATTGTTATTGTTATTGTTATTATTATTGTTACTATTATTGTTACTATTATTGTTACTATTATTGTTGGTATTATTGTTACTATTATTGTTACTATTATTGTTACTATTATTGTTGTTATTATTATTGTTATTATTATTGTTATTATTATTATTATTATTATTATTATTATTATTATTATTATTATTATTATTATTATTATTATTATTATTATTATTATTATTATTATTATTATTATTATTATTATTATTATTATTATTATTATTATTATTATTATTATTATTATTATTATTATTATTATTATTATTATTATTATTATTATTATTATTATTATTATTATTATTATTATTATTATTATTATTATTATTATTATTATTATTATTATTATTATTATTATTATTATTATTATTATTATTATTATTATTATTATTATTATTATTATTATTATTATTATTATTATTATTATTATTATTATTATTATTATTATTATTATTATTATTATTATTATTATTATTATTATTATTATTATTATTATTATTATTATTATTATTATTATTATTATTATTATTATTGTTATTATTGTTGTTATTATTATTATTATTATTATTATTATTATTATTATTATTATTATTATTATTATTATTATTATTATTATTATTATTATTATTATTATAATAATAATAATTATTATTATTATTATTATTATTATTATTATTATTATTATTATTATTATTATTATTATTATTATTATTAATTATTTATTATTTATTATATTTATTATTATTATTATTGACCTACTCTTACGTATAGTCTGGAACATGGTCGAACACTCTGTGGTCATCAGTATTTACCATATTAAAATTTCAAAAGACAACCACAAAGGTGTGCCAACTACTCAGCAATCATAACCAAATAAGGTCAGCTCACTTTTTTCAGTGTAAGTGGGTCACAAGGTTGATGTGTGGTGGGTGGGTGAACTTTGTATGGAGGTCGAAAGTATTTCCTGCAGAATAAAACCCCTCTGAATAGTATTTGGAGATGAAAGGGCAGATAAAGAAACATCTTTGGAAACTTATGCAGAGCAAATACAAACATGTAATTGAACTTACAACATCACTTCCAGGAAAAGTGGAAATGAGGTCAAATATAACATAACAATCTGATTAAAAATAGATTGAAGGTCAATGACTTGGGGAATCAACACAAGGGTGGGGGGTGGGTATCTTAAAAATCAGAATTTCATACTTCTTGCAATGTATGAATGCACAAAACAGGGGATCTCTGCATGTTGATATGTCATACAATATGCAGAGTTATTTTGATCTAGTATGGCTTAAAATATAATTGACTATGTTGCTGATTCTATTGGTTGGCTCTTGATTTCATTTCTATAAGCATAAATCTAAACACACAATTAAAATATCAGAAGATTATTTATTGCAGGACAGCTGTTAGCTATAAAGCATTTAAAAAATTATTATTATTGGATAATGTACAGACAACTTTCTATTTGATTTAGACCTGGTGGACAGTGAAGAAGATATCAACTATTAACCTAAATGTAGAGCTGTGGCTTCATTAGTGATGAAATATTCATGAGAACATCATAATAATAATTATTACAGATTCAAGATACAGAGACAGAGTTTGATTGGAGAGCTGCATAAGGATGTTCCAATTATACAAGAATTCAAATATAAGTGTTGGGCGTCGGTTGAACATGGTCAGGTGAATAGTTTAATCCAGTTTTTCCGAGTCTAATCTTTTTCATACTATAATGATTGCACTTACACAAGGGAAGTATAGAGAAACTGTCTACTTGCCAGTGATGGTGCTCTACATGCTCACACAAGTCACCATAACTGGGCAATGTAAATGTTCTAAGGTCTCCTCCCTTGTAGTCTTCTATACAGCATAAATGATCATGGAGTAATGTAGATACAAAAGTTGATGTAGAAGTCACAGGTTATTAAGCTAAGTGTATTGCCACCCAGTATACCCAGTTGTAACAACAGAATTTCATGCCTCCTGCAGAATATATAATATTTCACATTATTGCCAAGTGGCTATACACACATACTTGTACATATATCCTCTATTATATTTTGCTGAATAAATTTTGAAAGTAGAAAGAGTATTAAAATTGAATTAATTAAGTTTGAGTTGCTAGCTGCAGTCATGCAACTTATATATAAATACACAGACACATTAGACAACCTTGAGAAGAAATAGAGTCCATATTTTACCACTTAGCTGCAATCATGCCATTTCAATGCATTTTGTTATCAATATGATGTGCACCAGCTGAACTGAAGATCAAAATAGTTTAACAACAAATATGTGTGCAGGTATTCAATATCGTGACTGCTGGTATTTAAAGTTAAGTCAAGATCTCGTCAAATCAGACTCCTGCAGAAATCAACCCTTGAGCTTAATGATAACCCACTTACCAGAAAAAGGCCAGTCAGCAAATGTGGTGTGGCTGCCCAGAAAATGAAATTTGATTTCTTTAGTGTAGCACTTTGCACCGATTGTCTGGTTCAAACACACTTCTCTCTGCCATGAAGAAAAAGAGGTTATGGTGTTTTTTAATTTTAATAATGGAGATTGCAGATGGAAGAAGCTTCATTAATTTTGTCATGGAAACCAACGGGTATTCCCAAAAATTCTATTACAAATACAAATACCACAAATTTCACAGTGGCTACACAGATTATTTGGAGGAGGGTTCAAGTGGATGTGGAGAAGTGGATGGCACCTGCTCAAGGCACAAGCTCTCACATAATGTCAGTCTTCATCTCTCAGCTGTATGGACTGTCATGCTGACAGCAATGGTCATGTGAATTAGTACTTCTGTCATCATTACCATACAAACACAATCTTACCATAAAAATCATTCCAAACATTATGTATAAATACAATGATCTTCTCAATAATCTGCTCTAATTCATAACTTCAAGGAGAATGTCATTGTAATTTCATCATACTAACTGAGAGTTCATGGAGTGATTATGCAGTGTTTATAATTATTATTATTGCATTCATGTATAAACACTTGAGCATGTATTAGCTCTTTATAATTCTTCAATTTAAAATAATATGAGGGGCCACCCAATTTCAATTAAACAGTAATAAGTTTCTTCAGTTGGTGTTGACTTCTGTTGCTGTCAGAATAACCGCTACCAAATTTGCAATGGGTAAGTTTTCTATTGGAATCTCACAGAGATTTGTGAACTCAACAAAATTGGTACAGAAACATGGAATATACACCCAGGAAAAATAATTGTCATAGCACATGATCCAAGCTAAAATATAAATATTCACGAGGGAGCTTGATAATAAACTATTACCTATTCATCATTAGAAAATAATGTATTCATAACAAACTGGAAAACACATTTTATTGAAGAGCAAGCACATCAATTTAGAGGAGCACTAAACTGACCCTGCAGATGCGCTGGACAATCTTTACATAAGAAGAACATCATAACTACCAAACTCTTAGTAACTTGAGAAGTACAAGGCAGGCAGCTTGTGGGAGCAATTTAATGTACTAGTACTATATATATAACTTAAAGGAAGGAAAAAAGACACACAATAATTTATAATATCAATCTGAAGTATCACGTAAAGCTACTCGATTTGCATAGCCACTATGCAGTAGTAATAACATCCATCATCCAAAGATCATTCCTGTCTCATTCACACACTGTGGTGAAGCATGCAAATAAAATATACCAGCAATCATATGCCGACAACACAACAAGTTTCAATCAAACCATCTGTGACCACAATTAATAACACAACAAAGTTCATCTTTGGTCACAATTAACAACACAACTAGGTTTAAGCAAACCATCTGTCAGCACAAGTGACAAACTTATTAGAAATTCAAATTAAGTTAAGAGTACTCTGGGTTCAAATAGCACAACAATATTTGCAGTCCCACCTCTCTATATTAGATACAATGGCAGGATATGGAAATATTTTTGTTCCCCAAAGTATGACTATAATACTTCTAAGAAATTGGATGAAGGTAGAATTCCTATGTACATGACTTTACAAATAACTTGTCAATACATATATATTTACTAATTTGTATATACTATAATTATTGTCAGCATTATGAGGCTGAGGTAAACTTCCTCGTCCCACTGCTGGAAGAACGTAGGATGTCACTACTTCATTGTGTAACCAATGTGATCTTGCTCATACTCTCCGGTTCCAACCAGGTTAGAATCATTATTATGGTAAGTGACGAGATGGGGTTATGATCATCCCATGGAAAAATAGAATCCTTTGATATGGGAAGAGACATATAAGTGAGTCTAGCTATCTCATATGGTGCTAAAGTTACCAGCAGTACTGGAACTGTGGAGACCATGCCCAAGAGAAAAATATGTGGTGTACAATAGTTTTATACTCAGGCACCCCATTAAACGGGAGAGTATTTAGCAATTGAGAGCCTTGAAACAACTGTTCCTAGCCAGAGTGATTGTTGAAAACTTACCACAGTGTTCTGTGCGGCGTTGATCTCACTGGGATTGGCTCTTGTTTCTTTGAATCTCTGCTGCTCATGAGTTGAAAGAATGTCTCCTTCAAGATAATCTAAAAGAATGTTGAAATTTGGATGGGATGTAGTCATGTAAATTTAGTACATGTACTCACAAAGTAGAAGAAATTGGGCATACTGAGAAAAATACAAAGAATCAAGTTAAAAATATGGCAAAATGTGTAAACAGGAATTTTAATAATAATGCTTATTCTCTTACATTTCAAGCCATTGAATACATAAAGAACCACACTACCTTGGGATTTTTTAAATTTTTATTTTAATTGATTCGGCCATAGTAACTCTTGGTAACACTGTCACAATCACTGTTTTGCTAGATAATTGTGTAGTATTTACAATTACTTCCATGTTTGGTTACAATTGCAAGATTATATTGCAATTAACATGCTAAATTTGTGGCATTCAAATTGAATAAACAATGTGTGAATCTCTGTTGATATATATATTTCTTAATCATGACTGTATATTTCTTAATCATGACTGTATATGCAAGATGCAAAGAATAATGACAACTATTTCTATTATCTTAGACAGATTTGGGTGTGGTTTTTTAGAGGGGAAAGTCCATTGAACCATTACAGTGTTAGGCAAATAATCCTGGCAGGATACGTATAGGTGTGCGCATGGATTGGTTTTAGCACACAGGGAAAAAAATTATATTCTAATATTATCGTAAGAAATTTCACACCTATACGTTACGTATCCTGCCAGGATATTTTGTCTGGAAAATTAGGCCTGTCTCTTTAGCTATTGACAGACAGACTAAATATGGGTTAATTAGAATTATGAAGATGACATATAAATGTCCCTCAGTACAAATGTACACAAACATACATACACAATACACACATGCATATACACACAAAAAGAGAGACAGAAAGGGAGAGAGATGGAGACATAATGTTTCTATGAAATCAGAGCATATAAAATTTACAATAAATTTCCACCATAATTTTTCGTTTTTAATTATTAATATATTTATTGTTTTTTTATTTTTTTTTATTTTATTATTATTATTATTTTTTTTTTTTTAAGGTATATATATATATGTATAGGTACAATCTAAATAATGTCCATCAATCCCATCTGCTGTCCCATTGTCCCCAAAACAGAACTTGCATTTCCCCTCTGAATTGCGACAGAGATCCTCTGTAGCAGGTACTGAAATGAGTCGCTATCTTCAGTGGCTGTCTTGAGGCGACGTCCAAGTTCTCGTATAAAGACCTTTGTTTTGGGGCCAAAAACACCACAGGTCTCCACTGCCACTGGCATGAACAGGTAGGATGAGTCTAGGTTGCAGTACTTTGACATCTTCATATCCTCTGCTTTTGCTGCTACTGCACCGAGTTTGTTTACCGCCAGCCTGATATTTGAAGCCGCAAAAGTGTCTGCACATGTAGCATCCCAGACCAGGAGCTTCCCTCTTGACCATGGAACAATGGACATGCCATCAGGTCTCTTCCCGTCTGATCTCATTAGGCCCGAGGGTTCAAGGCGGGAAGGGATCTTAGCAGAAACCAGTGATCTATGTATTACATCATTGATGGCAGCGTGTCGAGAGTGCCTGCCCTGACTCATTTTGCAACTAAGCCCATGGGTAGCCAGATGGTCCACGGCATCTCCACAATGTTCACATTGATGGGGTTGACATAATGAGGCTCCAAGTCTGAGGCCTATGGCAATGCGGATGGAGTCATCAGACATTCTCAAACCCAGAGAGGAGACAGGCAAGGCATTTAACCATGCACCAGACTCTGTAGCAGAGGTGGCAATGAGGCGAGCTCTGGACTGAGCATCAGGAGCTTCAGCAAGTAGGAAATCTGCTCTGGCTTGTACTCTTGGATGGTCCCACACTTTCTGATGATGTGAGGCAGGAGGGAGAGGAGGGGATTGCTCATGACCCTTCTGCCACACTGACAGAGCTGATGTTACTAGAGGAGTAGAGCAACCTTGAAGTGGTTCTGGAAGCAAGTGCTGGACTAGGTCAGTTGATCCTTGAACAGAAGCTAGATAAGATGATGGTGCAATATGAACTGCACTCCTAATTCCAAGGCCACCCTTTTTCACTGGTAAGGTTGCTTGCAGCCATGACTTATCACTCAGGTTTGTGTTGGAGATGTTGCTGAGGATTGAACGAAGAAGAGCATCATACTCCTCCAGACATGAAGATGCAAAGCAAGGAGCGGTCCTGAGGATGTGCATCATCTTGGGAATAGCAAATGAGTGGCGCAATAATACCAGTGCATCATGAGAGTGTAGGTGTTTAATTCTATCTCCCATCAACTTCAAAACATTCACTTTCTCACCAATACACTTGTTCACACATCTGGGATCCCCGAGCGGAGACCCTAAAAGGGTGGCATCGTCCGTGTTCACCACTTGTAGACCTGGGAAGGCGGCTAGAACAATTCCTCTGGTTGTTGGATCGGGGCAAATAAGCTCCGTCTTATTACGGTTGAGTTCAAGGCCAAGGGTGCCTGCTTCCTCCTCTATCATTAACAGGTCCTTCATTACATCCTCACGACTTCCTCCGACTGTGCCATCATCCAAATAGAAGGTGACAAAATCAGAAGATAGCTTATTACATAGCTTATGGATTGTGAGGCAGAACAAAAGTGGACCAAGAGGGTCGCCCTGTTGTACACCCTCAGAGGATAACACCATCTCATCACCCCAGAGCAGGAAAGAATCACAACAATAGACAGAGTGGACAAAGGGGAGTAATTCTGGAATGAATTCTTCTACAGCAAGTAACATTTTGTCACGGCGAATGCTGTTGAATGCATTCTTGAAATCCACCTTGATGATGGCTTGGTTCGGTTGCAAATTGCTGAGGTAAGTACGGGTGGCATGTACAGCAGCTTCAACACCTCTGACTACACCATATCCAAGCTGACGAGGTGCCAACACCTCTGGTACTTGTTGCAAGGCAAAGAAACTAGCACACTTAGCAGTAAGTCTTCTCAAAACACATCCAACAGCAATCGGTCTAATCCCTCCATCCTTCTTTCTCAGGGCAATCAGAGAAGCACCAAAAAAGTGTGGGCAAATTTCAGGTGGAGTCCTCCCCGCCAGGATGAGTGAGATGAGGGAACACAGGGCTTTGAGTAGGATCTGGCCGCCCTCCTTTGCAGAGGGTCCCGTCATGTCCTTTAAATGTTGTGGGCGGAGACCATCAGGGCCTCCTGCTGAGCCATTGGGGAAGGAGTAGATTGCTTTCTTTACTTCACGTGCAGAGATGGTAAACGAATAAAGGTTGGGATCTGGGATGGGGCCAATGCAGGTGTCAGGATGTTTTTCAGGGTGTTTTAGTTTGAGAGCCTCTAGGGTAGCAGCCGAGTGGTCAGCTAGAGTATCATCACCGCAGGCAAGTCTAACAGCACCTTTGAAATTGCCTTCTTCAAGCTTGCTGGCTACTCTATTGGCTAAGTGCTCCAATGGATCGTCTGGCTTCCTTTTGTTAACTCTCTGTCCAAAGTGGGAACCTGAATCAATGGTAGTATCATTGAGCTCATCTCTGATTTGCTTGTTTATTGCAGAGGTCAAACTCACATGCCTATCACCTTTGGGCAGCTTCAAACACCTTGAGGCAAAATGGAGTAGCCGGCTCCACGTATGCTGGTCATTAAGTAGAACCACACTATCTACAATAGATGCAAGTTTCTTGGCTGCTAATTCTCTTGAGCCACGGGGCAACCTTTTCAGGAGGCCATTCTTTAACCTTTGCGTAGGCATTGGCGAAACTGATGGTGATGGTAGCACTTCATCTTCAGTGATGGGTTGACCTCCATTGTCTGAAGAGTCCGCGTCCGCCGGTGTGGTAATGGCGAAAGACGATAGAGCACGTGTTTGTTGAGGTGGGAGAGCAGGTGGCTTTCTAGAACCGGAGCAGCGACTGTTGACGGGGCCATGAGGTCTAATAAGGCCAGAAACAGACGCAGAAATGTTCCTCAGGCAGACAGCACACCCAGAACGACTCGCGGCAGCAGCTGATGGAACGGCCATTTTTACACCCAGAACGACATTTTTATTGTTGTTATTATTATTATTATTACATGTATTATTATTATTATTATTATTATTATTATTATTATTATTATTATTATTATTATTATTGTTATTATTGTTATTATTGTTATTATTGTTATTATTATTATTATTATTATTATTATTATTATTATTGTTATTATTGTTGTTATTATTATTATTATTATTATTATTATTATTATTATTATTATTATTATTATTATTATTATTATTATTATTATTATTATTATTATTATTATTATTATTATTATTATTATTATTATTATTATTATTATTATTATTATTATTATTATTATTATTATTATTATTATTATTATTATTATTATTACTATTATTACTATTTTTACTATTATTACTATTATTACTATTATTACTATTATTACTATTATCACTATTATTACTATTATTACTATTATTACTATTATTACTATTATTACTATTATTACTATTATTACTATTATTACTATTATTACTATTATTACTATTATTACTATTATTATTATTATTATTATTATTATTATTGTTATTATTATTATTATTATTATTATTATTATTATTATTATTATTATTATTATTATTATTATTATTATTATTATTATTATTATTATTATTATTATTATTATTATTATTATTATTATTATTATTATTATTATTATTATTATTATTATTATTATTATTATTATTATTATTATGATGATGATGATTATTATTATGATTATTATGATTATTATTATTATTATTATTATTATTATTATTATTATTATTATTATTATTATTATTATTATTATTATTATTATATGTATTATTATTATTATTATTATTATTATTATTATTATTATTATTATTATTATTATTATTATTATTATTATTATTATTATTATTATTATTATTATTATTATTATTATTATTATTATTATTATTATTATTATTATTATTATTATTATTATTATTATTATTATTATTATTATTATTATTATTATTATTATTATTATTATTATTATTATTATTATTATTATTATTATTATTATTATTATTATTATTATTATTATTATTATTATTATTATTATTATTATTATTATTATTATTATTATTATTATTATTATTAATATTATTATTATTAGTATTAGTAGTAGTAGTAGTAGTAGTAGTATTAGTAGTAGTAGTAGTATTAATATATATATTACATTAATATATTATTATTATTATTATTATTATTATTATTATTATTATTATTATTATTATTATTATTATTATTATTAATATATTTATTGCTTTTATTGTTGTTAGAGTTATTATTATTGCTCTTGTTATTATTGTTCTTGTTTTCGTTGTTGTTGTTGTTGTTACTGTTGGCATTATTGCTGTTGTTTTTGTTATTGTTAATATTAATGTTGCTGTTTTTATTATTTTTATTGTTATTTTTATTATTGTTATTATTATTCTATTTTTATTATTGTTGTTGTTTTTGTTATTATTATTATTGATTTTTATTATTAATATTATTAATTTTTGTTGTTGTTATCATCATCATAATTTTTTATTTTGTTTTTTTATTATTGTTAATATTAGTAGTATATAGTTGTAGTATATAGTTCTTGTTTTTATTATTTATTATTATTACTACTACTATTATTATTATTGTATATATTGTTATATTATTATTGTTGTTGTTGTTGTTACTTTTCTGTTTATTATTAATTACTAAGTTTAAGGTTATTATAATTAATAATTTTATTGTTATTGCTTCATTTTTTAAATATTTTTATTGTTTTTTCTTTTTTGATCTTTTTGGGGGAGGCTCTAATAACTTTTTATGATTGAGGAAATTGACCTACTCTTACACATAGTCTGGAACATGGTCGAACACTCTGTGGTCATCAGTATTTACCATATTAAAATTTCAAAAGACAACCACAAAGGTGTGCCAACTCAGCAATCATAATCAAATAAGGTCAGCTCACTTTTTTTCAGTGTAAGTGGGTCGCAAGGTTGATGTTTGGTGGGTAGGTGAACTTTGTATGGAGGATGAACCTGCAGAATAAAACCCCTCTGAATAGTATTTGGAGATGAAAGAGCAGATAAAGAAACATCTTTGGAAACTTATGCAGAGCAAATACAAACATGTATTGAACTTACAACATCACTTCCAGGAAAAGTGTCAAATATAACATAACAATCTGATTAAAAATAGATTGAAGGTCAATGACATGGGGAATCAACACAAGGGTGGGGGGCGGGTATCTTAAAAATCAGAATTTCATACTGCACAAAACAGGGAATCTCTGCATGTTGACATGTAATATATACAATATGCCGAGTTATTTTGATCTAGTATGGATTATAATATAATTGACTAAGAATTTTATGTTATTGCTTCTATTGGTTGGCTCTTGATTTCATTTCTGTAAGTATAAGTATAAACACACAATTAAAATATCAGAAGATTATTTATTGCAGGAGAGCTGTTGGCTATAAAGCAGTTTCATTATTGGATAACATACAGTCTATTTAATTTCCAAACATAAAGACCTGGTGGACAGAGAAGAAGATATCAACTATTATCCTAAAAGTAGATCTGTGGCTTCATTAGCTACAATTGGTGATGAAATATTCAGAGAACATCATAATTTATTACAGATTCAAGATAGAGAGACACAGTTTGATTGCAGAACTGCATAAGGATGATTCCAACTCTACAAGAATAAATATAAGTGTTGGGCGTTGGTTGAACATGGTTAGGAGAATAGTTGGGAATCAAGTTTTTCAGAGTCTAATCTTTTTCATACTAAATGATTGCTTAATCTGCACTTACACAAGGGAAACTGTCTACTTGCCAGTGATGGTGCTCTACATGCTCATCCATAACTTGGCAATGTAAATGTTCTAGGTCTCCTCCCTTGTAGTTTTCTCTACAGCATAAATGGTCATGGATTAAGGTACAAAAGTTGATGCAGAAGTCACAGGTTATTAAGCTAAGTATATTGCCACCCAGTACCCAGTTATAACAACAGAATTTCATGCCTCCTGCAGAATAGATTAAAATATATAATATTTCACATTATTGCCAAGTAGCCATGCACACATACTTGTACATATATCCTCTATCATATTTAAATTTTGAAGTATTAAATTGAATTAATGAATTTTGAGTTGCTAGCTGCAGTCATGCAACTTTTATATATTTATATATAAATACACAGACACATTAGACAACCTTGAGAAGAAATAGAGTCCATATTTTACCACTTAACAATACTAGCTGCAATCATGCCATTTCAATGCATTTTGTTATCAATAATTATTAATGATTAATATCACGTGCACCCGCTGAACTGAAAATCAAAATAGTTTAATTACAAATATGTCTGCAGGTATTCAATATCGTGGGGTGCTGGTATTTTAAGTCAAGATCTCGTCAAATCAGACTCCTGCAGAAATCAACCCTTGAGCTTAATGATAACCCACTTACCAGAAAAAGGCCAGTCAGCAAATGTGGTGTGGCTGCCCAGAAAATGAAATTTGATTTCTTCAGTGTAAGCACTTTGGCACTGTTTGTCTGGTTCAAACACACTTCTCTCTGCCATGAAGAAAATGAGATTATAGGGAATAAAAAATAAATAATGGATGTGAATGAGATTGCAGATGGAAGAAGCGTCATTAATTTTGTCATGGAAACCAATGATTATACTAGGTATTCCAAAACATTCTACTACAAATACAAATACCACAAATTTCACAGTGGCTACAGACATTGCAACAGCTTATTTGGAGGAGGGTTGAAGTGGATGAGGAGAAGTGGATGGCACCTGCTCAAGGCACAAGCTCTCATATAATGTCAGTCTTCATCTCTCAGCTGTATGGACTGTGATGCTGACAGCAATGGTCGTGTGAATTAGTACTTCTCTAATCATTACCATCCTTACCATAAAAATCATTCCAAACATTATAATGATATTCTCAATAATCTGCCCTAATTCATAACTTCAAGGAGAACGTCATTGTAATTTCATTATGTTAACTGAGAGTTATACTCAGGCACTCCATTAAACTGGATAGTATTTAGCAATTGAGAGCCTTGGGACAACTGGTCCTAACCAGAGTGATTGTTGAAGCCTTACCACAGTGTTCTGTGGGCGTTGATGTCACTGGGTTGGCTCTAGTTTCTTTGAATCTCTGCTGCTCATGAGTTAACAGAATGTCTCCTTTCAAGATAATCTAAAAGAATGTTGAAATTTGGATGGGTTGTAGTCATGTAAATTTAGTACATGAAGTCACAAAGTAGAAGGAATTGAGCATACTGAAAAAAGAATGTTATATTCAAGTTAAAAAGATGGAAAATGTGTAAACAGGAATTTTATTATTCTCTTACATTTCAAGCCATTTAATATATAAAGAAACGCACAACCTTGGGATATTTTTTTTTTAATTTTAATTGTTATTTTATGCTTCGGCCATAGTAACTCTTGGTAACACTGTCAATCACTGTTTTGCTAGATAATTGTGTATCATTTACAATATTTCTTTATTTCTGCATGTTTGGTTACATTTGCAAGATTATATTGCCTGCTAAATTTGTAGCATTCAAATTGAATAAACTGGGATATATATACTTCTTAATCATGACTGTATATTCAAGATGCAAAGCAATAATAACAACTATTTGTATTAACTTAGACAGTTTTGGGTGTTATTTTTTAGAGGAGAAAGTCGATTGAACCATTACAGTATTAGGCAAATAATCCTGGCAGGATACGTATAGGTGTGCATGGATTGGTTTTAGCACACAGGAAAAAATTATATTCTAATATTATCGTAAGAAACTTTGTAACCAATCCATGCACACATAATACGTATCCTGCCAGGATATTTTGTCTGGAAAAATAGGCCTGTCTCTTTAGCTATTGACAGACAGACTAAATATGGGTTAATTAGAATTATGAAGATGCCATATAAATGTCCCTCAGTACAAATGTACACAAACATACATACACAATACACACATGCATATACACACTCAATTACGCACATATACACACAAAAATAGAGACAGAAAGGGAGAGAGATGGAGACATAATGTCTAACAAATATGATTCAATGAAATCTGAGCGTATAAAATTTACAATAAATTTCCACAAGGTTTACACCTCTCATTCAATAATTTATATCAATATATTTATTATTATTATTATTATTATTATTATTATTATTATTATTATTATTATTATTATTATTATTATTATTATTATTATTATTATTATTATTATTATTATTATTATTATTATTATTATTATTATTATTATTATTAAGCAAAGTGAGGTCCTGATTGTTATTAATTTATTATAATTATATATATACTATTATTGTTACTATTTTTTTTTTTTTTGGAAGCTCTAATTAATTTGTATGATCCTAAAGTTGTCTTAATAATGATGACTACATCAAACTGTCTATGGTCACCATCATGTGCCATATTAAAATTCCAAAACACACCCACTAATGTGTGCCAAACCAGTTTGCAAACAACCAAATTAGGTGAGCTCACTTTCTTAAAGTGTAAGTGGGTAGCAAGGTTGATGAGTGTTGGGTGGGTGAACTTTGTATGGAGGATGAAAGTATTTCATGCAGAGTGAAACTCATCTGCGGTGCATTTGGATGTATGTTTTTGCAACTTATGCAGAGCAAACACAAACATGTAGAGAAACTACAACCCACTTCCAGGAAATGTGGAAATGAAGTCAAATTATTAAATATCATGTCAATCATCAAAGAGGAGAAAAATGTCACATAAACAATAAATTTAAGATCACTGCATGGCAACGGGCATGTATATTAAAGAGGGAAAGTATCTTAAATCCAAATTTCCAATGTTTGAGTTCACATAAGAGGAGATGTCTACATGTTGACATGTCATACAATATACAGAGCTATTTTCAGCTAGTGCAGTTCCCCCACCCCCCCCCCCCCCCATAAAATGTAATTGTGTAACAATTTTATGTTACTGCTTCTGTTCGGTTGGCCATTGATTAGATTTCTATAGAAAGAGGTCTAAAGCGATGAGATCATGATAAAAATATGAGAAAATTATATATTGCTATATTACTATTAACTATAGAGCAGTTTAAAGATTATTATTATTATTAATTTGTGATCAGATAAGGTATAGCCAACATTGGATGTGACTTACATCATTAAGGATGTGTGGACAGAGAAAAAGATCTTTTTTAATGTAGAGCTGTGCCTTTACCAGATGTAATTTGTGATGAAGAGCCAATGAATATTCATGAGAAAATGTGCCATAATTGATTAAAGATTCAAGATACTGTACAATATGATTGAAGAACTACATAAGGATGATTCCAGCTATATAAGGAGTTTTTATTTGATGTAGGGCTTTAGGTTGAGCATGGTTAGGAGAATAGATCAATCAAGGTCTTCTGAGTCAAATCTTTGTATATAATGATTGTTGAATCTGCAAGTGCTTAATTAAATCGGTTACTTAAGGGAAGCATAATGTATTATAGCTAATAGAAAACATAGAATACTTTCCAGTGATAGTACTCTAGCATGACTGACCTCCTACAAGTCTCCATAAGTGGCCAATGTCAAGTCTTCTGTGCAAATGTTTTCTATAGCCTCCTCCCTTGTAAGTCTTCTTATATACAGCATGTGGCTATCAGTGCAAAAGTTGATGCAGAAGTTACTTCGTCAAGCTAACTACATAGCTACCAAGTACCCAGTTGTAACAACAGATTTTCGTGACTCCTGCAGATTTGTTCATTATTGCCATGTGCCATGCCTACATACTTGTACATAATATAGCTACACCTCTATCATATTTTACTCACTGATTTTGCAAATCTTACAAGTAGAAGTAGTGCATATTAAAATTGAATTAGACAATTTTGAATTACCAGCTGCAGTCATGTCACTTTTATACATTTATATACGTACACAGATACACTCATTAGACAATCTTGAAAAGATTCTCAAAAATGGGGCCCACATTATACCACCTTAACAATACTAACTGCATGCATGTCACTTCAATGCATTTTATTATCAAATAATGATTAATATAATGTGCTCCAGCTGAAATGAATATCAAAGTGGTTGGACTACATAGATCTATGCAGCTATTCAATATCATAGCTGCTTGTATTTCAACTCAAGATCTCATCAAATCAGACTCCTGCAGAAATCAACTCCAGAGCTTAGTGATATCCCACACACCAGAGAAAGCCAGTCAACAAATATGGTGTGGCCACCTAGAAACTGAACTTTGATTTCTATGGTGTAACTCTTGGACACTGTTTGTCTGGTTCATACAAACTCAGTTATTACCAGTACAATGCATCATCTATTTGCTGTGGAAGTGGAGCTTACAGGCAAAGTTCTTTTGTAGTGGATGTTCTGTATGAAATTACAGATGAAAAAAGCTATGTCATGCTAATCAACAACCCAAACTTGTATGCCAAAAACTCTACTACACCTTAAAATAAAGCAACCTCCACAGCGGCTACAGATATTGCAACAGATTATTTGGAGGAGTATTCAAGTGGATCTGGAGATGTAGATGGCACCAGTTCAGCCTACAAGCTCACATATAATCTCAGTCTTATTCTCTCAACAGTATGGACTCTATCAAGCTAGCAGAAATGGACATGTAGATTAGTACTCACTTTCACCAACCAAACACAATCGTCACCATACAAAATCTTTCCAAACATTATGTATAATATTGTAGTGTTATGTTTATTACTAATGTATTCATGTATTAGCTCTATAGAATAAATTTAAATGGAACGGTGCCTCACAGTTTCAATATTAACATCAATATGTTTCTTCAGTTGTTTTGGCTTCTGTTGCTGTTGAAATACATCTATCATAGTTTCGATAGTTAAGTTTTCTATTAAGATCTGACAGAGTTTGGTGAACACACCAAAATTGGAACAGAAACGTGCATAATATGAAGTATACACCAAGATGCCATGCACATGATTCAAGTAGAAATATAAATGATTACGAGGGAGCTTGAGAATAAACTATTACCTGTTCATCATTAGCAAATAATGTATTCATAACAAACTGGAAAAACACATTTACTGAAGAGCAAGTGGACATCATTTTAGAGGAGCACTAAACAGACCCTGCAGATGTGCTGGACAATCTTCAGTCTATATAACATAAGAAATCATCATAACTACCAAACTAGTGTTGTTCCATGACAGTGACAGGATGGAGACACGATCCCATATAAACCATTAAAGACTTGAGGAGTACAAGGTGGGCCACTTGTGGGAGTCATTTAATTTACAAGGACTATAACTTATAGAGGGAAAAATGACAGGCAATAATTTATCACATTAACTTGAAATAGATGTTAAAACTGTTCCATCTGGATGGCCACTATGAAGTAGACTCAATAACATCCATCATACCTTCTCCAAAGATCATTGGTGTGTCATTCACACACTGCATGCTGAAGTATGCAAAGTTCATACACCCAGAATCATATGCCACCAACATTACAAGGTTCAATCAAACCATCGGTGATCACAATTAGCAACTTTATTTGAATTTCTTTATAAGTTAAGAGTCTTCTGGGTTCAAATAGCACCATAATATTTACAGACCCACCTCTCTATATTAGATACCATGGCAATTCCTGAAGGATGACAAATGGAAATTATTTTTGTTCTCAAAGGCATGACTGATTTTTTTATAAGGAATTGGGTGTTGGTGGAATTCCTATGTACATGCGTTTAAAAAATATAACTTGTAAATATATATATATTTTACTGATTTGTAATAATCCCAAATTGCTATATTGTCTGCATTATGAAGCTGATGCGAACTTCTTTGGTTACCATGGTCTTAACTGCTGGGGAAGGAAGAGTGAGGGATATCACTACTACAAATATGATCTTGCATCATATTCTCTTAGCAGCACAGTGCTAAACAGGTTAGAAAGTTCAGGTATCACTACGTCTAATGGAAGATGACGAGATAAGGTTACGATAATCCAATGGAAAAATATAATCCTTTTGTATGGGAAAATAAATTCCTAGACTGTCTAGCTCTCTCATATGGTGTTAATGTCACCAGCAGTACTGGGACTGTGCTGACCACATGTGAGAGAACAATAAGTGGAATACAACCATTTGACAATGAAGCACTCCATCCAACTCGAGCAATTGAGAACCTTGGGACAAATGATTCTCCCTCAATGCACTTCCTAAATGACAGAACCAGTAGGGTCAGCTAGTATATATATATATGCATGGGAATAGAAGATCCACCATTATATCTTCAGCTGTCCATGACCTGCAAGAGCTAATAGATATCAGTTTAGGGATCAGAGACTGCTCATTCGTTTGGTTTGGTTTGGTTTGGTTTGGTTGGGTTGGGTTGGGTTGGGTTGGGTTGGGTTGGGTTGGGTTTGGTTTGGTTTGGTTTGGTTTGGTTTGGTTTGGTTTGGTTTGGTTTGGTTTGGTTTGGTTGAGTTTGGTTTGGTTTGGTTTGATTTGGTTTTGTTTTGTTTTGTTTGGTTGGGTTTGGTTGGGTTGGGTTGGGTTGGGTTGGGTTGGGTTGGGTTGGGTTTGGTTTGGTTTGGTTTGGTTTGGTTTGGTTTGGTTTGGTTTGGTTTGGTTTGGTTTTGTTTGGTTTTGTTTTGTTTTGTTTGGTTTGGTTTGGTTTTGTTTGGTTTGGTTTGGTTTGGTTTGGTTTGGTTTGGTTTTGTTTTGTTTTGTTTTGTTTTGTTTGGTTTGGTTTGGTTTGGTTTGGTTTGGTTTGGTTTGGTTTGGTATGATTTGGTTTGGTTTGGTTTTGTTTTGTTTTGTTTTGTTTTGTTTTGTTTTGTTTTGTTTTGTTTTGTTTTGTTTGGTTTGGTTTTGTTTTGTTTGGTTTGGTTTGGTTTGGTTTGGTTTGGTTTTGTTTTGTTTTGTTTGGTTTGGTTTGGTTTGGTTTGGTTTGGTTTGGTTTGGTTTGGTTTGGTTTGGTTTGGTTTGGTTTGGTTTGGTTTGGTTTGGTTTGGTTTGGTTTGCTTTGGTTTGGTTTGTAATTGTACTTGAACAGATGAACTCTACAACCGGAATTTTATAAAAAACTTATCCGCTTTTCTACTACAATTCTTGCTGTCAAGTAAGAGGACCAATTGACTTTTAGTGGATATTTACTTAGCAGCTGCAACTCTCAAGACGTCTTCGACAAATTCTCTTTTCCTTTTTTGGCTGAAAATATATACTATTTACATATTTTTTGCATCATGGTCAGATAAATATGCAATCATATGCAAAATAATGTAGAGTTGAAGTTTCTAATGTTTGATGAGCTATTTTCATGACAAGCTTGTGTGTGAAATAAGTGCTGGGAGAAATACTAAAATGGCATAGACATTACTGTGAACATGACAATCAATAGAGAAGAGAGAAGAACACTGGAGTTATGTGTAAGCATGTAGCCTGAACTAGTGCCATCCATATCCCCAACAACACTTGAGCCGTCCTCCATAAAATCTCTTGAAGTGTCAGTGGCCACTATTGATTGAGCAGCATTTCCAGTTGCAATAGAGTTTATGGCAAGTTGGGTAGCATTGTTGATTTGCATGACTGAATAACTGAAGCTTTCACCATCAATGATCTCATATACATTCATGAAGAAGGAACCTCGCCTGTATGCTCCTCTTCCATCACGGCACAGAGAAGATGCAGAGGACTGGTATTCACTGAGTCTGTTTGTACCAGACAAACAGTGTCCAAGAGTAATACCAAAAAAGGTGAAGTTGAGTCTCTCTGCAGCAACACCACATTTTCTGATTGGCCTCTCTCTCGTTAATGGGTTATCGCTAAGCTCCGGTGTGGTTTTCTCCAGGAGATTGATTTGATGAGACGTTGAGTTGAACAACCAGCAGCCATGATGTTTCAATCCTATTATTTGGGAGTAAAATATACAATGTGAAAGCAGATTGCTAGCACTTTGGAGATGATACAGCTCTGGTGAAGTGTGGAACATACTTTCCAAATTGTTTAACAGGGGATTTAGGATTCTAAACAAAAAATGGACCATTAAGAGAGTGAAGATTTTAACAAATCTTCCATGTGCATAACATTTTGATATTAATGGATACATATCCATGTGTGCTCTTAAGGAATGAATTAGGTAAATATTAACGAAAACAGTGGAGGTCTTTAAAGTTGGATTAGATATTTTTTAACCATCTATTATAGCTCAATCAAATTAACATGTGATTCATGTTTCCTGCCAAAAATGTACATAATTATGTGTGTACCAGATATGGGCTCTGGAGTGCAAGTTACTCCCACATAGTTAGCCATCATTGCAAAAATTCTATATTTGCTTGATTATAAGGCTACACACTAAATAAAGTTCCCATCTAGAGGCATGCATTACCTAGAATAAGCTCTGACTTTAAATTGTTGTGATCTGGCTGGCCATGGTGATGTTCAAATGCATCTTCTCCATTCTCACACTAGCTTTCTTCTTACTCTTTATTTAATTTCAGGTTTTCTACTCCTGGACTTCTGAATTCAACAAAAGTTTGAGCTTAAAAGCTATAGTATAGCTTATATTCAGAGTAATTCCAGACACAGGTACTTCACATACACAAAAAAGTTGATATAGCTACAGATTGGGATACATGCTCCACTTGTAATCCTGTCCAGTATTTCATTTTATCCACTGCAACTAATATTCATATTACAGCAAAATCAACACATTCAGTATATAACAGCAGACCTGAAATAGAAAGGAAGACATGGAGCTACAATTACAACCTATACTTCTTCAAATATATATCGTCTTGGAATTTTACTGGAAGTGTACAAGTTAATGACTGAGAGGTAAGTACGTATTATGAGGAATCTATTCCTCTGTGAAACATAAAGCATGTGAAGTGGGTTTGTGTCATATTCTGAACTGGCTGTGAGATGTAAGACAATATTCAGTGTATGTTTGTTACTTCCATGCCGTTTGTTTTTAAGTGATGCCTCACACGTACTATTTAGTATCAATAGTCTACCTATATATTAGATAACTTCACTACAGAACATTACAGATTTGTCTTACCTCTGAGTTCAGGACCAACTTCACAGTCTTGAGTGTTACAATGTTCTACTTCAGTCTTGCAATCTGATCCTCCACACAGTCGCATTCTGAACCTTGACCCTCCCCCACACTGGGCAGAACAGACAGTCCAGGAGGACCAGTCACCAGAGTTGGGGTTAGCTAAAAATATTGATTGAGTTTTAAATTAATCTTTTGCAATAATATCAATTACACATTAGTCAATCTGGTTTTAAAACATTGACATCAATACTAGATCTAAACATAAAACACTCATAATAATTGCTAATAATTATGACTGTATTACAACTATAGATGTATATGTATACATACCTCCATGTTCTTTCATTTTGTCAGGTACGTATGCATACATTTAGTCATATATAAGTAAATTAAATACCTCTACAATCTGTCAATGATAATGCATGAATGTTTCTAGATTAACTATCACGAAGTGTCAGATTTGAATTTGCTAGTAACATGGTATACTTCAAATCTGTATTGATGAAGTACAGATACTTTCTACTATTTGGCACTATTTGCAAATTGTATTATTTGTGTGGATCTCATTATGTAGTTCTTGTTAGTCTGGCCTTTAAAGATTAACTCATCTACACTACTTCACTTACGCTGTGTTATGCACGAGATGTTAGTGTTACAATCCTTCCTTGCGAACTCTGTGCTTCGACAAGTGTTTCCACTACTACAGGTGCGCCTTCGTTGCTGCAAACCACCTTGGCATGTACTACTGCATGAAGACCAGCTGCTCCATGAAGCCCATGTGGGAACTGTGAGGAAAATTACAGCATAAAATTATTAATGAACTGCATTAACATATAACAGAAGTAAGTGAAACTATTATTACCTAAAATTTGAGTGAACTAGGTTTCCTGCACTGGCAAGCCTAGAGTCAAGCAGAACTAAAGATTTAAGGAAATGTTTTGGGAATGCAAACATGTGTTGCCAAAGGCTACAGCAAGCGGGAAAGGTACAGAAGGAATGCCAACCCCTTTACGTCCACCCCAAATGTGGCTAAAAGATTAACAAGCTAATCTGGGCTCTAACGATGGTTATGTCCATCAAAAATTGTCAGGGCAAATGTTTATCTGGTTTAACAGAAGCTCCAATCCTGCTACTGCTTTGACAGCAGAGAATGACCCAACATTTCCTTTCTGTGCTGACAAGTAACCGAATTATGATCTTGCTTCATGCATGTGCATCATGTGGTCTAATTATCCAGAATTATTAGGTCTATATAAAACATTATCATAATATATTCAATGGTTAGTATTCAATAAACGAAGAAATTGACCTTTTATTTGCTTACTTAGTGAACAGAAATGTGTGTTGCAGTTCCTGAATTCTGCCATAATTCCCTCACAAGTGTTACCCTCCACACATGATCTGATCCTGGACTGTCTTCCTCCACCACACGTCCGAGAACAACCACTCCATGCACCCCACGAAGCCCAGGAAGCCACCACTAGAAGAAGATGTAATTATAGTAGTAATGGTCCCTCCCAATCGGACTCATTTTATTAGGAATACGACACTGAATTACACAGTTCACTCTAGAATCAATGCACTAGTTCTCCCTGCAGCTTACCAGGGCAGGAGAAAGAGTTGCATTGTTGTGTTTTTATGTTGCTGCCAGCACAACTGGTTCCTCCATTGCAGGTCCTAGTTCGTGACCTGGTGCCACCATTACAGGTCCTGCTGCAGCTAGACCAGGATTGCCATGAAGACCAGGAGGCAGCAGATCCACCACCTAAAGGGAATGAGAGGATCAGCATTTTAGTCGCCATTACATCTACAATGCATATATAATTTATATTGAATTTCTAGGATTAGAGGAAGGGAGCTGGAAAAAAATCCTTAAAGGTGTATTATAAGCCAGTTATAAGCATACCTGGACATATAATGTGCTATTGTTTATGCTAACCTCCACAGTATAGTGTATTCACATGTTGGATATCAAGACGTGAAAGACCTCGTCTCTGACCCAGCCTACTGAGTCTGACATTGGGGTCCACAGGCATGATCGTGGGCTTGCCATTTCTGCTGAATGCTCGGGAAGAATAGTGCATGATGGAGTCAACATCATAGGGGACTGCTTGAGTGGTCGCATATGCTGTGTTGGCAATTCGAAAGTTATTTTCAGTTCCTGAACGTAGAGCATTACATATTTATGTTACCATAGAACTCTCGACAAGTGAATAAAATGTCTTGAAAGTATTACCCCTCAATTGAACTCACCACTTCGTATATTTTCTGTCAGGATCCTAACAAACATGTTCCTATCTGGACGACTTTGCTCGTGCCAACGCCCAAGGGCATGAAACAGCTCATGAAGAACAATACCTTTGAATTCACAGCCTCGACCAATGGAGATGTCCTGAGAACCTCCAATTCGGCCAATATATGAGTAACATCTAAGGTAATTTAAGTTTAGAAAATATTTAAAATTTAGTAAAAATATAGAGGATGGAGTGCAGGCTGGTTGTAGTGTGATAATATTATCTTCTTATTATAGTACATTTTAATGACCTCACCCTCTGCCAGAGAAAATTTTTAAATAGTCATCTTGGTCCGTGCGTTGCACAAATCTGACACATGTCAGTGAGTGATAGTCAGCAATGGCTTCCATAATGGCAATTATGGCCTGATCTATAAAAATACACAAGTTAAAAATGAGGCAAAATGGTGGAAGAGTATAAACAGGAATTTTAAATATTCTCTTACTATTCAGGCCGTCCAATACATAAGGAACAACACCTCTTTGCCAGAGTGATTGTGGAGACCTTACCACAGCATTCTGTGGGGCATTGATGTCATTAGGATTGGCTTGAGCTTCTTTGAATCTCTGCTGCTCATGAGTTAAAAGAATGTCTCCTTCAACGTAATCTAAATGAATGTTGAAATGAGTGTGGGATATAGTCATGTCAATTTAGTACAAATATCAAAATGTGGAAAGATACATATCAGTCAAGCATACATATTTTCACAGGAATGAATGCTTACCTTTGCCATACATACTCCAAGGAAGAAGGAGGGATGGATGATTTCACCACCTGTATAGTTGCTGCCATTGCATAAATGAAGGTAACTGATTGAGATATTAACATGTTGATACTTCGGCCGATTGTTCCTTAGAATGGTAAATGTGATAATCCACGGTCTTGTTCTCTGCTGGGATCTTGTTTGAAATTTTACTTTTTTCTCTTCTTAAATACAGTCCCTGAGCTTGAGGGGTTTCTTTAGGTCTATAGGAAGTGCTGATGCTTCACCAACATTATTTAAGAGCTGTGTGGTCAGCATGAAGTTACATTATTGGAGGTGTCTAGCCAACTCAGCATCCTTTGCCTCTTAAAAGGAACGATCACAAACTGATATCTAATTAAATTCCATCCTATGTAAACATAAACAGTTCCTGCCAAGAGTGGACCTCTTCACAAATCACAAAACACCAAGCATTAGCATAAGAAGGATCTAGATTGCTGCTTATTCCATGAATATTTGCATGTATTCTGATAATCAACATTCTATGGTGTAACTTCTTGTATTGAAACCTTGAAATCTGTTACCCCTTTCAAATCTAGCTTTCTGGAGAATTTTTTTGCATGAATGTGTGTATTTTACTAGCTGTAGAAACAAGTGATAGAACTCAACAGGCCATAATTATTTTTTAATCTTGATAATATATAAGTAAATGACGATAAACTATCATTTTGACTATATTCTATATATTATTTGACCATGCAGTGATTTGAACTTTTTATCAAAACTCTATTATATCAATACATGAGATATACCTAATGGTGAATTTAAAATAAATTATTGACCGACAGACTCATTATATATAGGATAATTGAAATTGTGTAAGAAAATGTTCCTCAGATACATACATGCACAAGCAATCCACACATCATAACAAAATGCAAAACATAAACACATATGCACACACATACACATGGAAAAGAAAGAGAGAGAGGGGGAGTAATGGGTAACTAGCATTATCTGATTAAATATGACTTCTTAAAATTCAGAGATATAAATTAAATTCCAGAATGTTAAAAAACCACCACAAAGATTAAATTATAGTTGCTATTATTATTGTTGTTGTTCTTGTTATTATTGATTTTTTGTTATTGTTTTTTGGGGTTTTTTTTTGTTGTTGCTATTATTTTGTTGTTATGATTGTTGTTGTTGTTATTGTTGTTGTTATTATTATTATCATTACTGTTGTTGTTATTAGTTTATTGTTGTTCTTGTTATTATCATTGTTGTTATTATTGTTGTTGTTGTTATTATTATTATTATTATATTATTGTTGTTGCTGTTATTGTTGTTGTTATTATTATTATCATCACTGTTGTTGTTATTAGTTTATTGTTGTTCTTGTTATTATCATTTTTGTTATTATTGTTGTTGTTGTTATTATTATAATATTATTATTGTTGTTGTTGTTGTTTTTGTTGGTATTGTTATTCTTATTACTATTTTTATTTATATATTAGGTGGCTTTAAACTAATTAAATAAATAAATAATTTTTGGGTGTCCTTGCTTGCAGAATCTCCCATGATTGTGATGACATTGTCTTTGTATTGCAACAGATATTATTGCTGGTGTATAAGTTAGAATCCTGGTGTGCTGTTTTTAAGTTTTTCCCAGAAAGACAAAGGAATTTAGGCCTATGGCACCAACGGTCTCCATAGCAACTGGTGCAAAAACAAAATCCTGGTAAAGAACTTGCTAGGCACCTTTCTTCTCCTTGGCTATCGTAGCAATATAATCTGAGGCCCTTGTATGAGCATGCTAGGACTGAGCCAACATGTCAGGGTAGGTTACATCCCAGATCAAGGGCTTGCCACACTTCCGGGGAATATTGGTGACACCATCCGGACACTTTCTATCTGAGTTACTAAAACCCAATGGTTAAAGCCTGGAGGGCACCTGAGCAGATGACAAAGCCCTATGTAGTACATTATTAACTGAGAAATGATGGTAGTGATCACACTTGCAGATCAAACTGTGCAGGCCAAGGTTGCTTACCTCTGCCTCACAGTGCTGGCATTGATGAGGATGGCTAAGGGGAGCCTCAAAATGAAGGCCCACAGCAATTCTGATGTTTGAGTCGGCCATCCTCCAACCCAAGTTGGAAATTAGTGGGACATGGAGTCATGTTTTGATTCTTTCGTAGAGACAGCCAAAAGCCTAGCCTAGTTGAGCAAGGATTCCACCTCCGTTGAAACTAGATGAGGATTGCATGAATTCTGGAGGCATGCTGCTGAACTAGCTGGTGGAAGTTTATTGTGACCTTTTGAACACATCAATAGGACATTCTCAATGAGAGGGACCGAAGGAAGGATGTATTGGACTAGGTCATTAAGGCAGCCAGGAAGGCAGATTGGGAAAGATGTTTGGCACTCCTAATACCAAGACAAACCAATATTGACTGGTAGAGTTGGTAGACTAACCTGAGACAAAGTTGGGTTGACATGAGAAAAATTGACATTGGTGATGTTGCTTACTATAGACTTGCGGGTCTTGTCATAGGTAGAGAGGAGAGGGGACAGAAAGCACAGGGAGGTCCTGATTATTATTATTTTATTATAAATATATATATACACATAAATATGCATTAAATTCGTAATTATATTATTTTGGAAGCTCAAATAAATTGGTGTGATACAGAGAAATTGACAGCATCCTCACAAGTTGTCTAGACTTAATATGATGACTACATCAAACACTCTGTGGTCACCACTATGTTCCATATTAAAATTCCAAAATACACCCACTAATGTGTGCCAAACCACTTAGCAAACACAACCAAATTAGGTGATCTCATGTTCTTAAAGTGTAAGTGGGTAGCAAGGTTGAAGTGTGGTGGGTGGGTGAACTTTGTATGGAGGATGAAAGTATTTCCTGCAGAATGAAACTCCTCTGCAGAGTATTTGGAGATAAAAATGTATGTTTTTGCAACTTATGCAGAGCAAACACAAACATGTAGAGAAATACAACACCACTTCCAGGAAATGTGGAAATGAGGTCAATTATTAAATATCATCTCAATCATAGCAAAGAGGGGGGAAATGTCATCACCATCTTATTTAATTTAAGATCACTGCATGGCAAGGGGCATGTACACAGAGAGGGAGTGTCTTAAAGTGCACATAGAGGAGATGCCTGCATGTTGACATGTCATACAATATTCAGAGCTATTTTGAGCTATATAGTGCATTTCCCCCCCCATAAATGTAATTGAATAACAATTTTATATTACTGTTTCTGTTCAGTTGGCTATTAGTTAGATTACATGTCTACAGCCCAGACTAAATCAAGATTAAAATATCAGAAGAATATATATTGTAAAATTGCTGTTAACTATAGAGCAGTTTAAATATTTAACCGTCTCAATAATCAACTTGTAATTGTATTGCATTGTGCGAGTCTTAGTAGTATCTCATTATTCATGATGAAGGCTAGATCATCTAGTCGATGCATCTAGAGAATACAATTTCAACTTGATTATTGATAAGGTTATAGTAATGTTATTATGTCATATGAGAGTTTGAGAGAAAATTGTAAGGCACAGCCAACTTTGGATGCGACTTGCATCATTAGGGGTGTGTGCACAGAGAAAAAGGTATCAACTGTTTTTCCTAATGTAGAAGTGTGGCATTACCAGATGTATTGGTGATGAAGAGCTAATGAATATTCATGAGAAAATGTTCCATAATTTATTACAGATTCAAGATACAGTGACACAGTGAACTACATAAGTATGATTCCAACATTACAAGGTTTTTTTATATGTTGGGTTTTGGTTTAGCATGGTTGGGATAATTGATCAATCAAGGTTTTCTGAGTCCAATCTTGTACATAATGCTTGTTGAATCTGCAAGTGCTTACTTAAGGGAAGCATAGAGAAACTGTGAATTATAGCTCATAGAATACTTGCCAGTCCATGGTACTCTATCATGAGACTGATCTTCTACATCTCCATAAGTGGACAATGTCAAGCCTTTTATGATAATTTTTTTATTACAGAGTCTCCCCTTTGCAGTCTTCTTATATAGAGCACATTGTTGTAAATGAATGTAGGTGCAAATGTTGATGTAGATGTTAGGTCATCAAGCTAACTGCACGGCTGCCCAGTACCCAGTTGTAACAACAGAATTTCCTGCCTCCTGCAGATAATGTTATAATAAATTTCACATTATTGCCATGTGCCACGCTTACATACTTGTACATATAGCTATACCATTTTACTGACTGATTTTGAAAGTAAAAGTAGTATATATTAAAATTGAATTAGACAATTTTGAGTTACTAGCTGCAGCCATGGCACCTTTATACATTTATATACATACACAGACAACATTTATTGAATAAGGTTGAAAACATTTTCAAAAATTAGGGCCCACATTATAACACCTTAAGAACACAAACTGCACACATGTCACTTCAATGCATTTTATTATCCAATAGTGATTAATATCATGTGCACCAGCTGAACCAAATATCGAATTATTTGGACTACATTTATGTATGCAGGTATTCAATATTGTGGCTGCTAGTACGTATTTCAACTCATGATCTCATCAAATCTCGCTACTGGAGAAATGAACCCTTGACAAGAGACAAGCTGGGCAACAAATGTGGTGTGGCTGTCTAGAAACTGAACTTTTGGTATGACCATTGGACATCGTTTGTCCAGACTCAGTGATTATCAGCACTCTGCATATTGTCTTTGCCATGATGGAAGAGGAGCACACATGCAAAGTTCTTTTATAGTGGATATGTATGAGATTAAAGATGGAAAAAAACTTCATCAATTCAAGTCAGTTACTCGATTTGCATGGCCACTATACAGTAGACTCAATAACATCCATCATTCATATCTCCAAAGATAATTGCTGTGTCATTCACACACTGCATGGTGAAGCATGCAAATAAAATATACCACCAGCAATCATATGCTGACAACATAAGAAGTTTCAATCTAACCATCTGTGACCACAATTAATAACACAACAAAGTTCAATCAAACCATCTGTGGTCACAATTAACAACACAACAAGGTTCAAGCAAACCATCTGTCAGCACAAGTGATAGAATTTCAAATTAAGTTAAGAGTACTCTGGGTTCAAAAAGTACCACAATATTTGCAGTCCCACCTCTCTATATTAGATACTGTTAGGTTGTTACTCCTCACTAGGTCTGTTCAAAGTCTGAGAGGTTCAATTCTATCCACTTGTCAGTAAATAAAGAATTTAATTAAATAATAATTTTATATACAGTTCTTACACACAAATCAATCTTGAGAAACAGAGAAAATCTTGCAACTGAGGAAGTCATGTGCTGGCCTCCTTTAACTATGCTAACCAGCACATGCAGTCTCATTATCTAACCAACATAATGACAAAATGTATTATTATATCCAATTAAGGCTATCTAATGATTTCACAGTTTATCATTATGAATGTGTTCTGTGATGTTCTTAATTGCCTTATTAGGGGATCCTAACATCTCCCTCCCCTCTGGAGAGGCTGGCAAAGGAATGGCAAAGTTTTGGGAGTCTGGCCAGCCTTGATAGACCAACAGCATTGTTATTGGTGGCCCCAGGATAATATATAATCGATAAATCGAATTTCCTATGGACATGTAACCAATGGGCTAAATGTCCATTTGTAGAGTCCTTGTTACCCTAGAATGTTAGGGCTTAGTGGTCTGTAACAATGGTAAATGGGCATCTAAGGAGATAAGGTAGGAAGTGCTTGCATGATTTGTTGACTGCTAGGCCTTCCTGCTCAGTAGCTCAGTGTCTTTGCTCTCGAGGAAACATTTTTCTGGTAATGGGATACTCTACCCAATGGTCATCATCTTGAGTCAACACTGCCACTAGTCCACATCCAGATGCATCTGTTTGCAGATGGAATGGGCAAAGATATCTAGGAGTGGCCAGTGTAAGCTACAAACAGAGAAGTCTCTTGAGCATGTTAAAAGCAGTTTGGCAATCACTGGTCCAGGAGACAGGGTCAGGAACAGCTTGATTGGTGAGGTCTGAGATCAGGGCTGCTATAGAATTGAAGGAGGGAATGAAATGTCTGTAACATCCTACCAACCTCAAACATGCATGGACATCAATCTTTGTATGAGGCTGGCAGAAAGCAGCAACAGCTTTGGTTTTCTCTTCCTGCAGATTGATGAGTCCTTTTACAATGTCGTGTCCAAGGAAGAGACAAGAGGTCATGCCAAGTTGGGACATGATTATACGCTGAGACCAGCAGAGCTGGTGCGAATTAAAAGAGTGTGGAAATGTTGAATGTGGTTTGGCCAATTTTTACTAAAAATGGAAATGTCACAATGTAGATGTTGACATAGTCTGATAAATCTGCAAGTATGCCATCCATGATTCTTTGGAAGGAGGTGGGGCAATGCAAAGACCAAAGGACATAGCAGTAAACATGAACTTCCCAAAGGGCGTAACAAATGTTGTTTTCTCTCTGTTAGCTTCAGCAAGAGGGACTTGGTAAAACCACAGGCCAAATCTAGGGTGTTGAAGTACACAGCCTCAGCCATCTTCTCAAGGATGTCTTCCACACATGGAAGATAGTAGGTATCTGGGACGGTGACTGCATTCAGGCGGATGTAAACGACGACCAGTCTAATAGAGCTGGGCGTGCATTTAGGATCGGCGAACATAGGTGCCGACCAGGGATGGCACAATCAAACCTGCACCTTGGAGTGGAGCAATCTCTGAACGAATAGGTTCTTCCCAAACCTTCGGAATCCTGTAGGGATGTAAATGGACAAGTAAGACATCACCACGTCCAGGGTCGATCTTATGGGGAGTGGCGCTGGCTTGCCCAAGGGTTGAGGTATCACAGTTGGAAAGGCGTGCCAAACTTTGAGGATGGCACTGCCTGAGAGGTCAGGTCCCAACTGCAGGGGGGCATGAGATGGTTGGATGTGTAGTCTGGGAGTTGTTCTGTATCTGTGGGAATAGAAAAATATGTAATATAAGATACAGGTTGGGGGATGCCACTCTTTGAGGGCAGTACTATGCATAGTTCTAGTTCTTTTTTGTCTCTCTGGCATATCAATAGAATATGTAACTGGCGAGACATGGCCTATAGAGGTATAGGGTCCGCTCCATCTGTCTGTCAGCTTAGCTGCAGTTTACTCGTGATGATGGGGGTAAAAGCCAATACTTGATATCTAATGGCCAAGGATCTGGTTTTTGCATTCTTGTCAAACCATTCTTTGGTTAGAGCGGTCTGGTTTACTGTAGCAACAGCTGCAAAGTCTTCTCTCAGCTGCAAGAGCCAATCTGCAATGGAGTGTGTGCGGGTAGAAGATGGCAACCACTGTTGTTTGAGGATTGAGAGAGGTCCATGCAACTTGTTTAGTTCAAAGGAGGAATAGCCACTGGAGGAGCAAGGGGCATCATGACAGGAGAATAAAAAATAGGGAAGATTGTTGTCCTAGTCTTTGTGGTCGATATCAGCCTTCCGAATCATTTGTAATAAGGTACGATGAAACATTTTTATTGCTCCGTTGGACTGATGTCTGTGCAGGCAATTACTAGGAGGAAGTGAATATTAGGGAACTAATCCTTATCACAAGCACCAAGAGCTAGGAGCAGATTATCTGGTTTCCATATTAGAAGAATCAAATTCATGTTTCTTGCTATGCCAGAGAACATTCCACCTTCTAAGCTTATTTCCCAGTGACATTGGAAATGGAAGGTCACCTTACCAATGAAGTAAACTTTCAAACACACACTGGTCAACAGATTCAGTACTTCTTCTTATAATAGAGGGTACAAAGTGGAGCAGCCCATTAGTATGACACTGATCTTCAGAAAGTCTGTCCTTCATTTGAGCCAGGAGAGAATCCAAGAGAAGGATGGCATTTGCTCTTTTGTAGTTCTCCTGTGGGCTATAACTTGGGATATTAGTATGGTTCCGCTGAAGGCTCATCTTTCTGGGAACATTCAGAAACACTAATATCATTAGCAAGGGAGAGAATCTCAGAATTGTACCAGGAGCTGAATATTTCATCAATGTTATCTCTAGTAGTCCTTATATTTTCAATACTGGAATCTACCATATTGTAAGTGTTGACTACATCATGATCTTGCTTCTGTAATTTTGAAGCCAGTGGCATCATTTCATCATGAAATTTTTTGGTGACAATAAATACTGCAATGTATTGAAAATGTATTGAAAACAAGAAGGCAAAGACTTCAATCCTTGAGCTTTCGCTTTTGTTTCTCTGTCCCAATTCCCACTTTTGCCATCCAAAAGCAAATGTTGATACTTACTGGGTGAAATAATCGCATCCAAAAAGGTAACAAAACATTCATACATCTCCAAAAAGATTTCAAAACAAGTATGGCGCTCCACCCAATGCATCTTACAAAGATCAGGAAGCTTAGAACGTGAAGATGCTGGCAAATATAAATACAAAGCTCACTCAAAAAAAAATTGTCTCTTAGGACTGTTGTTCAAAAACAAATATGACTCATTAATCATGCCAATGAGGTTCCTTACTTCTTGGACTTTGCATGAAGCTACAATAGAAAGGTTAAGGGAGTGACCAAAGTAATGAGTGAGGAAAGCCAGAGGAGAAATTTGCTTGACCTTTGCTTGGACACCAGTTATTGCAGAAGACATCACAGCTGCTCCCCATCATAAGCCAGAGCATGAATGTTACGAGCATTTAAGGAGATTGAAGGGTGTCAAATAGATCCCAAGATTTTTTCTGCGGTTGTAGAGACATTATTTGCTCTCTCAACATTAATGAGATGAATTAGGTACTTCTTGCTTTTGTGGAGTATATAGTTAGATCAATAAACCGAACACACACAGAAAGGATTTCCTGATTTGCATGAGGGTCAGTTAGATCATCTGCTATGATGGTAAAAGGTGCTTTCAGTTCATTAGTTAACTTTTCAAGTAATTTACAAGCATAATGTCATTTTGTATAGTTTTGCTTGTATACTTTGCATTTTTATCGCAAAAAAGAAGATGCTCTTGTAGACTGACTAGCATTACCTTTTCCAAGTAGTTCCAATGTGGCTACAAAGTTTCCCCTACTAACAGAACAGTTAGAAAAATCAACATTGTCTTCTCTATGACCTCTAAAAGATGCTTAGCTAAAAAATCGACAATGTGTACTATTTGGCGAAGAATTCTACTATTTTTCTCTGCATGTTTTTCTTGTTGTCTGCTATCTACTCTACTTACAGGACTGATAATTATGCCTGAAGAGATTTGCCCGTTCTGCTGCATGATGATGCATAGAGCTCTGCTCATGACAAATAGGAATACCATCTTTTCCTATGGCCTTGGTGTAGGGTTTTGGGTATGCTGAAAGCACTAGCAAACCAGGTTTTATCTCTTGGCAACCTGCTCTATTGTGTTGTTCTGGAAAAAGGACACAATAGCGACAAATACTCACTGACTGTAAGACAACCATGGAAACTTTTTTAGGCCAGTGATGCTGGAAAGCCCCTGTCCAGGATTTTCTCTGCTTAGTGACTTTAGGAGAGTGAAGTGTATCAGAAACAACTGGTGCAGTGTGTCAAGTAAGCTATTGGAATCTCTGGGTATCATCAATAATTTCCCCCAGTTTTCTCAAACAACCACATGCTGCTGTGATCATTGCTCCCAGCTTCACTGCTTGAAGTGGTTAGGGTTGGATATCTGGATAGATTACTGCTAAGAACTTCACTTGAAGTGATTGGGGTGTCTGGATCACTTGATAGATGATCATTGCTAATAGCATCACTAACACTACTACCTGAACCAGAGTTCATTGTGATAAACACTGCATGGCATGTTTTCTTTGATGGTGGCTGTACCACAGAATTGGATTCAGCATACCTATAGGTTTATGAAGTTATAAAAAATAATCCATCTTATTCCTAGTATATATATAAATTGTTACTAAATTGGTTACCTTATTGACATGGCAGTCAGCTTCATGGAGCCTCTTGAATACTCCTTTCTTGACATTTTCATGCACAAAAGCTTATTGAACTTTAAATACAGCCCATTCACTGTGACCTTTGATTTAAAAAAATTAACAGCTGCAACAGAGTCAGTCTAAATTTCAACATGTCTCTTTAGTGGCCTGTCCCACCTAGAGTGTAAATTGTGTCTTTGTTGTTGATAAATATTGTTGATTAACTACTATTTCTTCAGGTCCAAAAGGGGGGGGGGGGTTGCAACCCCCACAACTCTGCCCCTGGATCTGCCCCAGGCTGATCATTGGAGCTAAAGAGTGAGTTCGCTTTTCTGTGAGTTTGCATCTATCACAAGCCTGGCAGGCTGTACGAACATCGTTGCTGATACCTGACCAGAAGAAATGCTGCATAATCTTGTACTTGGTGCGAGCAAAGCCAACATGATCCGACATCAGTGTGGAGTGAGCCAGCTTGATCACAGCTACACAATGAGAGAGGGGTAGGATAATCTGGAAATGAGTATCTCCTGTCTTGTCTGGTCAGTAGTCTCCCTGTGGAAGACACATTTTAGCTTGATGTACTCAGACTCAGGTAGGTCAACTTTGGCCCAGAAATCATTCAAGGAAGGGTCTTCCAACTGGTCTTGGTACAGAGCCTAAGAGTTTACATCAGAGCACGGAGTGGACTCAATGTCATACTGGGATGGAGGGCTGGTAAATAGCTGGATAAGAGAACAGAGTGAGAGAGGTTTCAGGAAAGTTATAAGAGGATGAGAGAATATCATTATAACAATCATGTATTTCTCCTAGCCAGCAGCAACAACAGCTGGTGAAACAATCTTGTCAGATGGGTTGGAGTGAGTAGTGACTTCACATATACTTCTTTTGGAACATCTTGGATATCATCTTTGAGCAACTTAAATAGTAGTGGGCAATCTGATCCAAGGAAAACATCACAAGAGATCTCATCGGATACTGCCATGGCCATCTCAAAACTTGACTGCAAGATTCGGCAGGAAAACTGCATAAACAGAGAGGGTAATTGCAGGTACGTGTACTCCCATGATGGTCACTGAGGATGTTTGTGAGAAATGGTCGGGGCCTCAGTTCTGGAGGTCTTGGAGTAGTCCAGAATACCGTGTGGTCAGTTACTACTGTCTACCAAAAAAATGGACTCGGGCATTCTGGACAGATCTCATAGTGACAAGGGACAGCAGAGTGCACTGGTACTTCAGTGAGTCAGTTTTTCTGACTTCCTTCTCAGGGCAGGCAGTGCTGAGATGATCCCACTTTCTTCATTGAAAACACAAGCGACCTTTAAAATCATCGAAATAGTTACTCAGTCTGTGAGGTCGTGTATGTTGTGATGGTTGAGGCACTTCACGGGGTTGTTGCGATGTTCTGGGCTTGGCCTGGTTGGAGAACTGGGTCACTGTCACAGCTGGAGAGGATGTTTGAGAATTTGGAGGAGATTGAAGGATTGGGGTCTGAGGGCAGTTTTGCCACTGCTGTCTCTGTCGAGATGGTTAGTCTCGTCTCATCCAGGGTTTATGTTCAGAATATCCTGGCCTATAATTGTGGAAGACCTGTATATTTCTCAAGTGGTTCTCTGCTAAGTCAGCAATCTCTGCTGTAGCTGACTTCTGATCCCTAATCCTAATCTAGATGTGATGGGGGATGATCTGTATGAGATGTTCCAATGTGACTATGTCTCTGACTTCCTGTTTGGTCTCAGTATCTTTGGACCAGACTTCAAAGAACAGGATTCCTCGATCGATGGTTTCTCTGCAAGTTTACCCGGGATTCATTGTGATTCCTTGCCACTTTAATCAGAGGTTGTGTTTGTTGATGTGATGGAGTGTGTATAATGCTTTCTTTGCCTTCTTGTAGTCTTCCTTATCCTTATCAGGGAGGTTAAGAACTAACTTTGTACTTTGAGTGGGTAGGGGTGGTGTTAGTAAAAGATCCAGTACTTTGGAGCGACTTCATGAGTGGTCATAATTATGGTTTTCAAAACCTTGGAGAAATACTTCCATTTTGTCACCATGGATGGATGTATTGGTTTAGTTTGGGAGCATGAGTTCCTCTGTCTTTTTTCAGCTTTAGACATTTCTGGTAGTCTGTACCTCTCTTTGAGTGCTCTCTCGTGGTTCTCTCTGAGCTGTTCGATCAGTCTCTCCTTCTCTGACTTTACATCTATTCTCCTCCATGTATACTCAAGCGGCTTCATCTCTTCTTTGCTGTTCTTCTCTAGCTTCTTGCCCCTCACAACTGTAGCAGAGTTGGACATAGATATGATGAGTGGTGTCCATCTTCTATCAGCTTCAGCCTATTATTACTACAATTATT